>WOVY01003094.1:0-357720 GCA_013436015.1 Rhipicephalus annulatus
AAACACCACTGCGTAGTAATGTCGTTTCTCGGGAAATCTTAGTCTGAAACTGGCACAAGTGCAATTTGGGAGGAGAAAATTTTGATATAGTTAGAAAAGAAGAACTTGCCCTATCTTAAGCTACTTGTAAAATACCAGTTTTCACAGTAGGGCTATAGTTATTTCACAATTAAATCAGCGTTCAACTTCATCATAATATTTTTCAATAAACCTGCGCCAGTGCCTTCAGAAGTTCACTGACTGTAGAACTTAAATACGCGCAGAGATTTTAAACACTAGGCTCATGATTTATCAAAAGAACACTCAGTGGCAATATTGCTCGACTTTCAAATGCCATCACTACAAATATGACAACATAATCAAATGCTAACGATGATGACAAAAAACCAGAAACAGTTTACAAACAATTACAGTGCCTAAAATGCAGTAATTAAACTACATAAATAAATAATGAGCAGTAATGGACATTCATTGAGTGCTCTGTAATGGATGGGTTCTGCTGAACACTGGACTGTTTGATTGCTTCACGAGAACAACGAAAACTATAATATTATGAAAATACTTAGAGCGATGACAAAAGAAATGTGAATACTAGAGCTGGTTCTCACATATGAAAAGGGTGGAGATAAAAAAGAAAAAACAAAGAAACAGAAAGCCCACAACTTATCATACACCAAAAAACAACACCAGTGGCATTATAATCAGGAAGATGCAGGGAAATTCCCCACACATGCTATGTTTAATAAAATGTAGCATCAGTCATTACAAATTGGTACTTGATCAAGACAAATTTGAAGGATGAAACATTTTATGTGTAACAATTACATAAACACTTAAATTCAGAGCAAAAGACCAACGTAGAGCTTCTCAGGCTAGCATCAAGGCAAAACGCTGCATATGCAGCCAAAGTTGATTATAATGAAGCCACATCAGGCATGAAAGTGGCTTCTCTATACACAAAGATTTGTTACGAATGTATAATTGTGACACTCATGTAGAGGTGGTCAAGCTGCGTGTTTTTGCAGCAGGAATAAGGAGTCCAATCCACGTCCTAAAAAACTGCAGTGCACAGCAGCAGCAGTTATTAGGATGAGCAAAGAAGTGTGCTTTTTTGTGACAAGTACTATTTATTGGTGAGACTATTTGTTCATTTTATTGTAATTGGAAATTTGTAATATGTGTATTCAATATAGCTACATTTGAATGTATATACAGGCTTTCTTCAAGAGGCCCTGCAACACTTTTTGAGCATGATCAGGAAATGCTGCCGATCTGTAGTCAAGGGTCCCCGAGAACACGCGAGCCAAATTTTATGGCACAGCATGTGGCCTGGAATTCACAATAAATTCTCAGTCAGCTAAAAATTGCTTTCTCTTTCTTGAAGATGAGAAGACGAACAAGCTCAAAATCACTCATCACAGCTGTTGTATCAGCCATTGTCTGATTTCAGCATGGTGCACTCAGTCATTCCAGTGTCTGCTTCGGGAGGCCGTGACTTGTTCACATGTGTGCATGTAATTATTTACATTGAAAAACCACATATTCGAAGAAAAAAAGAAAAAAAAAAGTACTCATTGTCACGAGGTCTATGTGACATATTTTCTTTCCCCGTGCCACCCCTCCCTGCTTAGCTTAGCCTCCAGCACTTTTGTCGGGATGAGAGAAGAACGACTGCAATTGCAGCGTGCGACAAATCTTTGTAACTACGCTTGTAATAGATGGATTCTAAAATTTTCATGGCGGTGAATTCGTGAGGCAATAGGCTCCTTTATAGAATCAATTTTATGGCTACTTGACAAAGTGTTGCAGGGCCCCTTTAAAAGAAACAAAGTTACTGCATTAATGACTCCATGTGCAAACAAGGCATTTTATGCCTGCCTGGTGCATACACTTCCTCAAAGTACTAGAAAGTCATATAAACTTGACTCCTCATTTTCTGAGTTCCTTGACTCAAAAAATACTTGCACTCCTATTAATGCTGCTCTTCTTCATTACAAGCTGCACACCATAAACACATGTTTGCACAACTTTTACTCAACAGAAAAAAATTAAAAAAAAAACGGAAAAGAGAGGGACCAAGAGCAGCATAATAAAATAACTATATTGATAAAAAGGAACTCAAAATTGAAGAATTCCATGTTTTCAAGTGCACTTCATGAAGTGACAACGAAGGAGCTCAAGCAGAAGAAAGTTTACCAAATGATTAAGTGAGTACAAAGAATGAGCATCTAGAGTGAACCTTTACAGTGTTAAGCCAGTAAAAGTGTTGGTATTCATTTAATCGAAAAATGAATTGTGGAGTTAAAAGTGCCATGATCAAGGGGTAAAATAGTGGTGACTGATGAATTGAGAATTCCTGTGTTCATGTTATCACAGCTCTCCATTTTATACCAATCTTAGTTTTAAAAATGTCATGTCAAGATAACATGATAGATCAGTGTTTCAAAGCTGCTTTTGTTGCAAGAGCTTTTGTATTTGAAAAAATGAGAGAAATGTAGAATAAGAGCGATGCCAATGTTCTTTCTTTTAAGATAATTTTTCAATGTGGAACAAAAAAAAAGAAGTATGGGTACGTATGTGCGAGTTTAGCATGGACTTTCGTGAGGAACTTTGAGAATGTTACAAACGGCAGCTTGCCCCCATCAACTCCAATGAGTGCTTTTGTGTAGGACCATTGATCAGTCTCGTAGCCATAGGAGAGAGCAGTAGAAGCATCCCCGGAATGTTTTCTCCACATCAGCAGTTACTGAACTGCTGGTAAACCTATGCTGAAAAGACGAAAACGAAACACGTTACACAAGTATTGGCTGTCTGTGTGACTGGCAGCCAGTCATTTTATTACGACAATACCTTAAATGACAGAAACTACGGTAGACTCTCAGTAAACGGAAATCTTTTAAGCAAAACTGCTGCTTAAATAAAACTGATTTTAATATGCTTGGCTTTACACTTGTAATATGCACCCTTATTGATCCCTCAGTGCATAGAGCTCTTGTGAAATGGAACATTTTTTTTTATTGTGAGGAACATATTTTTTTGCTCTCTTTAGGTTCAGTTTAATGAGAGTCTACTGCAATAAATTTGCATAGAGCAGAGAAAACCACCTTGACACTAAAGCATTCACCTGTCTTTTTAGGAATGTGGGACAAGTTGCAAAGATTGAGAATCAAAGCAATATTATTTTCTTCGCCTGAATTAGGTTGCACATCAAAAGTGCAAAGCCACAATTTTCTGAGCACAGACTCAGCTAGGGAAGTCAGGACATAAATGGTCTGACAGGCATCAGACAACCTTAAAGAATGCAAGCCATCTGGTGGATATACAAATCAAAAAGTGCACTACAGAAACAGCCACTGGTGATTCCTCACTTCACAAGCTTGGAATGGCCTTATTGAAATGGGAGAAAGGATTTGCTTCAACGTGGCTGGTAGCACCAACAAATCTTGTCAAGGTTAAAGCATGTACAATTATGTCTAAAAGTGTGATTATGTCTTGAGTGGGCAATTCGTGTGTTAATGAAACAGGATGAAGTGAAGTGTTAAAGAAAGACAGATAAAATGCTATGAGCCAGTGAGAATTTCTCATCACAGGTAGCAGTTATATTAGGTCGTCATCAACATATCTTAATGTCTTTTAGGTACCGGTCGCAAAAACCTGCAAGACCCTTAAACTTCGCTTCAAGATTTGAATGCGATAGCAATATCCTGTTCATAGTGCGTAATTCAAACACTTAGTGCATACTTTGGAGTGCATGATGTTACTCGAGAAGTTTAAATTATGGATGACTGCAACATAATCAATAAAGTTGAAAGTGGCTTGTGTCTTTGAAGCTTTCACATATGGCTGCATTTTGTGTAATAGGTAGCATGTTTTAACCAACGAGCAATTAGGCGTGTGAAATTTTTTTCAACTTCCTATGCCCCTACACAGTCTTAAGGGTATACGAGCAGTAACATGTGTGCCTTTTGTAACCGTGGCTGGCTTTAAACCACAAAGTCATTATGATAATCACATATTCTGACATCCAAGCTCAATGTATGCTTCTACCACGCATTACTATACGATATTGCATGTTTTATTGTGAAGCATACAGGATGCGTATGTTTGAAAAGCGTGAATATCATTTTCGCTGCATCTTCAAGCAAAAAAAGTTATAATACATGTATTTCCAATCATAGGCGTGGCAGAGGTGTTTAATATGCAGGAAACCAGAGACTATAGAGCACATTTTTTTGGACTGCTCTGATGCAATTTTTTTTGTGGGACGTTTTACAACACACTTAAAAAAAGAGCTACCAATAACACAGTACGGGATCCATTTTCTCCCGACATCATATGATGATGGAGTGCCTCATGACATGTTCATGTTACTGGTTTTGCACAGTCTATCAAAAATTTTAATCGCAGTATGCTATGAGCCTATTAAAACAATCTTCAAGAGAGAACTTCATTTGGAGTATGATATCAATGCGCCAGGTATACATTGAAAAAGCCGCAAAAAATTATTGGCTTTTTCTATTTGATAAACTCTCACACATAAAGTGCTTTTAAACGCCTATGTCTGCTGGAGACTGGTGGATGTTTTTTCATTGTGATGTGTTGCATTATGAAAACGTGTTGTTCATCGGAAGTAAATAAAAAAAAGGCGTGGCTCTGTGGTAGAACAGCTGCTTTCCACGCAAACGGCCTGGGTTTGATTCTCACTCGGACCCATGATTTTTTATTATTCATTTTATTTGCATGTACCTTCAAGATTTGTTGGTCATGCACAAAATGATTATTTTTCACTCACAATCAACGACACTGATGCAGATGCTGGAATTTCTGTGAAACCAGCTCTTTATCGCCTTGATAAGATTGTCCATCTTGACTAAAGATATGTCACTTAGAACAGGGATACCTGGTATATGAATCAATACAGATCCCATACTTCGGAAGGTGAAGTGGGCTGTTCCAAGATAAAATGAGAAAAGCTTTACGAAGGTCAAAGCATGAATGCCGCACCTCCCTTATAAATGAATGCTGCCATGCTGTTGAATGCAATCCTCAATCGCAGCTGGGAGCATCAAGTCATGCAGAATATAATAGTGCTATAGAAATTTCAGGCCAATGAAAAATGCAAAGAACCTATGCTCAGTCAACACCTAAAAGAAAAAAAATACTCAGGAGCTAGTTTGTGGAGGATATTATGCAAGCAATGGGTAATCAACTAACATGCACTTAAAGTTTCGGTAGAAAGCCAGAAATGAAGCTCTGCGATGTACAACATTCTGAAAAAATTATGCAAAATGGTACCTCTGATTTGTGTGTCATGGCAGTAAACAAAAAAAAAATTTCAGTAAGCCATTCTTGCAGTCAGCAGTGCTGCTGAACATGCATGACAAATTGCAATGCCTGTCAGTATTGGTTGCTTCTTACTTTCCTGGGCTATTCATCGTCCCATACACAATTATACATTTCTGTAGGCCAAACTTGTGGCTCCATTTGTACACAGACCGTCTTGTTTTCTGCCTATGCTTATAGTTTTATTCAGTTTTATGGCCTCTCCTCTAAGCATAAGCTCTATACAGCTTGATGTAAAGCAAAAGAAGGCGTCATTATCGGAAATGTGAAACATGTAGCGTTGGCCATCCAATACCAAAACAAGTCAGTCTGTTGGGCAGGCATACCTCTGAACAACGTTGCTATCACCGCCACAAATATACTGCATGCAAGCCTTGTCCTCTTTGTATTGATCACATTCATACCTATTGCAGTCACTGACTGTAATCCTCAAATTGCTGTAAGACACCAGCTTGTGCATGGCAAGCATATTTGCATTTTGAAATGCAATGAGAACAGCTTATTTGGCACAAATCTTGTAGCAAAACTGCTAGCCAGCGTAGTTAGAGCGAATCCATTTTTTAGCCACTTCGTGCGAGATAAACAAGGACGAAAGAAGGAGTATGACAAACGAGCACAATCTGACAACTGGTTTACTTTTGAAAATACGTCCGATCAAGTAGTCAACATGATCTGCATGATCTGATGTTTTTTCGACGAGACCGTGCGGATCATGTAGGCTACTTGAGCAGATGAATTTTCAAAAATAAACTCGTTGTTAGATTGCACTCGTTTGTGATACTCCTTGCTTTGTCTTTGTCTCATCCAATGTGGATAAAAAACAAAGGCTTCTAAATAGAAAAAAATTAAAAAAAGCTTGTTATGAAATTGTTTTCTTATACTCATGTTTATGTGGCCATTTCTATGATCTTTTTCAATTATAAACATTCACTCAAAACTATAGTTATTTTGTGTGTGTGTGTGTGTGTGTATGTGCACACACACACACACCACACATGCACACACAACCTCAGATTTTCCTTATATGTATGCTGCTTTCCTGTAACACATAAAATATGGCAAAACAATTCTACTAACAAAAAATTCACCCTCTCATGTTCTATTTTTCTAATCAGCACTGTGCGTGCTAATTATAAAAATGCGTATTTTTTCTGTGTGAGCTTTGAAACCACGCTGTCTTACCACAGAGATTTTGTTTAGATGTCCTGTTTAATAATTTTAAAACTTTTGTGTTTAACTGTCAGCTACATATTTTTAAAAACAACTGAATTTTCTAATGTTTTTGTTCTTCTTTAAGGTAACTTGAGCTCTGGTTTTTAAAGAAGCGTATTTTTGTACGAGATGCTTAGGTGTGAATGAGAGAAAATGTTCGATCTGTCTCATATTTGACTGTGTTTTTTGTACTGGTGAAGCGTAAGCAAAAATATTCGCAATGCAGCATTCGGTAGTCGACTTCATTGGTAAGTAATAAAGAAAGTCTAATCAAATCATTTTGTTTTAAGAAAGAAAATAATTTTTTAATGTAGCCTTCCTAATGCACTCACAACTTTATTTTTTTTTCCGCTTCACCGCCACTCAAATCCTTCTAAAATCCTGCATCACGACTTCAATACCAAAAAAGTGACTCGCAAACTTGTAGCAAACACAGGTAGTTAGTACCACACAGGCGCACCAATTATTTCATGATGTCACTAAAGCATAGCCTACCTTCACTCTTATACAAACTTAAAAGGGAAAGATTTACTTCGACTACTTTGATGCACAAACAAATCAGAGCAAATCTGAATAAAGGGGTAAATAAAACAGTTCTTACATTTTAAGATTGCTTTTTTTAAAATCTATTTCATGCCCAGTATTTTAGGGAACAGTGCATCATCACGTTGTGCATCACAGCTATGTTTGTAGTAGCACTTATCTTCGTGCTGTAGCTACCAATGTTTCCGATGCATAAGTACATTTTAACATTTATTGTGAATAAATGCATTGAACTTCTTTTTTTATTTATAAGTATCGTGTGCTTGTAGGTGTTACACAACATGTTCTATTGCCTCAATTGCAGTGAAATTGTGTATTTGGATATATGCTGAACATGAGTATGTATGCTGGTTATATAGTGTCACTAGCTGCTGCCATTTGAGGGCCTTCAGGCACATTCAAGCTGTATAGTGCAGATTTTATTACGAGAATTGTAAACTAAAAACATATCTGATCTTTTTTTTTCTGATTTCTGGTTATACTTCAGCATCCTCCTATACTCTACACAATGCCATAAGGCATAAATATCACATATGCAGACACTCATTTTTAATCCTAACTATTGCATAGAGGGTCCCTAAACAGCAAGTGATCTACTTGGTGGAGTGATCATGCTACGTTCTCATGCTAGAGCGTAAGTGAATGCTTCTACGAAGGATTTGGGGTTGACTATGCAGACATGTGGCCGCTCATCAGTACGAACGTACACATCATGCCTGTCTGAGCTGTGACAGGTGGGTCAACCCACATGTGCTCGGGTCCGTGGTGTTGCAACACACCAAATGCCTGCAGATTTGCAAGCACCCCTGCGGGTAAAGCACTAGCAGGTTTCTGCACCAGTGCTCTTCAGACGTGACCTGTCAGCAATGGCTGCGTGAGGTCATGATAACGATCAAGACAGAAAAGTGTGAAGGCTAGGAAGAGAGGAGATTGCAAGTGACAGTGAATACTGGGTACTGCATGCAGGAAATTGATGCTCTATTCTTTGCATAAACACGAAGACAGATAGATTACAAAAAATGTGACAGCTTTCAAAGTGCACTTTATTGTCAAGTGTTGCAGTGCATGGCTCTTAGCTATATACAAAAGTATATAGAAAGAAGTTGCAAATCTACCAAAAAGGGCAACACATCCAGGTGATAACAATAACGATGAGGTATCAGAGCAGACACTACAATGTAGGTAAAAACAGCACTGCAAAGTTGATAACACGAAAGAAAGAAAAAAAAAATAGACTACACAGACAAAGCACCTCTATGAGTTTCAAGCACCGGCGTGGCTCATTGGTAAAATACTGGGCTGGCACGAAGGGGAGCTGGGTTTGAATCCCACTGTGCCCTTCGAGTTTTTTATTTACTGTTACTTTTTCTTCTTTCGTACGATGTGGTTACAGAGACTGGCGGTGGCAGCGGACAACTAAGGCACTGCACGTGACCCATGTTGTGATCTCATAGCACCTTTCACAGTAAAAGAATCAGAGGCCCTAGAATAACAAAATGACAGAGTTGTATGACCTCATAAACGCACAACACAGGACATCTGACTTAAGTCCTCAACATTCAATGCGATAATATTTCAATGCACACGCCATACAGACATATTTCACTTGTTATGATCTTGTGCAGCAGAAATAAGTAGTACATTATACACATTTCTGATTTGAATATCAAGCACAGCAATGTTTAGTACTTGAGGTCAGATCAGGTGCTACAGCACAGGTTATACTACTTCACACTGCTTAAGCTGTCTTTGATAAGTTGTTGTTCGCTTTGAACAAGAGAAGGAGAAATAGATTGAGGGGCTCTCTCATATTAGAAAGAAGGATATGAAGTCAATAGATAGCTCAGATAAAAAAATCTAGGGGAATTATTTGTAGTTTCAAAGGTAAAGTGCACAATGATACCTATCTTTTGATACTGTATGGCAAACAAATGCACTAAAAGGAATTGGAATGTGGCAGCTATAAGAGTATGAGAGTGAAAAATTTTCACAATCTTTTTGATAGATAAGGGCCCCAATTAGAGGCTACAATACTACAATCCATCAATCAATCAATCAATCTGTTTATTGCATGTAAAATACATAAAATTGTTAGTTATTTATATACAAGTAGGACCCAAGAGCCCATTGAAGGGCAGTTGCAGGGGTCCATTTTTCAACAGTAGTAGTTAACTGAACACTTATTCTATAACAATGTCTCAAAGTAAACAAAGCAGGCAGGTCATAACATTTGCTTGACAAGTTGCATTCATAATGAATATCTGCTGTAACAAGAGCATTTAGAGGCGATAATAAATTACAAAATTCTCAGTTCCGTCAATGAACCAGCTCTGAAGAATATAAAAAAAAGGGGGGGGGGAGGGAAATGCCACAGAAGAAGAATATGAAAACTAAAATCAATTTCTTCACTTACAAAAAATGCAATAACAATAGCAGTTAGAACTAAAGATTCAAACTAACATATAAAAACAAATAATTATCACATTCCCTAAACAAGACAACTTATGTAGTGTTAAGCAAGAGGCTACTGTAAAAAACAAGTATAAATGCCCAAGCAAAAATATATTTCACATTAAGAGAAAAATATCTAAGTGGGCTAAAATGCTACATTGAAACAAGTATATAGTACAATCTCAATAGTTTGAAGTTAAAGAAAACCGAAAGCATCCCCACACTTCTGAAATAAAATCCTGGCTGTGCCACGGGTGTGAATCGACACTGGTTATGTACTTAAGAGCTTGAGGATAATCTTCAGCTACTACACCACAACTAATCAGAGATCTGGTTGCACCTCTTTGCAAAATACTTGCGTACTAAATGCATTAGAACCTAAGAAATACCCCATGCAAGTAGTTTTACATATATACAGGTAAACACACATGTGCTCTGAGGAGTGAAAAATTAATTTCTGGATATTACATGCCTTAAACACCATTTAATGATGAAGTATATACCACAGTGATGGTTCAGTACATATCATTAAGGGTTCTTTAGCACTCACTTAAATATAAGCAATGTTGTTCTTGTCACACCTACATCAAAATGTTGCTTTCATGGCCAGAAACTTAATCCGTGTACACAAGCTATGCCGTGCAACACAACGGAGATGAGTGTTCACTAAAGTATCACGGTATGAAAACAGGTAGTTCAGACTTTGTAAGGAATTGTACTTTAGAACAAAAGACTTGTAAACAACTCAATGTTTTACCAACATAGAAGTACGACATGTAACCAGTTTCACTGGTGTACTGACAAGTGAATCCAAAGTAGTGGTCAATGTTTGCATAGGTAGATGTGTACTTTAAAAGTAAATACATGCCCCAGTCAAAGAACAGACACTAAGATTACAACAACTATCTGTTCCGCACAAAAACGACTATTTCTGAAGGGATAATTTATGATGACCTACTAATGAGCAAGATTTCAGCTGGTAAAAAAATCACCCTAGCAAATCACCTTAGGCTGAAAAATTCTACAATTTGAGTGTTAGTTCAGAACATGAACATGTGGTGAACGTTTCAGATGTAGGGGGATCATGTGGAGCACTATGGGTAAAAATTAAAAATTAAAATAAGGGTGCAATAATACTTATGTAGCAGATACCTCAGCGTGGTGAGATTTCATGTGTCTTTTCAGGTTACTTTTCCTCACAAAAGACTTGGAACAGACAATGCAGCTATGAGGTCGCTCGCCTGTGTGAAGGAGTAGGTGAGACCTCAGGTGGTATTGTTGTGAGAAGCGTAGCAAGCATAAAGAGCATTGAAATGGACGTTCACCAGTGTGGGTGCGTAGGTGTTTCTTGAGATCGGATTTCCACGGGAAACGCTGAGGGCATAAATGGCACTGAAATGGTCGCTTGATTAAACGGAGCTCACGGCGTACTTTCCAATCACATACTCTTTCAGCATTGAAGTCACAGATGGAAGGGCTCTGCAGTTGTATTTGCTGCGACTTGCCATCATCAGGAGTCGCTGGACCACAGTAATGTTTTTCAGCTGCGCAGAAAGAGACAAGATGGGTCACCTGAACATCACTTCTATTTTAAAACAAGAATGCAGTTACAATATATTGAACGAAAGTAGAGGGAGTAGATGCTGACATAAATATGATCAGCTTTTCTTTTTTTTTTAAAACAAATGCTAAGGGTTATCCAGGTCCATTAATACTTGCATCTCCATATTTTGTGATTGCACAATGCTTGGACTAATAAAACCTGCCCACACAAGTGTAAAAAAAGTGATTGATAACTGAAAAGTAAAGTGATAGGTATACCCTACCAAATTAATAGAATTATGTGCATAATACATCACTGTATAAAAGCATAATAGCCAATAGCTTCTTCAAATTTCAAATATACATCACATTTTCATATAGAACATACTGGTAACGTAGTTAAGCTTTTTTTTGGAGCTGCATGTAGTATGCATTATAATTTCTAATTGTATGACATACATGAAGCAATCAACATTTCTGTCATCATCACAAGTTACCTGTTCTGAACATATCTACATGATTGTTAAGCATACTACATTATTCAACAAAGCCTATACACAAGCAAAGATAATAATGTAAGAGAAGAATTCACTAATAAAATAACAGAAGTGTACAGTCTCGAATGTTTGAAGTAGAATGGAAATGTAAGGACAACAGTGCACAAGCGAAGCTCCATCAACGTTTCCCATAGTTTTCAACACATAAGTGCAGTTTCTTTTTTTTTTCAAGATCAGTAGCTTCCTTTGTATTTTTTACTCGTTTTGATGGTTGGTGGCTAAACAAGGCAACTAACTTTGAACAATAGACATAGGTATAAACACTTCATTAAAAAGGTAAATTTATAACGAACATTCATTTTTGCTAGTGCATTATATAATATAAGCTTCCCAGTGTCATCACTCAAATTCTCGAGCAGCATTGCTAAGAATAAAAAAGACTAATAATAGTCAAAGACAATAACTTTCCTGAAATCAATTTTTAGCTTTATTTGAACCAAGTACAAGGTGTATCAGTTCTACAGATGTTGATAAACTAAAACTTATAATATTAACAACGAATTCATTAAGTACGAACATTTTTATGATAACTAAATAATAAATTGCTAAAAACTAAAAGTGTCATAAAAAAGGAAGAGGTAACATCTTATTGTGACAAAAAAAAAAGATAACTGATGACTTTCAAAGATGCAAAAACGTTTGCAAGTATCAAGCCACCAATGAAAGGTGACCACAGATATTCTGTTACCTAGTGTGTGTAGCATTACTTGTATACTGGGGACACATATGTTGGTATGAAAAAAGAACATATGTACAGAAGAATCTGAATTATTTGAGCTTTAAGAAACTGAAAATCAACTGTGGCAATGTATAACTTGAACTAAACATAACCTCGTTCGGATACAGCAGCTAACAACTTATCTAGTACTTCAAGCAACCACGCACCTTACGCCACATATTTTTCGACAGAGCCTATGTAACATGTGTAACTTGAATGCTTCTGAAATACACTGAAATTAAAGACAATAAAATGACACTTATTTTTTGAAGGTGGGCAGTAGGAAGATTTTTTTTTAATCTAAGTGTTGGGTAGATTTTAGAACTTAAATAGGAGGGAGATTTTTCCCTTTCAAATACACACAACTCTGCCATGAGTGGTCTGCAGTAAAGGTGTCTATGTACTTGAAAAAAAAAATTATTCAAGCTCAGCCATAAACAACTTCTCAGACCAGAAGTTAGGTGTAATGCAACTAGTATGCACATTATTGTCAAAGTGAACAAAGCCATTGTATTAATGATTCAACTTGAACATAAACTATTTTGCCATAGCTTAATACACCAAAGAGCATTGTGAGCATCAGTCTCAAGAATCCTAACAAAACATGCAAAAGCTCTTTTTGCCCTCATTTCTTTCCAGAAAGGTTCCATACAGTCTACCTTGAGCAAGTATGACAATATTTATAGATAAATTCAGATAATTTCATGGTAAAAAAAGACATTTGCAAAAGCATTTGCAAATAAAATTAAATGCAAGAAAAATTATGCATCATTTATTAAAATGAGAAAATGCCACATTACAATTTCATGAAAAAGAAATCACATTCATGTTGTCATATCTATATAGGCTCTCAGCCAACAATCAATGACATAATAGAGATTATTATCTTATGTTCACAGCAACAGCAGCAACAGATAATACTGAAGACAATACGATAAAACAAAAGAATGATTTCAAAATTACAAATTTATTCACATGTACCTCAATTGGTGGCCTCATTTCACTTCCAAATTCTTGTTTAGAAAGGGATATGCAAAGGTGAAAAAGAAAAGATGCTGAAATGCCAGCATAAAATATATGTTCGTGTATGACTGAAACATTGGCATATCAATAGGAAAAAGGTTCGCGGAGTTCGAACACCCATAGAAGATTTTCTATTTTGCGAGAGCGTACATACGCTAGCACAGTGATTTTCAGCCACGAATGTTTCGGGGACCCCTTGTGGACTGGTGGAAGCGATGGGGGACCCCTTGCAGAGCAAGGGAGGGGAGAGGGGGTACGTAGATAAATAACACAACTGGAGCATGAAACAGGTGCCTTTCATTGCTACCAAAAACATCAAACAAATGTGCAACATCACTTCTTTTTGGACAGTTCATCAATACATAGCACAGTCACGCTTAAACAAAGTTGCACATCTGCAGGCACATTCAACCTGTTTCGGTATTTACTTTGAGTCACGACCGAACTTAACTCAAAGAAACTTAAAAAAAAAAGAGGTTGAGGGTTTTGCGTATCATAGAAGTGTCTCCACATACCCCCATTTGAGAACCACTGCACTAGCACATAAAAATGAATGAACGAAGAAGCAAAGATAATTCCTTATCTGTGACCCCCCACCCTTCCCACAACCACGTTTATGTACATTACAGCTTAAGGAATTTTAACTCGAGCACCATGGTGTATAACATTTTGTAGGCATTTAATCACAAAAGACTTACCTACTATCTACGAAGTGTATTAAGATGTCACTAAGTTGATTGAGCACAGGGGAGCACATACACACTAAGACAGGTGAGTGAAAAATTAAGTTGAATTCCGGGATTTACAAGCCATATACCCACCACATGACTTTGATGCACGCCTCAACTAGAGTTCTACCACCTGGCATTTTCTGTGCGATACGAGTATGCATCTGTTCTTATTTTGGTTAAATACAGTGCAGGATTGATTAAATACAGTGCATTAACAACATAGGAATACCACAGACACCTAATTTTGCTTGTGTACAGGTTGTTGGAGGTCAACCGTGACAGTTGCACAAGGGGAGTTTTCAGTTACAGCTGCACGAAAATTGCGGGCGGCACTAGGCTCCTGTGGAATTGCCATTGTTTCTTAGAAGAGAAATGAGCCCATCAGTTTTCACACTGGTGGAAATATCTATAGTGTTTGGAAAATTTATAGACAGCCCAGCGAAACAACAAATATTAAGAATTTAACATGAATATTTTATTGAACACAGTATTTCTTGATACAATACAAAGTGATAATACTCAAAAAGACCCCAGTAAGGCAGTGAAATCTCCTTATAATAAGAATATCTCAAAAATTTATAAGATATTCTTCCTAAATTTCATGTCTGTCATGCATCGATTCAACATGGCGCCAGTTCCAGAGGAGATAAAACTTTATTTCATCAAGGGATTTGGGAACGTGTGTCTCAGGGTCTCCGAATGACCCCACTGCACTATGTGCCTCAACAACATGCATGCATACTGGGTGGACATGAATCGAAATATGAATGCAATTATTCACAGATGGCCTGGCTGGTTATTAACTCAGCATGGTAATTATATGTGCTTTCTCAAGAAACTGCTCCACAAAAAAGACATCTGTGCGGTCACGTCCCGGTGTGGTGGCGTAGGTTACACGATAGGGTGGATTTTTTATAGAAGCTTCACGAGAATAAAGAGCACTGATATGGACGTTCACCAGTGTGAGTGCACAAATGTTCCTTAAGATTTCTATTTCATGGGAAGCTAAATTTATGGGCACAAATAACACCTAAATGGTCGCTCACCTATGTGGGCAGATTGGTACTCCACAAAGTTTAGCTACGTTGAGAAGATCTCATGACAAAACGGACATTGACATGGTTGCTCAGCTATGTGAGCGCACAAGTGCCTCTTGAGATTGCAATCCATAGGAAGCTTTAAGGGCCCAAGTGGCACAGACACAGTCGCTTGCATGGAAGAACCTCTAGTTGATATACTTCAATATCACATAGCCTTTCAGTCTCAGAGACAATGGGGGAAGAGCTGCTTGGTTTTCGCAGCTGCACACTGGCATTCTCAAGAGTTCCTGGACAGATCAAATGCCTTCCTGCTGAACAGAGAGAAAGAAGAGGGGTCATGGAATATCACTTGTTATATATTAAAACAAAAATACTAGTACAACGGGTGAAATAAACCTAGAGGGAATACGTTATGATGCTAAAAATCATCATATTTTCTTTATTTCAGGGCTGGAACTTGTTCCCCAATTGTGAATCTTTCACTTCTTATGCATGCTTATATATGATTACAAAAGGCTTCAATGTGTGAAACCTGCTTGTATTTATATGTAAAGGAGAAATTAAGGCTCTTTAATGTGCACCTATATATGAATAAACGGGTACCCTTACATACTGCCTACATCTGAATGTAACCGTCTCCACGGCCAGACCTCAAACCTGTATTCAAGCATAGCAGCACAACACAAATCGGATAAGTGTTCACACAGGTAGCAGAATATCTGAGAAAAGGCAAGAAGATATTTTCGAATGCTGAATTGAATACTGATGATGTGATTACAATCAAGAGCCTATGTTGTGTCCATCGTAAGGCAAAGAGTCCCCAATAATCTGCAATGCACTCGCTCCTGTGCGATTGGATACCATGTTTGTACGCATCTCCCTTTATTTGTTAGCCCCTCCCATGCTTCACTATCCTTGGCCATGTGTACATCGGTAAAAAAGTGCAAAATGAGAAGTAAAAATAGACTCCATTGCTTTTTGAAACAAATTAACTGAATTACATGTCAACAAGTTGAAGCAAATAGAACATAGTTTCTGTAGTGCACCAATGGCAAATTATCATGCAGAAAGGTTGACTGCAGAAGAGTTCACAAGGTGCTCAACTTCAGGTGCTGTAATGCCACATCTGAAAACAAAAAAGATTCTTCTCATATGCAATGTGAATCTTGCATATTGTCATTTATTTGTCTAAGCATCTAAACGTTGTTTAGGCAACATTTCAAGAAAATTGTTTTATTGTACCTGGTTACAGAACAAGTACCACATAATTGTCCGTGAGATCAGCGGAATAAAGCTTGGTGAAAAAGAAGCTGCCCTTGTTGCCTGGGCACGCCTGAGAGGCTGAAATTGTGCACAAAAGTTATGCTTGCAACATGAAAATTTCCCCCTGATTACAGTGAAACATCACGAACTGCTAGCACGGCAGCATTACATGCAATGAATTGTAGTATGCAGTAATGGAGAATTAATATAACAGGTAGATATAAGTCATTTTTTGCTTTAAAAATTAGTGTGCCTAACATTCGTAAGTCAATACTTGTACCCATACCATCCTAGCTCTTTTTTTCTTCTAGGCATATCCCTAAACAAAAACAAAGATGTTGCTAAATTTTTGGGTACTGTTGACAGCATCAGTGAACATTCAAATAAACTTTTTTGGGATGCCTATATGCCTACATGATCGAATGTTCATATCGTCACAAAGGGTACACTGATGAAACAGGACAGCCTGTTAGGTTAAACGGGCATCCCGCGTACATGGCAAAGAAATTCTCGAAACAGTAGCACAGCATTTTTTTATTTATTTATTTATTGGTACTGCGATCTTTTACAAGATCATAGCAGGGGTGGTACAAAACATAAACATAAACATCAGTGGAAACAGGCAAACAAACAATCAAAAAAACAAATGTAATACAAACTTATGTAACTGATAGCTACAGTGATTCTTCGAGACAAGAGAATCAACAAAAAGCAAGGTACAAACATAGATAACAATCATTTCTGCAGTGACTCTTCAAATGCAGACAATGTATTTAGGGTAACAACATCGTTATGTAGATTGTTCCAATCCACGATAGTCCTCGGAAAAAAAGAATATTTGAAACAATTTGTCCGTTGCATCAATGGAGAGATAGTAAGATTGTGTCTCTGTCTTGTTCCGTAACCCGATGAAAAGTGAACGATATGTGATGTGTCAACTGCATAGTGACCTTTTATTAACTGGAAAAGAAATTTTAAGCGCAATATTCGATTTTGGTCCGGAATGTTTGGAAATTTGCTTTTCAAGAGAAGTTTTGTAATCGAAGTAGGACCGTACGAGTTATAAATGAACCTAACAACCTTTTTTTGCACCCTTTCAAGTTTTTGGATATCAGTCTGAGTGAACGGGTCCCATATGACCACAGCATACTCCAGTATAGGACGGATAATGGCATTGTAAGCGAGGAGACGAATACTTGGTGTGGTTGATCTTAAAGAACACCTTAGGAAAAAAAGTTTACGGAGAGATTTAGCTACTACAAAATCTATGTGCTTTGACCAGGATAGATTTTTTGTAATCCAGAGACCAAGGTACTTGTATTGAGTTACTTCTGACAGAATTGTATTGTTGGTGGAGTACTGGAACAAAAGAGGGTCTTTTTTAAGGGAAATTCTCATAAAAACTGTTTTAGCAAAATTAACAGGCATCTGCCATTTGTCACACTACGAAATTACTTTTAGAAAGTTCCGATTTAGTTTAATTTGATCGTCAACTGAGGTAATCTTTTCATATAAGACACAGTCGTCGGCGTACAACCTAATGTGAACAGAAAGGTCAGTGACGATATCATTTGCATATAACAGAAAAAAAAGAGGCCCAAGGACGGATCCTTGAGGAACGCCTGAGTTTACAGGAGCTTGTTTAGAAGATGTATTTTTTACCGTAACAAATTGACGCCTGTTTGTTAGGTATGCTGTTATCCAGTCAAGGATCTTTTTGTTTTGTAGAATACAAGTTAATTTGTGAAGTAATTTAGTATGCAAAACTTTATCGAAGGCTTTTTGAAAATCCATAAATATGGCATCCATCTGCTTCCCTTCGTTAATTACTTGAGCAAAGTCATGCGTAATTTCCACTAATTGAGTATTCGTTGAAAAGCCCCGCCTGAACCCATGTTGAACATTTGTTAATACTTTATGAGAATTAAGGAAGGTAATTATATATTTAAGAATAATGTGTTCTAGAATTTTACATGATGTTGATATAAGGGAAATCGGTCGGTAATTCGGAATAGATGACTTGTCTCCCGCTTTGTGTAAAGGCTTAATTTTGGCGATCTTCCAGTCATCTGGCAGTTGGCCCTCATTCAACGAATGGGTATACAAAATAAACAAATAGCGAGAACACCATTCTGCGTAGCGCTTCAAGAAGGCATTTGGAATGCCATCTCGCCCGGTTGATTTTTTAACATCCAGATTCAGCAGTAAGTTTAAAATGCCATTCTCGGAAATGACTAAGTCTGGAATAGGTGGGAGCGATATTGAAAAATCAGGAAGGATGCCGTTATCACAAGTAAAAACAGACTTGAAGTGGTTGTTGAAGGCGGAACAAACTATTTCTTCATTGCATGTTCTTTGGCAGCTTATCGTGAATGAGTCAATCGAGCGAGATGTTGGCGTGATCAGCCTCCAAAATTTCTCGGGTGATGTTTTGATAAAAGTTGGAAGCGATGTTTCGTGGTATCTTTTCTTGTCGCGCGCAATTTGCAGTTTTAGTTCGCCCGACAGGTTAGCTATCAGCGGTGTATAAGCAGCTTTATCATGAGATTTCGCTCTTTTGCTTTTTATTCGGTTAAGTTTTCGCTGTAAATGTAGCGTTTCTCTTGTAATCTAGGGGTTCCGGCATTCAGTTTTTTTAAAGATTTTCGGTATGAAACGCTCCACGCATTCAAAGACAATATCTTTAAAAGTAAGCCACAGATCATTCACACTGCTACCCGCGTGTTTAAAATCATCGTGATGAAAATCAAGGATATCCAGAATGGATTCATCGTCAGCTCGGGAAAAATTCGGAAAGGAAATTTTTGTACAGCAGCGATCAACACACATATCTAAAAAAGTTAGCAAAACTGCCCTGTGATCCGAAATACCGCTGATGACTTCACATACTGCCGTGTTTTGGATTGAGCCACTCAAAAAGAATAAGTCCAAGATAGATTTTGAACCATTTAGTTCTCTAGTGTATTCTTTAACAACCTGCAGTAAATCGAACGAAAAAACAATATCTAGCATTTCGTGATTAGCATTGCTAGTAGAATGAGAAGCAAAATTTTCCCAGTCAATATTAGGCAAGTTAAAATCTCCTGACAATATGAGTTTGTCATGTGGCTTTATATTTTGCCGCAAGTAGGTTCTAAGCTTATCCAGAACACTATCAAAAGAGTTTGGGGGACGATAAACCGCACCTATAACATAACGAACTTTGCCTATATAGACTTTGAAAAATATGCCCTCATCTTCTAATATATCAGGCAATTGTTGCGGATGTAATGAGTTCTTGAAAAGTATCGCAACTCCTCCTCCTCTTCGGTCGCGGTCCTTGCGGAACACGTTATAGCCTTTTGGGACAAATTCGCTATCAAAAATTTCACTGCTTAACCACATTTCAGTAAGTACGGCTACATCGGCATCATGCGACAGTATGAGACCCTCAAGCTGGACTGATTTGTTGACAATGCTGTGGCAATTTACGTTTAAGATAATGAAAGGCGATTTCGTTTTGTTATGAAGTCATTCGGAATTTCCGGAAACCTTGTAACGCTTGCCTTTTTTTTCGTCCCATCTGTATATTTTCTTGTCAATGCTTAGCTTATCAAAAATCATTTTGACCTTACTACCAGCTTCTCTTTCTTCTGCAGAACTCTGCCAGAGCTTTTTCCGAATTTCCCGCACTTTCTTAGAAAAATCTTCCGAGATCGAAAACGGTGTTCCTTTTAATTTTGGACACGACTTCAAAATCTCTACCTTGTCACGATAATCTAGGAGCTTAATTATAACCGGGCGAGCTTTCTCGTTCTTTTTGCCAAGTCTGTGGCACCTTTCGATACTGCTCACCGAGATTTTAAGCTTCTCTTCGAAAACATTCGTTTTTATCTTCTCGACAAGTTTTTCGGGTGTTTCAGACGGGTCTTCATCGATACCGTACAGAATCAAATTATTTTTTCTAGTCCTATTTTCTAAATCGTCAACCTTTCCCAAAAGATACGACACGTTTTTTTTCTAGTCTCACTACAGTATCCTTTAGTGCACACATATCTGTTTTCAAAGCATTTATTGCAGACAGCTGAACTTCAAGACCATTTAAACGCTCTGTAACTGACATGATATCTGCCTCAAGTTTCGTTTGCTTACTCAGAATTTCATTGATAGATGTTGTCATAGCAGTTTGACCAGAAAGAAGTTTAGCCAACATTTCCTTCTCGCCGGGGCCAGGGTTTGATTCAACGTCTCCGCAAATCAACAAGTTCTTAGCAAAAGTGCACACATCGAAATGTAAATTGAGAACACACAGTGGGCACGGCAGCAGAAACAAAAAGTGGTCATCGCTACGGTAACATTTGCCATAAGAATAGGGACTAACCTGCAGCGTACAAAGAAATGGATTGTTGAGCATCTTGCCCGTCGTGCTGCTGCCGAGCCCACTGGAGGGGATGGCTGACGTGAGGCAATTTATATGGGCTGGTAGGACCACGTGGTAGTCCAGTCCTGAGGCAGGCACCGGCGCAGAAGATACCGCAACCGGCACGATGAATTCCTCTGCTTCACACCGGTCGCAGGTCACTTGATAAGCCTCCGTTGATGCTCTGCAGTCGACAACGCTGGACGAAGGAAGCGGTAAAGGATCCAGAGCACAGCCATGCTCCGAAGATTGCGACACAAAAAGTGAAGCAAGAACCTGCAGCGTACAAAGAAATGGATTGTTGAGCATCTTGCCCATCGTGCTGCTGCCGAGCCCACTGGAGGGGATGGCTGACGTGAGGCAATTTATACGGGCTGGTAGGACCACGTGGTAGTCCGTTCCTGAGGCAGGCGCCGGCGCAGAAAATACCGCAACCGGCACGATGAATTCCTCCTCTTCACACCGGTCGCAGGCCACTTGATAAGCCTCCGTTGATGCTCTACAGTCGACAACGCTGGACGAAGGAAGCGGTAAAGGATCTAAAGCACAGCCATGCTCCGAAGATTGCGACACAAAAAGTGAAGCAAGAACCTGCAGCGTACAAAGAAATGGATTGTTGAGCATCTTGCCCGTCGTGCTGCTGCCGAGCCCACATTTTAATGTAGCAAGTCGCAACTTTGATGACCTCAAACTTCACATCCTCCAATCAAACTTTCAGTACCCAAGACAGAAAATATACAGTCATATCTTATTCACAAGAATACATTTTAGCCGGCTGGTATGAATGTTTCAAAAAAGGCTCTTCTGAAACATTCTGGGTCCATACCATATGGTACATACCCAACGAGAACCAGTAAGTGTTCAGCCTTCCTTTTAGAAATTTCTAACTTACCATTTTGTTAACTTACCGTTGTTAAGAGATAAATTCTTCTGACAACCATAACTCAACAACACGTGTGCACCTCCCCTCACCCACCCCCACCCACCCCACTTTTTTCCCCTCTTTTTTTCTTTTCTTTTGCACAGAATACCTTCTTTCTTCTTACTCACCCAATTCGCCATAGCAGCCTTTCATTGTCTCCCCCTCCCGCCCTTTCACTGTTGCCCTCTCCTTTGTTTGGATTGGAGGAGAAGGTACAAAGCATATATACAGGAGTGCTAAAGAAGTCAGTTGCAATTTTGAAAAAGACAAGTTCGCTTATTGAAATGTCAGCTCCAGCACCTACAGCTACAGCACCCTTATTTTTGAATTTCTCATTGCAAGCTTCCATCTTTTCCTGCTTGCTTTTCCTTTGGGTTTTTATTATGGAGTCAGCCATACTGCATTTTTGTACAAAACTCCCAGGCTTTAAAACATGGGCAATAAGTTACCGGTTATATCCTTTCAAAGCAAACAAAAGTAATAATTTTGACAGCTCTCACAACGAGGTACATTGAAAGGTCTGTCGAACATTGTAGTGTCTTATGCAATGTTATTCTCCGCAATAATACGTGGTACAGTGATGTTAAATTAGGTGTAATTATAGACCCAGGGTGCATGTACTGAAGTGCGCATCACGTTTCAAGCTGTTTTAAAGAACATGCAGTGCATGACAAGCGTTTACATTTGATGCGTAAAGTTGTACGTGCCGCCACTGAGGAGGGCATGGGAAGTGCCAACTCACAAAAATGATGAGGTTAATAATGCGGAAATCACAAGGTGAAAGCAATCATTTTTATTATATCGGTTGCATTGAATGATAGAACAAATATCTGCCAAAAGACTGCCAAGTACTGCAAGCGTGTGTGTTGAGTGTGATCTGTTAGAGAGACTGCAAGGGAACTAATGGCGCTTGCGTGAGTGGACTCTGATGGGTAAGTTTAAGTTAGATAGATTATCAGTCTCATATGCATGTTCAATCGGATGCTTTTAAGCACTGAAGAGTGCTTTTGCACTGCAGTTTACAATTAGTTTATGAATAATTGCGTCATTGGAACACAATAGTACTTGGATTTCTTCAGAGCACCATTACGTGCCTAACAGCACTTGGTTAGACCTCCACACCAAACTTATCATATATTTTGATGGTCCCATCACACACCAGAGCAATTAGGAAAACTATAGATAGTGCAGTTAATTCACCCGAGTAAAGGTGAAAAGGTGACAGGAGATGAGCATGTGAGGCTGGCAGTGGTGAAAGCTAGAAAACAGAGTTTATTCATGGCATTTCGTTCAGCTTGTTCCCGAGGCATCTACTACAAGCTCTACATATCTGCAAAAGAATAACTAAATAAAAAGTTTTGCTATGCTCAAGATCATTACTGTATTGTGTGACAAGTATTTCATTTCTGTGCACATGAACACATAGTTGTGTCACAAGGATCTTTTGTTAGTCAGTGTTCACGAACTATATGAACAAGTCTAAGTGAGATGCTTAACATTTGCTGTATGTTTTGCATTATTGAGGAGATAACTAGTGCACATGCGATTCTTTTGATGGAACTGCTACCTTTGCAAAGCAAACATATGAAGCAATAGCAAACAAAGAATATGATGCATAAAAATTGTCTTGTAACAAGTGTGCCTTCAACCAAAAGTTATCATGGAACGGCCTGCAAAGTAAACTGAAAGTTCAGCATTATAAATGTGCCTTCAACCAAAAGTTATCATGGAACGTCCCGTAAAGTAAACTACTGGAAGTTCAGCATTACAAAGCTTATGGTAACACTTGTGCCACATATTGTGATCTTTTGTAAAAAATCAGAATCAGAATTTATTATGTGTTAAAGGTTTACTGATGTTCCAAGTACACAGTAAACAAAATGTATTATAGTGTAAAAAAGCAGCAGTGTAAACTGCCCCAAAATAAAACATTTCGAAAGGTATCATACAAAAGACAGAGTATTATTTATTCAATTATATGCTTGCATAGCCCAAATGTGCTATTGATGCAATAGAGTGGGTACAAAAAGAAGTAGAGAATTAAAAAAAAGAAAACCAGAACAAGTAAAACAGCTAAGTAAGAATAAACGGTTAACATCATGTATCATCTAGGCATTACACTGTGGCATCAGAGAAAAAAAAAAACTGCGTGCACATTGAAGAAAAGACAAAAATTTTATACCACTGCATGAACAGCATTCGAAGAGAAGAATAACAACAGATACAATAAACTTGTGCGGTCGAACCTTGCGACACATACACTGCTACAATGAGGTTTCTGGAATGACGAAAAAAGTTATTTCCTGTCAGCTGCTTATAAAGAATACAGTCAAACCCAACCTTATCAAATGTTCAGGAATCAAATTATCCCTTATGTCAAACTATTTTAAATGCGAAGCATTTCTTAGCGAACTTTGAGGACTTTCAGCGTATCTATCTATCTAGCCACCTATGATTTTTAGCTCTCCTGGCCGTTTCCATAATTATATCAACACCAATCTTGGTATGGCATAACATGACTGTATGAAGAACATGTTTAACTTGTCATAACATGAAAATCATGACATGTATGTCATGAATGTCATGATTTACATTTCATAGTCCTGCAGCTGTTGCGGTGGTTTCGTTCGCATGGCATGTTGCAAAACTAGTATGGTGTGACATGGTTGCATTGCAAACACAAGCAACAAACCCTAACATGAAAATCATGACATGCGTGTCATACAACAACATGACTACATGCCGCGCTCATGATGTGCTCGCGGCCGTTTTGCTAGCGTCACATATACCGAATTTGGTATTACAATACGTGAATAGACAACGAAGTTATGTGACTGGTGCAAACATGATAATCATGACATGCGTGTCATGTAACAACATGACTACATGATGTGCTCGCAGCCGTTTTGCTAGCTTCACATGTACCAAACTCGGTATTACATGACGTGGACGGATGATATAGAAAAATGACATAACTAAACATGATAATCACGACATGCCTGTCATGTAACAACATGACTACATGCCACACTCATGATGCGCTCGCGGCCGTTTCACTAGCTTCACACATGCAAATTTTTTATTACGTAACGTCAATGGATGACGAAGGTATGCGACTGGTGCAAACATAATAATCATGAGATGCGTGTCATGTGAGAACATGACTACATGCCACAGTCAAGGCCACAATATATTTCGACGTGACGTGGTGCACGTGCTTGCCGGTGCTCATTTCATTGCGTTACGCCGGCGTTGCCATGCCAGGCGCCGGTCCTGCCATACACTTGCAGGCATGTGCCGCGCTGCGTTGCTTTGACGAATGTGCGTTTCAGCACGTACGCGTCCCTCCGTCACGAAAAGAGGGAAACGCAGTGTTGTCTGGGTAACGCATTGGCACGAAATGCAGCATGTCGCATTTTGTGCCGGTTGCCGTCGGGCCGCGTCGATGGACGCTGGTCGCGCCGGTCGCGCTTAGCGTCAGACTATAGAGTGCTTGCGTTTTGGTAACGCAGCGTCGCTGTGCACAGTGTGTGCGCGCATCAACGCTACATTGCAGTATATTGGGCCCTTCATGATGCGCTCGCGGCCATTTTGCTGGCTCCACATATACCAAATTTGGTGTTATGCAACGTCAATGGATGATGAAATATATGACTGGTGCAAACATAATAATACTGACACGCATGTCATATAAGAACATGACAACATACCACGCTCATAGCGTGTTCACGGGCGTTTCGCTAGCTCCACATATACTAAATTTGGTATTGCATGATGTGAACAGATGACGAAGGTAAACGACATATCCAAACATAATCATCATGACACGGAAGTCATGTACGGCATCATTTACCTCCACGTCGTAACGTTGTCCTCATTTTAAAGTGACGTACCAACCTTTCTCATTCGTGCTTCGCATATCATCGATTCCCACTGTACGTGGGATCTGCGAAGATTTTTTTAACACGACAATGCTTTGATGTCAATGAATACAAAAATGTACGGCTACATCAAACAAAAGTGGCCAGAACACTCTATATATCGAGCATCAAGCAGTGTGATATGTCCTAAGAAGTTGCATTTTCCTCGCAGAAGAGGGCTGGAGAGGGTCTCATGCATAAAAGAACATATTTAGTGCTCTCAGTGTGAAATGGGCGATGACAAGAGTAAGGAAGAGACAGAAGCTTCTGCCCTTATTCGTTTTGTGCTGAAACCACTCAACATGCATAACCACGTTCAACCCACCTAAATGTCAGTTCTTCTGCATTAAGGAGAGTGAGCTGTGTGATATTAGGAGAATACCACACAGTGAGTGGAAACCATTGCTTGACATTGTGTGCTTTCTGCCGTCGTGCAGAGTCACCACTTGCTTCCCACCCCTCTCTACTATTACAATGGCTGCCATAAAAGAGAAGAGCACGGCAGCTTTCTGCGAAGCACGTGTTGATAAACACAGTTGAATCCAGGGAAGAGGGCTGGCATCTATGCTGCATACAGCATTCCAGGAAGCACGCTCATAAGATATTGAGAAACAACGACATTAGGGCCAACACAGTCCAAGCTTTCAACGCCCAATGAGCATGCCCAATTGCATCCGAAGATGTTGAGTTGCTGTTTACGACACCGTATTTTCTTGCATACAGCCCACTCCTGCATATAAGCATAGAACTAGCAACACCAACTACAAATCGCAGAAAAATGAAAACTAAAAATTGGACAGATCCAATGTACCTTGTCAGCACCAGTCACATACCTTCGTCATCCCATTGACGTTGCGTAATACCAAATTTGCATATATGTGAAGCTAGTGAAACGGCCGCGAGTGCATCATGAGTGTGGCATGTAGTCATGTTGTTACATGACAGGCATGTCGTGATTATCATGTTCAGTTGTGCTTTGTATATAAGCATATAACTAGCAACCCCAACTACAAATCACAGAAAAATGAAAACTAAATATTCGACAGATCCAATGTACCTTGATAATTGAAGTTATGTGCAGCTTGCGGATGAAAGGTGACTGTGTTGAGACTTTTTGAACTGGCTATACAAATACGTACAAATGCATGCACAGACATACGTTAAACAACCACCATATGTATTGTATAACCAGTTTACAGTTTCATAATGATGCCAGCGGTAACATGAATATTAGGAACACCAGAGGCGGCAAGCTGATATGAAGAATTGCTGCTCACGAAGATGGCAGCCCTGGACAGTACGACACTTCAGCGGATTGCGCCTAAATTGACCCGACGTGACGGCTGTATCCCAGGAGTAGATGTGTAATGTTCATAAAATTTGATAGCCAGCACTGCAACGCCAATCGACGTTTCATGAACATGAGGACCTATTTGAAAAGTAGTTCTGAATCTTGGCCTGGCTCTGTTGTAGTATACTTGATCGCTACGTGAAATGCTGGTGTTCAATTCCTTCTGGGACCCTGACATTTACTATCTGCGTTCGTCGGATCAATGGTGCCAATATCAGCTTTTTCCCAAGACTCGCATGTCAAAATTGCCGGTTTCTGGTCTCACCATTCGGGTATATATAACCTGTAAATCTCCTGTGGCACATACCTGCCTACCTGTGGCAGATAACATCCCACGGGTATATGCTACTAGAGCTGCACATCTGGTAGAAACGGTTTGACCCTGCATGCACAAGAGAGCACCCCGCCAGCCAGCCAGACAATAAACACTCAAAGAGGCTGCAGTGTGCAAGGAAATGCTTTGCATTTAGTAAACTTCTCCGCTTGTTGCGGTCAGCCCCTTCCTCGCGTTATATTGAAGCAATGTGGTGAAGGCAACTTTGCACATCAAATTCGCTTAAAAAAGTGGCAAAATCTTCAAAGATTTATATGATACGATACTATATCCAAGTCTGAAAGAATTAGAAAATGCCTTTACAAAAATAACTTTCCTGGAGGTACTTCTACTCTAGAAAAGATTTGACAGAACAGACAGATAAGAAAGGCATGCTTACTAAAGAGTGTTCTTAAGGAGACGGCTTGAGAATGTCGCATGGATTTACGACTTCTTTTTGAGCTCAACAGTGATACAAAACGCATATTGTAATCTGAGATGTCTTTTCCACTACAATGCACAGTTCCCATTATTTTTTCCTGAGTGGCCAGGTCAGTAAAAGAATTGCAGTTCATTCTAAGCAGGTATCTTTATGTTTGTATGAAGGTGCTCAGTTCCCTTATGTGAGGAAAGTGTTAAGACAGTGGTATCTTCTTGCAAAGAAAAGTTCAAAGAGCTCATCAATTAAGGTGTGAAAATGCTCTGATATCACGTGTACATTCGACAAGTGAAAGCACATGGTCACAGCAAGACACTTCCAAACAACATGCAGCATACATACACAAAACTGAAATGTGGATACAATAAATAACACTGAACAGATAACATGGCTGGTGACCTAATGTGCATTGTGGGATCGCATGTGAAATGTCAAGCTTTTTTTCTGCACAAAACGCTTGGAGCAGACAGTGCATCTGTATGGTTGCTCGCCTGTATGGAGGCGCCGGTGATTCGATAGGGTGGATGGTTGAGAGAAGCTTTTTGAGCAGTAAGAGCACTGAAATGGACGTTCACCAGTGTGAGTGCGCAGGTGTTCCTTAAGATTGCTCTTCCACGTGAAACATTGTGGGCACATATGACAGCTGAATGGTCGCTCACCTGTGTGGATACGTTGGTGTTCTGTGAGATTAAATTTTTTCGAGAAGGTCTTATCACACCAAGAACACTGATATGGCTGCTCGACTCCGTGGGTGCGCAGGTGTTGCTTAAGATGGCCACTCCTTAGGAAAATTTGGGGGCACAGGTGGCACTGAAATGGTTGCTTGCCTGTGTGGACCTTATGTTGTACTTCCTTATCAGTTTGTCTTCCAGTCTTATAGTCACAGAGGGATGAATGGCTCGGCTGTGCGTGTGGATCCTCGGGAGTTGCTGGACAATAAAAAAAGTTGGGTCATGTAATATGACTTGTTATATTTAGAACACAAATACAGCTACAGAGGGTATATTCTGGTACTAATGGCGATATGAATTTCTTCTTATTTTATTTTTTTGGGAAGTTCTGAAACTTTTTTCAATCTTGTGAAACCTTGTCATTTTTGTAGTTAATGTATATGTGATTACACAATGCTTAGATGTGCATGACACAATACATATATAAAGAAAAAATTAGGTTATATTCAAGGTACACTAACTCAACACATGGGTGTTCTTGCATCTTGTCTTCATCTGAATTTAGCCCCTTCCCTAGCCAGGAATCAAGCCTGTATCCTCAAGAATAGCAGCAACTCAACTAGGAGGAGTATATCAGAATATATATATATATATTCTCTAGAAAGTGAATAAAAATTCAAACATTTAGAATTCCACAAAATTATCACTACTATACTTTTTCTTTGTTTAAGATATAGTTCACAGGGTGCGACACCTTTGCATTGTATTAAGAAGTACTAGAACAAGATCAAAGTAAGTCGATAGAATCTCCAAGCAAGCAAAAAAAATGACTGCAATTTTTCAAAAACGAAAAAAAATTCTCAGACATTACAAATCTGTTGACATAAAAGCTTTCATAGCAACACATTTGAATGCACCGAACTTACATGCAGCATACCACATAAATATTAAATTCAATATATAGATACGATATAATAATTCACACATACATAGATAGAGACCTACTCAGTCATCTGATTTGATGAGACTTCTGAAGTCAGCACCCAGCACAAAAGGCTTGACAGGCTGATAGAGTTGATTGGGTGTATTTTATTCAAAAGTTTACAGAAGACAAGATACACTGAAATGAACATTCCCATTGGCGAGCTTGATCAACAGGCTGTGGCGGCTGCATTTCCGATGGAGGCGGAAACGGTGTAGGCTTGTGTACTCAGATTTGGGTGCACGTTAAAGAACGCCAGGTGGTCGAAATTTCCGGAGCCCTCCACTACGGCGTCTCTCATAATTATATGGTGGTTTTGGGACGTTAAACCACACAAATCAATCAAAGCTTGATCAACACACAACGAAGTGACATGAAAGCTGGTGATGCCTCAAGACTATACTGTTCGCTTGTTTGGTATGCTATGATGCCGACCTGTCACGTATGTCTCGGCATGAACAATTAAGTTGCCGTAATCCTATCCCTGACCTTCTGGGGAGAGACCCAAAAACTCTCCCGATAACTTGTCCGAATTGCTGACCCAACGCGAGTGTCATTGACTGCAGGAACTCTGCATCAGCGAGAGCAACGATCGACCCATCGGGACAGTGTGTTATTGCCTAATGCAATGACGGGTGGTGCTATGTGTGTCATTGGTTTAAATCAAGGAGGAGGAGCCAGCCTGACATGTTAAAATGGCCATGCTAAGTAGAAGACGACGCTTTAGGCATTGGGTTATCGGCTCATCCACTTCGCTCATGGCTCTGGACCCTGGGTTAATAGCTTATCCTGTTCGCTCGTCACTGAACTCTTGCCTTTTCACTATGTCAATAAGTGTGCAGAAAGTGTCAGTAAACCTGCTTGTTTTCGTTATCCCAAATTGTGGAAATCAGTTCCTTAACCCAGAGACTCTGTCAAGCTACCAAACGGAGTTCGGGAATGACGCAACCCTAATGTCTCATTAACTGTCGCTAGTAGTGAGACAGAGATAACCCTTTTACGCAACAACGGGCCTCTAGCATTTCACCTCCACCATAATACGATCGCTGCAATCAAGATCAAACTCGTGACCTACAGGTCAGCAGCCAAGCACCGCAGCTGCTACACCACCACGGCACACAGCATACTGAAGGGTAACAGTTAACATCACAGATAGTGACAATGATGAAGAGAGGCAGACAGTGGACAAGCGTAGCACTTCATCTCTGTTTGTCTACTGTGCATCTGCTTTCGCTGACATCAATATCGGTAGTGTTACCCTGAATATTCAGCAGTGATGAAGATGGATGTGCCTAAACTTCTTACCTTGAGTAGCTGCTGCAGTTTTCTCAACTTTAATTTTCGTTGGACAGCTGGAATGCCATATTTCTGCACAAAAAAAAAAGATAGGATTACTTTTGTATTGTGGGAGAAACTACAATTACAAAGAAATATGAACTAATTGATAATCATTAAAAGCACTTGGCTTCATTTAGTAAATATAAAGAAAGATTTCTAGGCTTGTGCAAATATTCGAACGAATAGTAGATGATTCAAATTCACTTCCATTCAATTTTAAATTATGAAATATTTCAAAGTATTCAATATGAACGAATAGGTCTATATTAATCCACATGTGAACACCTGTAAAAGTGGTTTTACTGCAATATAGCAATGTTAAGCCGTGAAACCATATTTCGAATTTAAAGGGGCCCTGCAACATTTCTTGAGCATGGTCAGCCAACGCTGCTGATCGGTAGTCAAGGCCACCGAGAACACGTGAGCTAATTATTATAGCACAGCACGCGGCCTGGAATTCACAATAACTTCTCAAAGTCACATAATATTGCTCTCTCCTTTCGGCAAATAACATCATAATGTCAAAAGTCGCTCGTCACAGCCATTGTACCAGCCATTGGGTGATTTGAGCATGGGGCGCTCGGTCGTTACTGGGATTGCCGTGGGTGCCCACGACTTGGCCACGCGTAAATGCGCAATCGCACTGAAAAGCCGCGTATTCAAATACAAAGAGAAAGAATGCTCAAGGTCACGACACCCACGTGACGTATTTTCTTTCCATATGCCATCTCTCTCAACTTTGCTTCAAGCACTTTCGTCGGCACAAGAAAAGAAAATGCAATTGCAACACGTGGCAAATCGCAAAACTCCGCTCATACTGGGCAGATTTAAAAGCTTTTGCGGCCGTTAATTCGTGAGGCAATAAGCTTATTTCGTGAACCTATTCCATGGGTACTTGAAAAGCAGCTGAAAAACCCTTTAAATGAACATATGATCCTCAAATCAATTAATTCATTTTTTAAAGCTGAAAAGCTTGTTTTTCAAACTTATACACCCTAACTGTATTGAATAATGTTACGTATTTTACAGGTTATCACTTGCATCCTACTGAAAGTCGAATCCTGCTACTTTTCAAAGTAGTTTCGACTTACTTTGACTGAAAAAAAAAAAAGAAAGCACTTGCATAAAGGCCTTACTTCAATAAAAAAAAATGTTGTGCAGGTTAGTAAGGTCATGATAAATATGTCCATTTTTCTTTATACGTCATATATTCTATTCAAATTCCATCCGAAATTATTTAACCAAAATTACTATTTGCTTCGAATCTGAAATTCACTATTCGTACAAGCCTAAATATTTCAAATATTAGACACCGAATACCTCACTGACTTTTAAATCTGTTCAACATTTTTGCATCTTGATGTCTAATGACTATCTAAGTCGGCAAAGTTTGAAAAGGATTTCACGTTTCTGAATCAATAAATTTATTATGCCAATTAACATTAATTTAATCATTTGTAACTTGTTAGGACTGTATTTCATTATGCACTCCCCGACCAACCCCAAATAAATCAACACAGTTCATATAAAGGTAATAGACAATGAAAACCACGAAAAGCACATGGCAACTGAAGTTAAAGCGATAAAGCAAAAAAAGACATAAATGTATGAAAGAAAAGCTACAGACTGCAAGTGAGGAACAAAATCAACTTTAGTAGGGGACGTGCAAATACAGAAACTTTTGATCACAAATTGAACATGAATGGGGCAGGAAACTGTCTTCAAATATTGAATTTTACATTTATGATGTGATCGCAATCCTTGTCAACCTATCTTATGTACATTGCAGAGTAAATTCAAGGTATCTTCTGTTAATCAACAACACACCTTCTGTAGTACAAGATGATATCATTTTTTACTGCAAGTTTCTTAATTTGCCACAATTAGTGACAGTTAACCACAGGATTAATTATGACAATACAATAAAGTATCTATGATTGACTTCCAGGGTTCTAATACAAAAAGTTACTAGTACAAGCATAAAAGTCACTACACTCAATGACAACTTTTCTTGGCACTAAAGGGAAAGTTGTGGAGGCGGAGCTTTTGCACATGTAGCACTAGGCAAAGTAGTTTGTTTTGGCGCACGTCTCGTAACACTATGAAAAGTGACAGGGGCGCAGCCAGCGTTTTATGTAGATGCAAATGCCGCCTACTTTTTGAGGAGCATGTAAAAAGGCGGGACTTCATCGCGCCTTGAAAAATGCAAAGCCACAACGAATAAATTAAAGTAAAAATGACTATAAAAATGACTATCTTAATGGTGGGAGCTGCATCCTGCCTCAAATAGCTCCACACAAAAATAAAGGGGGAACTTCTATATTTCACGGTGAAAATACGGGCGCTGTTGTGGAACTACATTCACTGGCAATAGGATGCCCGTAATTTGGCTCTGTAGTCTTCGCTCCAATGCCAAGAAAAGTTGTCGCCGAGTACAATAGTAATACTGTGGCTGTGGGGGTTCTTAACATATTTAGTTCTGTGAAGGAACGCTTCTGCGAACGCAGATAATAAGAGGCTAGAATGAAAAAAATACTAAAATTTTGTTTAAGTAGAAATATATGAACTGTAACACAAAGGTAACAAATTAGAAAAAAGCCCATGACAACGGGCCTTGCAGTATATGATTAAAAGGCCATTTTCGAAGGTTTCTGCTACATTATTTTAAATAGTGCGCATTATTTGAACTACATCTATAAAGCCAAGGTATCAGGTATGCTATGCAAAGTATGATGCCCCTAAGACTTATGTTTGTGCAGAAAGCTCAACATAAATTTGTACTTCCTGTTTTGGAACCCTAGAATGGTGTTTTGACAGTAGATAGTTCAATAAACAAATAACAGATTAATTAATACAATTGGGTTTTGCCACAAAAACATTTCGCTCACTCGGTATGAATGCCCTCTTTCTGGTAACAGGTAAATCCCCCCATAATATTAAAGAATCTCTATAAACATTCTTCACAGGTAGTTATACCCTAATACTCAATGATGTATTACACAAACAGTTACAGCAGCCGTGGCAGTAAAAAGCAAAATGGAGAAAATTATCAAGCACCAATTTGGCTCTTCACATTTCAGACCCTTTTCCCCACTAACTTCTATGTAGATATATTGGGGTGCCCAGACAGAATATTTGAATCACAATTTTGGTAGAAGAAATGAATTCACGGTACACTCCTTCCTTTATGTTGGAATTCTCATCACTCGCTTCACGTCGTCAGCTGGTGTTCCTGGATTGTTATATATTTAAAAGTCTACAATAACTCTGTGCTTTCATTGTCTCTACATAATGACATACAACCAAACACTGCTTAAAACTTTTGAACAAAAGTCCTATTGGGGGAGGACCATGCTCTTCAAATTGAGGCAAGCTTCATCCTTGCTTGATTTTCTGCACTAGTATGCCTTGATACCTTGTGGCAAGTATTCGATGGAAACATACGTCACTGGAAGACCTGCAAAGATACAAACAATATGCATCAATAAAATTGGGTGGTTCATTAGCTTATCAAACATAACACGAAGGAACAAAGGGTTCCATTGCAGCACAGATTATGCATTCACAAGAGCTATAAAAAATGTGTTGTTTATAATTTACTGGCTCATTCATAGTATTTTTTTAAATGCAAACAAGTGTGTCAAACCACTGCTGAACCTCTCCCAAGTGTTGCACTCAATGCCTTGAGTGTTTTTTATTGCAGACACAGCTAGTATATTACATAAACATCCCAAATATTTATGTTTCCTAATGAAAAATTTGAGAATACCTGAATGGCAATTTTCATTTAACAATAGTCAGACCATTAGGTTCTCCTGGCAGTTGTTTGCACAGTCATACTTTCTGTTCACAGCACTTACCTTCAGCTTCAGTGGTGCACACCTGTATATTATGTCAGTGCCGAGCTTATGCTTGGTTCTCTCAGTTTGCAAAGCACTTCTATCAGCCTTTACTTCATTTTCAGAAAGTATGAAAACGAAAATTTCTGAGCCGCTTACATAGGCGGCGGCAATGCATGCAAAGCAGCACAAGCGCTGCCAATCGCACCGTCTTTGTCATGCTCTGCTTGTTCTCACAGTATTCAGCCTTTACTGTGCTCAACATTCACTTTTATCCAACCTTGTGCCAACTGTTCTCTTGCTTACATTGACTATGACAACATGAAAAGAATGAAACAATGTTCAAATGCTGTGCTGTAGGACATTATTTGCAGCAGCCTTGGAGACTCTCACAACATCATGAACAGAGGTTTGAGTGAACACGTTCTCATCCTGTACTAACCTTCGTTTCCATGTGGCACAAAGAAGTGAAATGATTTCTACTGTAATTACTGACGTGATTAAGTATGTTCCAACCAGCAAAACACTATTTGTGGTATGTCAGCACAGCAGACACACATTATAGCGACTATATCCCATTTCCTGTGTGCCGTGCTTTTTTTAGTAAATTAAATGACACTTCATTCCTTACAAATGCTGTTTGCTCCAGGCAATGTCAGTAAAAAAAAATTATTTTATTTTGTCATAAACATGTTCGCTCTATTAGCATAAGATACTAAGTTCCTGATTTTTCTTTTAATTTTTTAGGTGAATGATATGAAATTTAGATGCCCGATTCATCTCTTCAATATGAGCAATGGTTTCATTTAGCTCTAATTTCAATTTAATCAGAGCCTTTAGATGTGTTTCAGATCATATAAGTATAAATCTTCTTTCCATTCGGTTGTAAAATGGAATTATTGTTGACTGCTACATGCTAGTGTGTTTGATCACAGATGGGACACCCTGCAGGCCAATTTGCCTTCAATTTAATCAGAGCCTTTAGATGTATTTCAGATCATATAAATATAAATCCTCTTTCCATTCGGTTGTAAAATGGAATTATTGTTGACTGCTACATGCTAGTGTGTCTGATCACAGATAGGACACCCTGCAGGCCAATTTGCCTTTTGTCCAGTTTTGAGGTGCACCTGCATTCTTACACATTGAATAAACTTCTCAGGAACACACTAATATCATTATGTTTCAACAGGAAAGAGTAGTAGCTTTCCAGAATCAATAGACTGGCAACATTATACCTAGGACCTCACAGCAATTAATGCTGTTCCATCACTAAAAAAAAGTCACACTAAATTTTTGTAATGCTTGATAACCTTGAACTTTCATTATAGACAGACCAAAGAAAAATGATGTTGCAATATTAGTAAAATGGCTGATCTTCCTCATGATCCAACAAAATGGCTAAAGTGATTGCATGAAAAGCAATTTCTTTGTTCCCCTGTGATATTTACCTAAACAAGGGCCCCTCAACTAGAACGTGTCCTTGACTATTAAGACATGTGCAATGTTGAGAGCTGGACTGGAATATGTTCACTGCAGAAGAAAAAGAAACACCAGGCCTGCGCAAAACGCGCAGCACAGTTACAGCTAAAGCTGGAAGAGTGGCCTTTCAGAGCCTTTTCTAAGCACTCTTTGGGTGACTGCTACAAGCACACTTGCTGGGTACCCACTATGCCATAAATAGTTATAATTTTCGTGTAGTAGGTTGGCATTCACTATGCTATCCTTCATCATTCTTTGAAGAAGCGTGGTATTCGCTTCACACTGTTAGTCTTTTCGTGCAATTTTTTTTATGTAGTGGCTGACGAAGATGAAGAATTATGCCTGACGTGGGCATGTGCCACAGTTAATAGGGGATCAAGAACAAGTTTCCTAATGAGTTGCAGCATCAGACTACCCCGCTTATTATGCGATTCACATTGTGTGATGCCTGGTTGTTCCTTTGATGTTCTAAAACGCTGTATTACTCGTAATAATGCAATTTTTTTCCCGTCATAAATCCTGCTCGATGCCAGTTTAGAAATGAGTTCGAAGCACTGGCGTGGCTCAGTGGTAGAATACTGGTCTGGCATGCAGTGGACCCTGAATCTAATCCTATTGTGTCATTATAGTTTTTCATTTACAGAGTTTTTGAATCCCATTGTATCATTAATATTTTTCATTTACAGAGTTTTTTTTGCTTATTTATTGCGATACTGGTTATGTACACCGGCGACGAAGGACAACTACGGTGCCGCGCATGACCCGTGTTCTGATTTCACAACAGCTTTCGTTGTAAAAAGTGAGTGGTAAAATTTTCTTTAGTCACAAAGCCATTAACATCACCTTTTCATTGAAGTGAATGTAAAAAAGCCTAGCCACTCATGCAACATTCACTTGTGCCACCTAACACTAGCATAGCATGTAAGAACGCTGATTGATACCTTGGCTAGCTGATTGACATGCATAATTGAATGGCAGCATAAGCTACACAGAAGACCCCCCCCCCCCCCCCCCAAAAAAAAGGACTCAAAAACATGGCACTGAACTTACAAGGAATCTTTATTGGAAGAAAATGAAAAAAATATACCCAAGTTAGAACATGTATGCACAACAGAAGAAAAACAAAACAAAAGAAACAGAGCTAAAAGATACGAATTATTATTTTGGTTTTTTAAAAAACATTTTTGCCATACATGCATGTTCTAACCAGGTGAAGGCTTACATTTTTTCTTAGATTTGTATAAGTGTTAGCTACTAGCTCTGCAATGTGTTTTATTGTCCTTATTCTCTGCAGTATTGCCCCCATTTTATGCTGCCATTCAATTACGCATCTGCATTTTGCAAATTTGCATGGAAGCCTCTTCTTGCTTTATGAGATTAAGAAATTTTAGATGATGATAACGGTTTCTTATATTTATCAAGCTGAATGCCTCATAAGGAAAGCACTTTCCTCAAAGTTGACATGACACATAAGTCTGCCTTTAAAGGACCTTTTAAGGTTGAGTTGAAGTCCAGATTAATTCAAATATCTACTCTTCAAGTGTTTTAGCCATCACAGCTCAGATATGTTAGGTTGAACTGTGACAGGTGGGTCCAACCCACACGTGCTCGGGTCCGTGGTGTCGCAACACACCAAATGCCTGCATATTTGCAAGCATCCCTGCGGGTGAATTACTGATGTTTCAATGCCAAATAGGTAAAACTGTTTCTAATTATGATACAATAGCGATCAAGTAAAATATAAAACTTAGCAAACAGAAGGGGACTACAATCAGTAATGAACATAAGGTACAGCCTGCAGGAAACTTCTGCCCTTTGCTTTACAAAAATACAGAAAATGTTTTCGCAAAACAGTGACAACTTTGGATCAACTGTCTGTTGTGCAATGCATAGCTCTTAAAGTTAGAACACAAGGATACAGGAAAACGCAACTCTATGGCGGGTAAGGAGAACGCATTAAAACAATGTGGTAATGAATGCAGACACCACAAGGAAAGAATAATTATTTTTCTTCTATGTGCTGTGCTGAATTATTAGAATGACGGTCTGTCAAAAGAGTGCCAAGTATTGTGACCAGATATGTTCAGTGTGACCTCTGTGAGAAAGTCCGAGGGAATTAATGGTGCTTGCCTGCATGGACCTGATGGGTGACTTGAGGTTCGACGAGTGATATTAGGTATCTCACATGGCATGTTCAATTGGTTGCTTTTAAGCACTAAAGAGTGCTCTTGCACTGCAGTTCACAATTTGTTTGTGAAAGATACAGGGATCAGACACAATAACATGGCTTTTTTCAGAGAACCATTTCGTACCTGGGAGCACCTGGTTAGCACTCTACACCTAACTTATCATATATATTGATGGGCCCGAAAGGACCTCATCTTACGTAGACATTATAAAGAAAAAGGTGACAGGAGATAGGCATGTGAGGCTGGCTGCGTGGAGAAAAAGCAGCCTAATGTATTTATTCATAAAATTCTCTTGAGCTTGTTCACAAGGCATTTGCACGGTGTTCTACAAAGCTACAAAAAATAAATAAATAATTAACAAGTTTACTATGCTCAAGATCATTGTTGTATTGTTTGATGTGCATTTAATTTTTGAACACATAAACATAACTGTGTCACAAGGATGTTGAGTTAGGCAGTGTTCATAAAATACATGAACACATCCATGAGAAATTTCTGACATTTGCCATATGATACACATTGAGGAAATGACTAGTGTGCATAGACAGAAATAAGAAAAATGCTGTTGCAATATTAGTAAAATGACTGATCCTCCTTATGATGCAACAAAATGACTAAAGTGACTGCATGAAAAGCAATTTCTTTGTTGTCCTGTGATATTTACCTAAACAAGGGCCCCTCAACAATTATTGAAGAACGGGCACATCTAACTTAGCAAGGCGTACACTTGAAGGAATAGCACACAATGACTACAATGCATAAGAATTATCAAAAAACAAACAACCCCTCAACCGAAAGTTATTGAGCAGTGTCCTGAAAAGTACACTGGAAGTTCAACATTAAAAAGCCTATAGTGACACTTGCACACAGGTGTATTCTGTGTGACCTTTGGGACAAACAAATATGGCACTTGCCCTTATAGACCCTGATGGGAGATATTATGTTAGACAAATTCGCAGGCTCGTATGACACGTCTGACAAGTTGCTTTTGAGCCATCAAGAGTACTCTTGCAGTGCAGTTTACAATTTCTTTATGAATGATTCAGTGAATAGAACAGAATAGCATGAACTTTCTTTTCAGACCCCCATTCTATGCCTGGAAGCACTTTGTTAGACCTCCAGATCAAGCTTCTCGACTGTCTCAATGTTCACATTAGCACATTGTAACACTTGAACATAACAAAGAAAATCTACAGTGCAGTTCACTTACATAAGAAGTGGAAAGGGCAAAAGAAATGGGAATGTGCGGCTGATGTACGGAGAAATCTAAAAAACCAGCTCATTTTTATTTATGTATAGCTTCTCTCCAGCTTGATCACAAGGCATCTACAACAAGTTATAAACGTCTACAAAAAATTCTGCTAAAATCAACAAAAAATTAATTATAACGCACAAGATCATTACCATACAGCAGAGTATACATCTCTTTTTTTTTTAAGCACACGCACATTTGTTATGCGACACGGATCTTCAGTTAGGTAGTGCTTATGGAATACAACAACACATATAAGTAAGTTGTCTAACATTTGTCATGCGTTACATATTGCTGAGGAGATCACTACTGCACATACTCGATCATTTATGGCATTATTGAAAGATGAGCGCCTCTAACTTTGCAAAGTATGCACTTTAAGGAATAGCACACAATCATTGCACTGCACCAAAATCATACTGCAACAAATATCTCTTCAGCCTAAACTTATCCTGATACGTCCTGCAAAGTGCACAGAAAGTTCAACATTATAAAGCATATACTGACAGATGCACCACATATTATGACCTTTTATAGGGAACTAGAATTAAGCGTAATTATGTACTAAATGATTAGTAATTAAGCACGTACATAGTGAATGGAAAGGTATTACAGTGGAAAGAAACTGCAGCTTAAACTGCTACATGAAATTGATTTCAACAGATAGCATGAAAAACAATTAGTATCAAGGCGACAGAGCAGCTACAGAAAAAAGTACACATATATAAAAAAGGAACTAGTAAAATGAATTATCAAGGATAATAAGGTTTCTGAACATTATGTATCAACAACGCATTACATCATGGCTTTGGGGGAAAAATCTGTACAATATTTTTAAAATTTTACAAGACTGTATTAATGGTACTCAAAAAGACGACAAAAAAGAACATATATATATTATAATAAACCTCGTGCAGTTGTACTGTGTCACACGAACACTGCTGCAATAGAAGTTCCTGGTATAATAAAAAAAAATTTATTCCCTGTCAGCTGCTCATAGAGAATGTTACAAAATGTCTTTGCAACTAATACCATTTGTGGAGGTACTTCCCCTTTAACAATGACTTTTGAAAAAAAGCTGGATAGACAAGGCATGCTTGATCAATATCGCCCTAAGATTGAAAAAGTTACTAGGCTCTGCAACTTTCAACCCAGCGGTACTGCGATGCAAGGCCTATTTTTTCATCTGAGACAAGCTTTCCACTACCATGTGAATTTCTCAATTGCTTTTTCGTAAGTCACCAGGTTAGCAACAGAATAGTAGTTTATTCTTAATAGCTTACCGTGTGTTTATAGAGAGAAGTTCAGATCACCTACTCTAGGAAAAGCGTCCCTGCAATGGTATATCCTTACAAAAAAAAAAAAAAATTCTCAACAGCTTGTCAGATATTCCCTAAAAATCTTCTAATTTCACATGTCCACTGAACATATAAGAGCACATGTTGGTTGTCAGACACAGCAGAATATGCAGCGTACATATGCAAAATTAAAATGTGGATGCAGTGACACTGAACAGATAACATGGCTGGTGACCTGCTCCACGTTGAGAGATTGCATGTGAAATTTTAAGCAACTGCTTCGCACAAAAGACTTGGAGCAGACAGTACAGCTGTGTGGTCCCCTGTGTGGTGGCATAGGTGCAATGATAGGCTGGATAGTTGTGAGAACTTTTTTGAGCAGTAGGAGCACTGTTACAAGCGTTCACCAGTGTGAATGGGCAGGTGCTCCTTAAGATTGCTCTTCCATAGGAAGGCTTTCGGGCAGTAATGACACCTAAATGGTCGCTCGCCTGTATGGACACGCTGGTGTTCTGTAAGATTAAAATTTGTCGTGAAGGTCTTATGGCATGATGGACACTAATATGGTCAATCACCTGCGTGGATGCGCAAGTGTCTGTTGAAATGGCAGGCCCATGAGAAGCTTTGGGGTCACAGGTGACATTGGAACAGTCGCTTGCCTGTGTTTACTCTACAATGTACTTCCCTATCAGGTTTCCAGCATCAGAGTCATCAATGCTGGAAGAGTGACTGAGCTGTGCCTGCGGTGAGTTGACATCAAAAGTTCATGGACACCTGGAAAGCCTCTCTGCTACATGGGCAAAAAAAAAAGGAGTCCCCTAATTATCACTTACTATGAATGAAAACAAAAATACAGTTATGACAAAAGAAGACAAATGTATATTAGTATATAATTACATGGTGATTGCACGTGCAAAATATGTCCACATTTAAGTAAAGAAAAAATGATGTACTCTTCAATGTGTTTGGAAGCCTGAACTTGAGCTGGTCTTTGCCAATATTTAAACGTGGCTTCCATGGCTAGGAATTAAACCTGTATCCTGAAGCTTAGCAACAGAACAAAATTTGTGGAGAAGCGTTCACATATAAGTAGCAGTACATAAAAAAAAACAGAAGTATTTCACACACAAAAAAAGATTCAGTATTCCACGTGACCATCACAGACACAGCCCTTCTTGTTAAGACAGTTCACAGAACAGCACACCCTTGCACTGCATTCAGATGAATAAATAATCATGAACAAAGAAACCATAAGACAACAGAAGCCCACATGAAAGAAAAAGAGTCTGCATTTTGTTTGATAATGATTCAAGATACTCTGATGTTTCATATAGGTTCAGCATACCAGAATTAATAGTGACACTTCTCAATGCACCAGAGTTATATACAGCATGCTGCATAAATATGCCAATTTAAAATGGGGACAAAGTAACAATTCACACATACATAAATAAAAACCTGCTAAGTAATATAATTTAATAGGGCTTCTTTAGTAAGCAGCCTGCATAATACTCTTGACAGGGTGACCACGGTGTATTATTCAAAAGTTCAGTGAGCACAAGAAGCACTGAAATATATGTTCATCACAGTGATTGTGCAGGCAATTCGTTAGCAACTCTTTTGAGAAGCTGTGAGAGCACAAATGACATAGTCAATACAAAGATCTATATAAAGACTATGTAAAGCAGTTTTAAATCTGACAGTCTTGTTGACTAATAGTGGCAAAATTATCTGTATCTGTGACGAAGATGTTCATGCTTATGCTCCTCACCTTGGGTAGCCACTGAAAACTTCTCAACCTTTGCTGCTGTTATACAAATAGAATTACACATTTTAATACTGAAGTCAATATGTGGAAAGTGTAACAAAAGTTTTGGTCACATCAGGCCATATTAGAGTAATGAGCAATGAGTGGTGACCCACAGCACCGCTGAACAAGGCAAGCAAAGCAAGCATCAGCTGCGAAACTATACTCATCTAAACTTGCTCGTATTTAGCAAAGTGGTCCGTGTTGTCAAACAAACCTGCAAAAGTGACTTTATACGCACTCTTCTTTGCTGTAGCATACCGGGTTGCCATAAATGTGAGGCCAGATATGTGTGGCCACCTGGTGCTGCTAAGATGAACCAGATAAGAGCAGAACTATTATTGTTGAAATCTAATGTATTCCACTTTTATGCGGGTGTAATTGTGCAACAGCGATGTAGTTCTGAATGTGCCGCTATTTTAAAAATTTTTTCACAGCAGTTACTAAGCAATTACGAACAAATGATTGCACTTATATTTGTCATTGCAAAGCGCCATAAGATGTTGATGCTAGCGTCTGCTAACTGGTACACTGCAAATATATCTGTGCACACCAGGATTCTGTACATGCTAACATCTTCTATCAAAGTATTTCAGCACGTTCTGAACAAATCTGGACAGGTGCCTGCTTGTGTGAGTGAGAGCAGGTGATGCAGCACTGCGTGAGTCAGGGCTTTTGGGCCCACATGTTAAGGCTTCCTAAACAGTGACAGCGCTGTCCGTTCAGCACTCGGAACCCTAAAATGAAAGTAGTTCACATAAGTACAGCAATACCAAACTCTTTAGTTAGAACAACTGAATACTGCAGTGTGTACCATGACTTCAAGAGCGAAAAAAAAAAAAAATATTTGCAACAAAGAATGCACAAGCCACAAATGTGATGGCACCACCCCGTTCAACGTGCTGCGATGCCACGTCTGAAAGTAAAAAAGACGCACATATACACAATGAGATGTTTCAAAAATTGTCATTTCTTTTTCCAAGAATATAAATATTGTTTACATCTTATTTACGACAGTTGTTTTATTGTATCTAGTTACAGAACACGAAGTACAACAAATCATGTCTAGGAGATTCGCAGAATAAAGCTTGGTGAAAAAGAAACTGCCCTTGTTGCCTGGGCATGCCAGAGAGGCCGAAACTGTGAAAAAGGTTATGAATGCATCATGCGTATTTCTGACTAATTACAAAAAAGCGTTGCCTACTTCCATGACAGCAGCATAAATATGCAGTGAATGCTAGTATACAGTAAACGTGAAGTACATCATAGGAGACAGGTACATATTAGTCTTCTCTATGCTAAAAATAAATATGCATAGCATATGTAAATCATTACTTATATGAACATTCAATTTGTCCCAACATTCGTGTCTTTTTTTTTTTTTGCAACTATATTGCTGAACAACGACAAGAAAGAGACATATTTAGGCGATGTTTGCAAGACAAATTAACATTCACATTCCCTTATTCAACTTCTCTTAAAATACCTAGTACAATATTAAAATCATGATGCCGAAGGAATACATTCTAATAGCATGATTAACAATTTATAGAAAAAAGTTTCACAAAAGGGGCAACAAAGCACTTTGCATGTGCTGGCTATTAAAATATTTTGGCAAGTTCATTGTAACGAAAATCATGCTCTTCCAATCGTGAACTCCATTCTTGCTTGCTGTTAAACATTTTTTGAGCCCTTGAGGTAAGTATCTGCCGGAGAAATACAACACTTGAACATCTGTAAGGATGAAAACAATGTGCATCTATAAAGCTGAGTGTTTCTATAGCTTATTAAAGTAACACCGAGACAAAAAGTTCCATTTCGCTTCAGATTATGCCTTCACAAGAGCTGTAAAAAATGTGTTCCTTATTATTCATTGGATCTTGCATAATAACTTTTAACACAAATAATTGTTTCAAACTACTGCTCAACATCCTCCAAGTATTCCACTCAATGCCTTCACAGTTCTTTGAATTCAAATAATATATTATGTGTTAAATAAGCTTGAAATTCAGTGAGATGGTGCAAAGCTATGCAGGAAAATTTATAGTGCTAAACAAGCCCTACAAAAGATCGAAAGAGACAGAAAATGCCGGTCCTGCCTTTCTTGTTATCGCACTCCAAACCTTTTCTCATGATACATTGTACATAGGAAAAAAAAGCAATATGATTACGATACTTCGTATTGTGAAACTTGAGCATATCTGATAAGGTGATCTTCATTTCACAATAGGCAGACCATTGGGTCTTTTTGGCAGCTGTCAGCACACTCTTACCTTCTCTGTAACAGCACTTAGCTTCTGCTTCCATGGTCCAAACGTCTATATTATGGCATTGGCGAAACTGAGCCTATGCTTGGTGATATTTTACAGCTGTAGTACAGAGATAGTCAATAATTATGAGAAAATATGAAAACGGCAATTTCTAGAGAGTTTACATTAGCAGTGAGTAGGACGAGAGCCACCACAGAAGCTGTTTCCTTTATGCTCTCCTCGTCACCAGTCTTCAACCCCCCCTGCGCTCTGCTTTCGCCATCCTCAACTCTACCTTGTGCCAACTGTTGCCTTGTTACATTGACTATGACAATGTGAAATGCATGAACGTGTGTTTAAATGCTGTGCTCTAAAGCATTTTCTGCACTGGCCTTGGAGGCATTCAGCAACATTGTGAACAAACATTTGAGCACAGGTAACCAATATCACAAACAGAAATACCTTGTCATGTCCTCTGAACATTTAGTTCCACATAACATAAAGAAATGAATTTATTAGTTCCTGATGTGGTTTCATACTCTGTAATCAGCAAAATGCCATGTATGGTGTGTCAGCGCTGTAGACTCACTAGAGCGACATTCCATTCACCATGAGTCAGCCTTTTATTGTATAGTAGAATAGAAAGTTGGGCCAGTTGAAATGCTGGCATGATTGATGGAGCACTACAGATTAAGACAAAAGAAACATATATTGCGCAGGACGAACACTGCCTTGCAATTGAAAGATTTATTTTGAAAAAATAAAAATGAAAAACGATGCGGGGCATAGCAAACATGTGCACAAGTAAGACAGTAATGCAAATAATTTAGCAACAACATGTGTGCATCCTTTAGAAAAATTCAAACATGCCACCTGATATCACAAGAGCCAAGCACATAAGCAAACTTCTTCTCGGTAAAGGATATCAACGTATGGCTCACTCATCCATCTCCCATTCTTTTAATGTGAAAGCCTCTATAACTTTTCGCAAGTGCAGCATAAATGACCATTTCAAGGGGGTCCCTTCCCCAAACCAAAGAGGTGCCCCCCCATAACAAGTTTCTGGCTATGCCCCTGACTTCACGGGTTAACTTGCTACTGTGCATAGAAAGCATTTCCGCATATAAAAACACTTAGAGCAGCCACAGGTATTACAATGCGATTCTAGATGGGATGTGTTTACCTTTTTCGAGGACTGATTATGTGCCATTAAACGCACATTATACATTTGCCACTTCGTTCAACGTATGATTTGCCGCAAGTAAGCAGAATTTGGTATATGTACAACCCCGCACTTACAAGGCACATATGTGGACACATGTTTAACTTTACAGCCGCAAGTTTTCTTCACACAATTCTCCACTTTTTTCTTAACAAGATTTTAGACACCTTTTTGGAGCTGAAAACACTGTGGTTATGCCATATCTCTTGCCAACATTTCTCAAGACATGGGACAGCTTATGCATGTGCAGCAAAACCGATACCTCATCATATTTATATTTTTCTCAACTATGATGAGAAGAAAAGTGAGAATAAGGTATAGGTACACCACAACAGCAATGCATGTAATAACATTGCATGATAGCTTGGCTAGCGGGTTGACATGCAGAGTTTAATGGGCACACAAGCTAAACAACAAAGACAAACACGAAAAAACATGGCAATACCTTGCAACTAATTTTCATTAAAAGAAAATTAAAAATATATCAACATGTCAAGTTAACACATGCATGCATTAGAGAAGGAAACAATAACAAGAAAACCAAGGTCGAAGAAACAAAGTCCATTTAGTTTTTTTTTTTGCTTTTTCTTTTCCTCCATAACACATTGTATGCCTGACGTAAATATGCATGCACATTAGTTGTTTGCTGCCAATAAACTTTAACTGGGAGTTAAAAATGCATTTCATTGTCCTTATTTTTTAGATTATCACCCGCACCTTGCACTTTTATTCAATCAAGCATAAAATGCATTGTGCAGATTTGGAAGCACTTTCCAGCCATTTCGTATTTATTGAACAAAATTTAGAGAGAAACAAAGGCCTATTTTTTTCCAGCTTATTGCCTTATGAGGCATGTGCTTTCCTTCAAGTTATGATGGCAAACAGTCTCTTGCCTTCACCAAGAGCCTTTCATTGTTGAAGTACAAGGTAATCCACATCTTCAAGTCTTTTAGAGCCTCACAGCTCAGCTGTGTCAGGTTGAGCTGTGATAGGTGGGTTGCGCGCCCACATGTGCTCGGGTCTGTGGTGTCGCAATACACCAAATGCCTGTGGATTGGCAAGCACCCCTGTGTGTTAATTCTTAGCTAGACAAAGCTGTCATTTCAGTGTATAATATGGGTCTTCCGTATGTTCTTCTTGCACTCTGTATTATGAAACAATTTGGTTTGATTTGATAAAGCTGTCAAGATATGCCTTGATAAAGCTGTCAAGAATTGAGTGATTGGGATATGTAAATTGAATTTTTTTCAGAGCACCGTTGAATACTTGGGAGCACTTGGTTGGACCTGCATATCAAACTTTGGGCACGGTAGAAGCTTACGACACCAGGATATTATAAAACAAACGGTGAGGTTTGTTCTCATAAGAAGGAATGGAAAGGCCATAGGAAAGCAGGAGTTTTGCAGAGTGGAAAAAACATAAATCCAGCCCCATTTTATTCACTCATAGCATTTATTTGCCTTAACTTGTTCGCCAAGGCATGTAAGTACATACAAGTTTTATGTATCTACAACAAAAAAATAAAAAAAAAGCGTGCAATGAACGAAATCATTACTGTACTGTGTGATACACATTTCTTTTTGATGCACTTGAACATTTGCTTTGTTACAAGGATCTTTAATCAAACAGTGTTTATGAAGAACATTAAGATGCCTAGCCCCATCTGCTGAATATTATATATTACTGAGGAAATCACTACTGCACCTGGAAGTTTTTTGGTGACATGACTAATAGATGGGCCTCTATTTTTTGCAAAGCATGCACTTGAAAGAATTGCACACAATAATTACAGTGTATTGAAATGCTGCAACTAATATTTTTTCAACCTTAGTTATCCTGAAGTTATCCTTAGTTATCCTGCACATTACCTTGTGTTGCACCTTACCCTGCGTTGTTCCTCGTTTTTCTGGTCAGTGTCTTACCAACCAGCGTATCACAAGCATTATCATGTACTGACCGTTTAGTAACATTGCAAGTACATCATGAAAAAAAAACAAACACACTATTACAGGGAAAAAAAAACTATAGTGTAAACTGCTACACAAAAATAATTTTGATAAATAGCAAGTGAAAGACTGTGTATCAGCAAATATAGTAGCTACCAAAAAAAAGTGGACAAAAATGTCACAGCTTTGTCGCAAAGGTGCAGCAATGAACACGATAGCAACAAATTGGAAGGTCACGTGCAGAATGGCAAGCAGATCGAAACGTGCCCCGTGTTTCTCATGCAAAAATGACTCACGAAACGTACTCACAGGTACAGATTAATGGGAATAAGCGTCTCAATTGTTACTTTGCTGTGTCTGAAAAGTGCGCCTTTTTTGCAAATGGAGCCTGTGTAACGATTGCAGTGACCTTTGGGAGCACTGTAACTACAACCTAGTTGTTCCAGTGCAAGCCCTATGCCAGCCAACACAAATGATCCTCCCCATCGGGAGATAAGGGCGCACGAGAAATTGTCCACTCCCCTCCTCTCCGCAGGCCAAAGTACACGTGAGAGATGAGAGCCGCCACGCGCTCATTGCGCCATCTTGCTGATAATGCTAAAAACATGATAGTTTTCCCCCGAGATGCCCGGCAACAGCGGTAAGTGGTAGATATAAATAGTTTGCCATTTGAACGTTGAAGCAGGTACCCCCTGGAGGCTCAGTGGTTAATGCCTCGCATTCACGACCCAGAAGTCCCACAATAGATTCCGCGCGCCGGAATCTTTTTCCTGGATTTTTTTTTTCTTTCTTGCCTTTTTATATGTGTAGATACGTATACATATACAGTGCATGACATTGACGCCGACGCCTGCGGCAAAGTACAGCCGAGAGTGTCCATATAATTGCTATCGCAATAAAAAAAAAGAACAGGTCTATCGGATCAACAGGAATAACGAGGTTTTAGAACATCACGTATCAGCTAGGCATTACATCGCGGCACTAGGATAAAGAAAACTGCACATATATTTAAAAAAGAAGGAACATTTTATACCACTGTACTTGTGGCACTCATCAAGAATAATACATATAATAAGTCTTGTACAGACATACTCTGCCACGCCAATATTGCTACAATAATGTTTATGGGACTACAGTAAAATATATTTCCTGACAACTGCTCAGAAGAGATATGAAAGAGGGCCTTGAAAGCAAACAAATTTTTTGGAGGTACTTCCAGTTCATAAAGATTTAAAAAAAAATGCTGGATAGGAAAGGCACGCTTCGTCAAGACAGTTTTCAAAATTCGATGACAGCTTTAGAGACTCCCAAGGACTTGCGACAGATTTTACCAGGATAATTGTGATTCAAGACCCGTTTCACTATCTTAGACATGCCTTCCACTACCATGCACACTTCCCAATTTTTTTCTTAAGTGATAAGGTTAGCAAGAGAAGTGAAGTTCCTTCTCAACAGCTTGCCCTATGTTTGCATGAAGAAGCTCAGTCAATTGCTTGCTGTACCGTATTACAGCAAACAATGGTATGTCCTTACAAAGGAAAACCCCAATAGATCATCACATATTCCCATAAAAATAGGCAGCATACGGTATACATGTAAAAATTTGAAACACAGATGCAGTAACACCGCACACATACATGGTTAGTGACACACTCAGTGTTGTAAAACTTCATGTTTGTTTTTTTCAATTAACTTTTCTGTGCAAGAGATGTGGTGGCGTAGGTGAGTTGATACGATGAATGGCTGCGACAAACTATTCGAGCAGAAGGAGCATTGACATGGATGTTCACCTTTGTTACTGCACAGTATTTCTCCACTTGCAGAAGACTGCTCTTGCGAAAGAAGGCAGAAATGACACTTGAATGATCATGCGCCTGTGTGCACAGGTTGGTGTTCCACAAAATGAGAAAAATTTGCCGAGAAGGCTTTTATACACAAAGGACGTGGGTATGGTCGCTCAGCTCTATGGTTGTTCGGGTGTTTCCTGGAATAGCAAGCTCATGAGAAGCCAAGAGGGCATAAGTGGCATTGAAACATTCGCTTGCTAAGTGGACCTTTTGATGCACTTGAGAATGTATATCTCCAAGTAAATAAATGTACTTAACCACAAAGACTTGAAGTGGACATAGATGCTGTAGAGTCATTCGCCTTTGTGTGTTTTCATATGCCTCTTCAACTGAATGTTTTGTACAAAAGACTTTGAGCAGACAGTGCAATTGTATGGTCGTTCGCCTGTGTGGAGGCGCAGGTGACATGATAGGGATGATTGCTGCGGAAAGCTTTTCGCGCAGAAGGAGCACTGAAATGGACGTTCGCCAGTATGAGTGCGCAGGTGTTTCTCGAGTGTGTCACGCCTTGAAAAGGTGTAAGGGCAGAAACGACACTTAAACGGTCGCTCGCCTCCGTGGATGTGCAAGTGTCTCTTAAGATGGCAGGCAAATGAGAAGCTTTGAGGGCACAAGTGGCATTCAAACAGTCTTTTGCTTGAGTGGACCTTTTGATGGACTGCACTGTGAGAAAGTCTTTCAGCCTCAGAGTCACGGAGGGAAAAGTGGCTCTGCTGTGCGTGGTGTGAGTTGACGTCCTGAGGAGTTGCTGGGTACTTGGAATGCCTCTTTGCTGCATAGAAAAAAAACAGAAAACACATGCACATTGCTTGGTACATCTTTAGAACAAAATATGGATTTATTATTGGTTGAACAAAACACCAGGGAATAAAATCTGGAGTTAAAGATAATCACGTGACTCATAGCTTATCTACCTCTTCCAGTAGATCAGTATATTAGTGTGTAAATAAATAATTACTTGATGTGCGAAACTTACCTAGATATAAATTAGGTGGTATTTAATGTGTTTGTGATTTGCTATCATTTAAATGTTGCTTCCATGGTGAAAAACTAAAGCAGTATCTTCAAGCTTAGCAGCAGAACATAACATGAAAAAGTGTTTATACAGGTAACAGTACATTGCAAAAAGAAGAAAAAAATAACAATATTCCCAAGAGAGAATAAACATTCAGTCTTTAGCCCTTCGAAGGTCGATTTCTTTCTCACAAAATGCGTCCCGAGAATGTGTTTTTTTTTTACTGCTAAACTAAATTCTTCAGATTAATTTATATTAAAAAGATTGCCTAATATTTTATTGCCTATCTATAAAGTGACCATTGATTTGATTGATTGATATGTGGGGTTTAACGTCCCAAAACCACTATATGATTATGAGAGACGCCGTAGTGGAGGGCTCCGGAAATTTCGACCACCTGGGGTTCTTTAACGTGCACCCAAATCTGAGCACACAGGCCTACAACATTTCCGCCTCCAATCTATAAAGTGACCAAGAAATTGTTTGTGTTGTTACATATGGATAGTTTATTCATGAACAACAGCAACATAAATATTAAAAAAAAGAGCCTATAAGACCTTAAAAATTATGCATAGTGTTGCAGCTCCGGGTCCTTCGGGTCTCAGTTTTGGTAGCGAGCCCCCGTCGTAGGAACCGTCGTCGAACAAGTCAGATGAGGTGCTCGTACTAACGACAAAAATTTATTTACATGGCTCAGAAGCTCAGAAATGAGCTCGGGGAACTCAAGCTTGAGGACTCTGGCTGAAAGTCTCGCTCTGGACGAAGCTCACTGAAGGAACGCTGAAAACACACACGTACCCCCTTTAAAAAGCAGCCTAGTCAATCCTGGTCGCATTGTTCACTCTTTCAGTCAATGAGATGCTCGATGACTGGTCGGGCAACTCATGAAGGCGGAACCACCTTTTCGCATGCAGGTGGAGAGAAGGAAAGTTCACAAAAAGGGCTCACTAACGTGTTTCACACCACCACAACACTTCGATGCCCGGCTTCTTGATCACGTGCGTGTCTGAGAAATTTGGCTTTTCCTTGAAAATCCCGGCCGAGCCCGAGGACATGGTGCTTCTACCTCCAGCCAAACTGCCTACGCTGAGCAGCAGGCAATTAGGAGAATTGGGACAATGGGGTGGCAAGCGAAGGCATCCCGTCGTCTGTAGGCCACGGCGAGCCGGCGCATTCCGCCCGATGTGCGAACCAAGGCAGAGCCCAAGCCTTGACCGGTGGTCAAGCCTGCCTTCCATTGCACTGGGGATCGATGTCCCGTGCGTTGGTCTTTGTCCGAGGTGGAGGAGCCGTCGCATTTTTCTTTTAGAAATCCTAATGTGGCTGTGCATGCTTCTCCTCCCGCAACTTCCTTCCTGAGACATGAGCACGAGGTCATTCATAACAATAGCTATAAACACATTTGTATTTCAAAGGCGTTTATACTTTGTGTATAACAAGCTGGCATTTACTGAATCCGATTCTGATTCGACAGTCAAGCGGCGGTTCAAAGGAATTGAAATATACAGGCAACGATGCACCTCTATGTCCTTGACTGTCTTGTGGCTGTTTGTGGATCCTACATGTACAGACAACTTCACTGTTAAAGGATCATGCAGGTGTACTTCACTTTCTTACAAAAGAACAGTGGACCAAGTTTGCAGAAGATGGTTGACACTTGCGACTCTTCTCAACAGACTAGTGACGTGCCTGAAGATTGTTTTGTTATACACTGGCTGTTAGAGGGCTTGTAATATCGACAGTGTTCATTTGAGTATTCCCTTTAACAGTGAACTGTACTGTACATCTTTGACCCTCAAAGGGTCGACATGACCATCGCATACACAATGGTTTTCTAAAGACAGAACTCACAGAGCAGCACACCCTTAAATTTCCTTCATATGAAGGAATAATTGTGAACAATATTGCAGTAGTAAGACAATGACAACCTTATGAAAAATAAAAGATATACACTAATTTTATGCATCTATTTAGTATACAAGATACATCCATAGTAACAGATCCAATGCACCAGAGCTATATTCAGCAAACTGTATAAATGTGAAAATTCAAATAGGGACAGAATAACTATTTAAATATATATTAATGGAGACCTAGTCATTAATGTGATTTCATGTGACTAGTCAAGCGAGCATCCCAAAAACACTGCACAGGGTGACAGAGCTGACAGGGTGTTTAATTCAGAAATTTAGAGAGCACAAGGAGCACTGGAATAGATGTTTACCACAGCAGGTATGCAGGTGATTCATTAGCAACTCTTTGAGAAGCTGTGAGAGCACAAGTGCTATGATCGCTCGTTCAGGTAGTCCATGCTATACAATTACAAATCAGACAGCCTTGTAGTCTCTTAGTGGCATAATTAGCATTGAATGGAGATGGCTGTGCGTTACTTCTTACCTCGAGTAGCCACTGCAGACTTCCCAACTTTAGTTGCTGTTGTAGAGATGGAATGCCATATGTCTGCAAAAAATGCAAAAAACAAGGGGAGGGGGAGACGAATACTTTTTACCACAAAAGACTTCAAATAAAAGGAAATGCCAAAGATGTGAGAACATACATGCATACATCAGGATCAGTCATGTTTATTCAGCTGGTACAGAAAAAAGAAATCTGGTATAATCAGACAAGAAATGGCTCGTTGACTTTTTAACCTACTCAACATACCTGTACATCGATACATTATAGCTACCGATGTCAGCAAAATTTGCAATAATTTTCTAATTGCTTAAAATAAAAAATTATTATAACAATTAACATAGATTTAAACACTTGTAGTTGGCAACGCATTCTAATCCCCCCTCTCATATCAATACAAATCATATCAAGGCAACACACAATGTTAACCAAGGAAAGAATATACTAATTTGCTTGGTTTACAAAAGTAAAAAAATGAAAGTGATAAATAAAGTAATTAAAGTGCATGAAAAGAGCAAATGACTGAGAGTGCAATACAAGACCACATTATAGCAGTGATGTGCAAATACGGGAAATCTTTAATATGCCATAAATAAGACACAAAACTGTCTGAATATTGAATCAAATATCAATAATGTGATGGTGACTATCAGTAGCCTACTTTATGTCCATTGCAGCTTAGAGGCCTCTTCCAATAATCTGCAACACATCCTCTCCTTTGTGATTTGGTACCATTTTTGCAGGCAAATTTCTGAATTTTATAGCTCCACCTGACCTTTTGCCATCTTCGGCCATGTTCCAATCATTGAATTTTGAAAAATGAAAACTAAAAATGCTTTTCATTACTCTTTGAAACAAATGAACGAGACTGCGTCAAGCTGCAGGACATAGAAGATACCTTTTGTGATGTATACTAACTAGAAATCATTATGTAGAAAGACGAACTGCTTGACATGTTTACACTGTGCATTATTTTGATGGTCCGGGGCCACCAGCATTTGAAGCCATAAAAAGCCTACTGTAGGCTTCTTCTGTACGCAAAAACACACAGCACAAGGTGTTGCAAACAGCAAATATATAGAACATAATTTAATTCACTTTCGAAGTGTGCCTCCATGTTCATTCTTATAATCAAGATCCATTGCTGGTGCGACAACACTCAAGTAACTGAGCAAAAAGTGTAATGAAAGCTTTAGCTACATCAGACCCATACAATGAGCTGTGACCCACAACTCTATTATACCAGGTGAGCCAAAAGAGCATCGACTATGAAACCACACTCCCCCCCTTTTTTCTTTCTTCCCCTGCATGTTGCCACAGCAGCCAAAGTTGCTGGCATTTTTCGAAGTGCTTGGCATCGTCAAGTGAGTCTTTAAAGGATACCTCAGAGAATTTCAAATTATTCACATATTTCTTTGCTTTAGCATGCCAGGTTGTGACATGTGAGGTGTGACGGGATAGACAGGCCCCTTGGTGTAAATAAGATGAATCTGGCAAGCACAGAATTGTTGTTGCAGAATTCTATTTTTCTGGTGATATAAATTCTTGGCAGTGATGCTGTTCTGAATCCATTACTTCATTAATCATTTCTTTTGCCAAGGTCACTCAGTGAAAAAACAACAAATGATGCATTTATATTAGCTTTTGCACGAAGCGTCGCAAGATGTCGACACCATCGTCAAGTAAACTGGTACTCGACGTAGATATCTGAGCATACTGAAATTTATATCATGCTACTACTCTATATTATATAATTTTAGCAAGATCTGAATGCATCATGACTGTTGCTCATGTGTGTGTGCTAGGGCAGACGATGCACCACTGCATGCGTCACAACTTTATGGGCCTGCGTGCTCAAGCTTTCTACACAGTGATGTCACTATCTAAGTCAGCAACCTGAAACCGAAACTGAATGTCGTTCACATAAGTAAGAGAATATCATATTACTTAGCTGGAATATATAAATAATTGAGCTTGTACCATGCTTGCTGAAGCAATAAGAAATGTATGCAACAAAGAACGCACAAGCCACAAATTTACTGGCGCCACTCCTTTTAGTGCTGTATCTCCACGTCTGAAAGTGAAATGAACTCTCCCTCATATGCAGCACTGTGATGTTTGCTTATTGGCATTTCATTTTTTTTCTGACATCAAGAGATTGTTTAGGTAATAAGCTTAAGCATTGTTTTATTGTATTTAGTTACACAATATGAAGTACAGCAAATGCTGTCTAAGAGATTGGGAGATTAAAGCTTGGTGAAAAAGAAACTTGTCCTTGCTGTCCAGGCATGCCAGAGGGGCCAAAACAAAACAAAGGTTATGGATGCATCATACATATATGTCACTCATTAGAGTAAAGCATTGCCAACTGCTGGGACTGCAGAATAAATATGCCATGAATGGTACCATACAGTAAACCTGAAGTACACCATAACAACACAGGTATGTATTAGTCATGTTTTATGCTAAAATTAAATATGCAAATATGCATAGCATTTGTAGATAATTAATTTTAGAAACATTCAACTTTGTCCCAACATTCGTGGCTTTTTTGTTCTGCAACCATATCTCGAAACAAAGACAAGAAAGTGACATTTTTACGTAAAGTTGACAACACAAATTAACATTCACATCCCCTCATTTAACTTTTTTAAAAATACCTAGCACAACAACAAAACCATGATGCTAAAAGAACCCATTCTTATGGCATGAATAACAATTAATATACACATAAATGTTTCACAAATGGGGAAACAAAGCACTTTGCATGTGGTGGCTCTTAAAATCTTTTGGCGAGTCCCTTTTTGCGAGAACCATGCTGTTCAACTTGTGGTGAACACTGTTCTTGCTTGCTTTTCAACATGCTTTGAGCCCTTGAGGTAAGCACCTGCCGGTGACATGCAAAACCTGAACATCTGTAAGGATACAAACAATGTGCATCTATAAAGCTGGGTGTTTCTTTAGCTTATCAAAATAATACCAAGGGTAAAAAGGTTCCATTTCACTTAAGAATGTGCTTTCACAAGAGCTGTAAAGAATGTGTTTTTTATTATTTACTGGATCATGAATAATACTTTTTAACGCAAATGATTGTGTCAGACAACTACTCATCCACCTCCAAGTGTTTTGATCATTTTCGGAATGTATGACAATGGCGATTCCTAGGGTGTTTAGTTTAGCAGCAGACATGCATGGAAAGTAGTAAAAGGGCCACCACCAATGCTGTCTTCCCAATGCTCTCCTCGTCATCACAGTCATCAGCATCCACTGCGCTCTGCATTCGCTATCTTTAACCCCACCCTGTAATCATTACTTACAGTGACTACAGCAATGTGAAATGCATAAACTGGTGAATAAAACCTGTGCTCTAAGGCGTCATTTGCAATGGCTTTGAAGACACTCACCAACACTGTGAACAAAGATTTGAGTAAACATCTAGTCAAGTTATTTGAACCTTGATTTCCGCATTGCATTAAAGTGATATTAACATGGTTTAATATGCCGTAATCAGCAACACATCATGTTTGCCACGTCAGTACAGTAGACCCACACAAGAATGACGTGACATTCACCATGAATCAGCCTTGTATTGTGTACTACTTTACACATTAATCCATTTATTTATGGTATTTGTCACAGGTAAAAAAAAATTATTTTATTTTGTCATAAGCATGTTCCCCGTATTCAGGTTAAGGAAAGATTCGGGTCTTAAAACTTGCTTTTTTAGTTTTTTAAATGAATGAAATGAGATTTAGCCGACTGATTCATCTTTTCTTTTTTCGAATTCAAGATTTCCAATTGGCTTCACATAAGTGTAAATTTATAACATCTGCACTTTGATGTATGTGTTTGAAATCCTATAAATTTGTTTTCATTCTGTTGTGCAGTGGCATTACTGTTGACTGCCGGATGGTAGGCTGTTAGATTAGACATGGGCCACACTTCAGTGCAATTTGCCTTTTGTCCAGTTTTAAAATGCACCTGTGCTCCTATGCTTCGAATAAACTTCACATCACCGGAGTGAAGCAATATTTGGGTGCACGTTAAAGAACCCCAGGTGGTCTAAATTTCCGGAGCCCTCCACTACGGCGTCTCTGCACATAAATAATCTCTGCACATCTCTGCACATAATAATGACTGCAATGCACATAAATAATTTTGCAACAAATGTCCCGTCAACCTAAAGTTATCCTGGAATGTCCTGTGACAGATACACTGCTGCAAAAAAAAATAATTGATAGACAGCTAGAGCAAGAAACAGTATTGGGGCAATAGAGTAGAAAAAAAAAAGAAGCAGAGAAATAAAAGAAATAAAAAAATGTAAAATAACTCATCAAGAATAATAAGGCTAAGGAAGATCATGTGTCAGCAAGGCATTACATAGGACATCAGAAGAAAAGCCACATAACCATTTTTAAAAATAAAAAGATTTTAGATGTCATGCTAATGGTCCTGAACAAGAAGAAGAAAAATGAAAAACAGATAAAATAAACCTTGTAATAGTAAACCCTGCCATAGAAATGTAGAAATATAATGTAGAAGGCTTTTTGAAAATAATGTTTGATGGATAACAGAACGAAAACTATTTACTGTTAATGGCTCACAAAAATTATTACAAAATGTCTTCACATTAATTAACTGCTGAAACGGAAATGATTTACTTCTTGTCACCAGCTGCCCTTGCTGCCTTGTCGTAAATCTGGATGCCTGCAATAACTGCACGATTGCTTTGTCTCCGTATAATAATCAAAGAACCAATGTCATGTTAGAACTTGTGAACCTAAGCCCAGTTCATTGAGAACCATGCTCCTCAAAGTGCGGAAAACAATCCAGGCTTGCCTTCAGCAAGCCACAAGCCTGTGAAGTAAACATCTGATGGCAACATTTGACATTTTCAAACCTGCAACAAAAAGAAACAATATGAATCAATCAAGCACGGTGTTACTTTACCATTTAAAATATAACACAGAAAGAAGAAAGATCTCGTAAGGCTCAGAAAATGCATTCAACAAAATTATAAGTGACTGTGGTCTTTAATGTTTCAAAGTTATAAGTGACTGTGGTCTTTAACGTTTGCTGGAACAAGCATAACACTTTTTCAGCTCAAATAAGTGCATGAAATCACTGCTGAACTTCCTGCAAGTGTTCCCCTAAATGTCTTTAGTATTCTTTGTTGTAGATCTGTACAAAGTACATAACAAAAATACAATCAAAAATAGTTAGGGTACCCCTTAATGAGAAGTTTGAGCACAGCTGCTTAGGCGTTTGTTCTTGAATTAACGACGTCTGAACAGTCAGGTTCTTACGGCAAATGCGACTTCCGCCCCTTCTTGGCAATGACACATAGCTTCTATTTCAGAGGTTCACAGCTCTAGAGTTTGACACTGCTCTCAATGAACCTCTGCTCAGGCAACACAACAGTGGCTGACAGAGCACTTTTACAGATGGTATTCCTCACTTTTAAAGAAAAAGTGAGAACACAAGAATGTGAGACATTCTTTCTAGCAGTAACAAAACTGGCTATCACTCCCTCTGCTTTCTTCGTCGTGCTCTCATCATTGTCAGAGTCATTCCACCCCTACTATGCTCCGAAATCACGATCTTTGCTCACACTGTATGCTAGGCGTTCGCTCGATTACACTGACTATGGCAACATGAAAGGCACGAATTGTCGCTCAAGAGCAGCACTTCAAAGCATTAAATGCACCAGCGGCAACGACATTCACCTACAAAGTGAACAAAGATGCTAGCATACATGAGCCATACAGTAAGAACACCTTGTGATATTCTAGAAACCTTCATTGCCACATCGCATGAAGAAGTAAAATCAGTGCTGCTTTTTTTTTGCTTAGGGTGTTTTTGTATGCTGTAATCTGCACAACACTATGCGTGGGATGTCAGCAAGGTAGACCTATACTGCAGTGATGTCACTTTTTACATGAATATAATTTTTTTTCTATGTATTACATTGGGCTTAATTACTTATATATTGCACATTTGTAACAAGTCAATATCAGCCAGAAATTTATTTTATTTTGTAATATACAGGCTCACTGTAATGAGGTTAAGGTGAGACATAAGTCATAAAACATTTTATTTTTGAAGTGAATTAAATGAAATTTAGCAGCCTAATACAGCCTTTTACTTTTTCCACACTAAATTTGTAAATGGTTTTATTAAGCAGTTGTAATTTTAAATAATCAGAGTCTTTAGTTGGGTGTGCCATGCTACAACTGTTTACGTAGAAACCGGCCCTTCTGTAGAGCAATTTGCCTTTTGTCCTTTCCCTAAACTGCACCTGTAGTATTAACACTTTGAATAAACTTCCGTTCACAGAGCCAGGTAATATTATTACATTGCAGAAGAGAGGACAACTGGTTTTATAGTCTCAATAAATTGGCAAATAATCAAACCCAGAACCTCGTAGAGATTAATGTTTTTACATAAACAAAAAATTAGCGCTTAAAATTTTTTAAAGCTTCGTAGCCTTGACTTCTTGTTATATCTAAGAAAAACGCAATAAAAAGTCGATTTGCAGTACTGAAGATTTGAATTTCATTTAAATGACTAAAAAAAGGTGGAGTGGTTACCACAAAAAGCAGTTACTTTGTTGCCTCGTGATATTTGAACGACTGCTCCTGAGCTAAAGCTTTTCTGGAGTTGAAAAAATGTGTGCGGTTTGCTATGAGTGAGATGATCTTCACTGTAGAAAAGGAAAAGTGAGCAGCAATATTTTTGTCTGTCACAAGGCAAATATGCCACAGTTCAATGATGCGAATGTAGTGAAGCATGTAATAACAATAGCTGGTTGACATGCATGATTGAACCGCTGCACAAACTATACGCCGACACGCAGAAAAAGGGCCATAAAACATGGCACCGAATTTGCAAACGATGTTTTATTGAAAGTCAGTATAAAGTATATTTACACAAGTTAAAACATGTATACCTTAAAAAAAGAAAGCAATAGCGGATGAACAAAAGTTCAAGAAATTGAGTCTCATTCATTTCTTTGTTTTTCTTCTATTTTTTTCTGTAGCACATTCATGTGTCAACCTGGTATGCACTTGCACTGCTTGTTTGAATCCAATACGCATTAGCAACAAGTTCAGATAAGCCTTTTTTTTTTCTGACTTGCTTGCATCTTGCACTGCTGCTGAATTACGTATAGTTCACGGAGGCCCTTCCTATCTTGAGAGGTATAAAATTTTTAGGTAAGAGTAAATGTTTATTGTTTTTTCTGATTCTTAACCCTATCAGGAATATGGTTCTTTCTAAGTTAACGTGGCACAACAATGTGTCGACGTCACCAAAAGAACCTCAAGGTGAAAGTGCAGTGAGATCTCGTTGACACGTTTTTCACAGGAGCTGGAAAATAAAACGTATTAAGCGAAAACTGCATCAACGAAAAAAGTCAAGAAGAGAAGAAAAACATCTATACTTCCTAAGCAAATCACATTTATTGCCCAACAAAAGTAACCAGTCACTTCGCACTGCTCTTTCTTGTTTTAACAGCAAAACATCCCCTAGCAGTGACCTTTTCATCACAAAACCAACACTGCTGCAGCTTCACCAGCCTCGCAACATGGAGGTTATGGCTTGATGGGTCGCAGTTTGAGCTAGTATACTGAAGAATAAACGTAGCCTTTCTAGATATATCGATCAAGATGCACTTTCACAATCGCACTATTCAATCTTGGGCGAAAATGGGATTGTATTAGATGCATAAAAATAGATTATTTCAAAGGAAAGCTGGCCAAGAATAAACAAAAAAATGTATCAGGCTGAGAAACATATTACACAGGATTGTATCAATGAAATTCCATTTTACAAGGTAGCTCACATAGCGAGATTTTCTACTAAAGTCTTTGTGCAATCATAGCTCAGTCATGCCTGCCTGAGCTGTGACAGGTGGGTCCAACCCACATGTGCTCGGGTCCGTGGTGTCGCAACACACCAAATGCCTGCTGATTTGCAAGCACCCCTGCGGGTGATGTACTAAGTTTGCACTTACTAACGCATTCTTACATCAATAATGTTCAGCCATGACATGTTTTTAATGGCTACATGACGTTATGACTGTGATCAAGTAAAATGTAAAGGCAGAAAGAAAGGAGACTACAATTAATAACAAACATGCGGTATTGCATGCTAGAAATTGATGCTCTGAGCTTCACACAAACATAGAAACCGAAATTTTAAAAAGAGTAACAGCACTGAATGTGCAGTGCATGTCTTTCAAAGCAGAACAAAGATATATTGCCACCTGGCCATGAATTGCGGCGAGCGCGAGCCCGCATCAAGCAGAAACAAACAAAGAAGTCGTTTTTGGGACAGCGCGTGCTCTCGCCAAGGCTCTTAGGCTGTGTCGCGTCGCTGACTTGCGTCTCTGCGACTACGCAGTATTCCTTACCCAAGTCTCTCTTTTTTCACTTGCGACAACTGGTGGAGTTGCTGGGTATTCCCTGCCAATGATCCAAACGCCTCCTGGTAGCCCTGTACCTGCAGTCACAACACCTGTTTACCGGGCCAGTCGAAGAATCCTAGGATTGTCCCCCGAGCGTGAACCTCTGCCGGAGATGACGTCAACTGCACTACCCCAGAGTGGTACGGGAAATACTCCGATAGCTAATTACACGCTGTAGAAGCCACGAGTGCCAAAGGTGTTCTGCGGCACCACGTTGGAGAATGTCGTGGACTGGTTGGGTCACTTTGAACGCATTGCTGCTCTAAACGAGTTGACCAACGCCAACAAGCTACGGAATGTATACTTCAGCTTTGAGGATGGAGCTCGTAGTTGGTATGAGAACTACAAACCTTTCTCATCGTGGACGGCGTTATGCTGTCAGCTGCTGGCAAGTTACACTGACCCCCATTGCCGTGAACGAGCAGTGCGGGCCATTCAGTCACGCATTCAAATGCCGAACGAAAGCGTGACGACGTACGTGGAGGACTTGACAAGCCTTTTCCGTCGCGCCAACCCTGGTATGGCAGAAAAGAAGTTGCGACATCTAATGCAAAGAGTTAAGGAGCAGCTTTTTGCTGGTCTCATCCGAAGTCCACCCAATACTGTGGCAGAGTTTTTAACTGAAGCTACGATTATTAAAAACATGCTGCAGCAGCGATCAGCTGTGTACGACCACCATGTCAATGTTGCTTCGCCGGTGAACCAGGTTAGAGCTGTGGGGAGTAACATCAGTCTCGAAGCTTTCTGCGACCTCATCCGATCAGTGGTACGCGAAGAGCTCCAAAAGATTCAAGGCCCGCCTCCACCTGCTGCAGGGTCTATTTCCGGCCTCATCAGGAGTGAAGTACAGCAAGCTCTGCAAGTCCCCCTTTCCAGCGATTATTCTCCGCCTGTACTGACGGAGCCTCGCCGTCCACCATATGCCGAGGCTGTGAGCTCCTCCTGCATCGTCCCTTCTGAAATACTCCGAAGTTGCGAGCCGTTATGACCCTCCTGCATGATACGCCAAAGCTGCGAGTTGTTACGCCCCTCCATGCCATTTCGTACACCCTACACCTCGCGATGCACTTTCATAAGTTCAACCAGTCGACCATTTCAAGAATCGGCAGCTCTTCCTGCGGAACTCGGACATACAGCTCACACCGGACAGGCGGCTGCTGTGCTACCACTGTGGCAAAGCCGGACATGTATACCGTGAATGCAAGTGCCGCCACCTCAGACTTCAGGGTTTCGCCGTCGACTCGCCCAGGCGAAGATTTGGCGAAAGACCCAGAGCGATCAAGGAATACCTGTCCGAGCAGTGCATGCCACTGCTCCTGCAGTGCCAGTCACGATCACCCTCTTTAAGAAGGTCTTCGTCAAGTGTCCCGAACTACCCAGGGGCGGCGCCAGCGCGGTCGCCCCTGGGTAGTTCCGCTTTGAGTTCTGAGGTCGCCTAGCTCTAGGCGGGAAAACAAATGACAGTGACCTTCAGGGTTGGGGCCTCTGAAAAACGACACGCGCAAGGGCCCCCATCGACGCGAGTACGTACCGGCAGCGATTCAACAATGACAGTTCCCGAATCAAAAAGCCGACTTTCCTTAGACATACCTGTAGTCCTCGATGGCCGCCACAATGCTAGTGCTTTATTAGACACAGGAGCTGACTACTCTATCATGAGCAGAAAACTGGCGACGCATCTGAAGAAAGTTGGTACGCCGTGGGACAGAACACAAATTCGTACAGTCGGCGGGCCCGTCGTCACCCCTCTCGGTATGTGCACAACTAGAGTTGGCAGTCGTGGGTGCACATTTCTCTGCAGCTGCCTTATACTTCCCGAATGCTCACTAGACCTCATCCTAAGCATCGACTTTTTTACGTGAATACGGTGCTATAATTGACCTCCGACAGTGCGCCATGACGTTCTCGACAGACAAAGCAGCAGAAAAGCCTGATGACAGCCATCTCGGCACGTTTCATGTTTCGTCCGACATAATCACGTTGCCCCCGCGCTCAAGCATCCTGGTTGATGTCGTGTGTGATGAGCTACGTGACGGTGAGGCAGTCGCCGAAGCCAACTTGACACTTTTGTTCAGCACAGGTGTCTGCGCGGCCCGCAACCTCATTACCCTTCATGACAGACGTGCCAAACTGCTTGTGACAAATTTTAGTAATGAGCAGTGACACCTTTTCTGTCACATCGCTATCGCTTTCGCCTACGCCATAGAAGAGGTTGCTGAACTTTCTTCCGCCACATCAATGAAGAGCGGGCTACAATCGACATCAACAGGCGTTTCTACAGCTCTTGCAAAGGTGGACATCAATTTGAGCCTCATGCAGCAAGAACGTGCAGCGCTGCAGGAGCTGTTCCTTAAATTTTAAGAGTGTTTCGCTTCGTCCTCGAAGGTGCGTCAAACAGCCCATCACACACCGGATTATTACACACACCGATCTCGCCCATAAAGAAACAACCCTACCGAGTTTGGGCCAAAGAATGTGACGCGATCAATGCTCAAGTCAAAGAAATGCTTCAGCATGATGTTATACAGCCGTGCAATAGTCAGTGGTCATCGGCAGTTGTTCTTGTAAAGAAAAAGAACAGTTCAATGCGTTTCTGCGTGGACTACAGAAATCTGAACGGTGTGACTAAAAAATACGTGTATCCTCTGCCATGCATCGATGATTCACTAGACAGACTACGGCGAGCAAGGTATTTTTCATCCATAGACTTGAAAAGTGAATAGTGGCAGATCGTGGTTGATGAAAGAGACCGAGAAAAAAACTGCTTTTGTTACACCGGATGGCCTGTATGAATTCAAAGTGCACCCCTTCGGCCTGTGTTCTGCACCAGCGACATTCCAAAGAATGATGGACACTGTTCTAACCGGTCTGAAGTGGAACACCTGCCTAATTTATGTCGATGATGTCGTCAAGTTTTCGGTCACCTTCGAGGAACACTTGAAGCGTCTGCAGGCTGTTCTGGAAGCGCTCCGCTCTGCGAACCTCACGCTGAAGCCAGAAAAATGCCACTTCGACTATAAAGAACTTAAATTTCGGGGCCATGTTGTGAGCACAGACGGTGTTCAACCTGACCGGACAAGACAACCCCCGTAGCCTCCTTTTCCGTTCCCAGTGACAGGAAAGCAGTACGTAGCTTCCTCGGCCTGTGCGCCTACTATAATCGCTTCATCGCCAATTTCTTTAGAATTGTCGAGCCTCTGACTCATCTCACACATGACTACTTATCATTCATTCAGAATGAAGAACAAACCGCGGCTTTTAACGATCTATGTGAGCGTATGCAGCCACCACCAATTCTTTCTGACTTCGATGAGAATGCTGCCAACGAAGTTCATACCGACGCGAGCAATGTAGGTCTCGGCACCATGCTTGTCCAACATCAAGATACCGAGCGCGTAATAGCTTATGCCAGCCGTACTCTGTCTCACGACGAGATGAACTATTCCACTTCAGAGAAGGAGTGCCTAGCAGTAGTGTGGGCCATCATGGTATTCAGGCCTTACCTCTACGGTCGTCACTTCAAAGTAGTGACTGATCATCACTCATTGTGCTGGTTAGCCAATTTACGAGACCCGTCTGGGCGTCTGGCATGATAGAGTCTTCGTTTGCAACAACTTTACCTTACCATTGTCTATAAATCAGGCCGCAAGCACGAAGATACTGATTCCTTGTCCCGTGCACCTACTGGAGTTTGTGATCCCGACAATGACGATGGCAGCAACTTCCTTGGTGTCTTCACTGTAACAGACCTGATTGCACGACAACACGATAACGTGAAGATTCGCGCAATCATTGACCAACTAGACGGACGTAACAAACCCGTATCTCGACACCTTTCTCGCAATCTCTCTTTGCTCTGCCTACGGAAGGGTGTCTTGTATAAAACAAACTCAAACGACAATGAAAAAGCCTACCTGCTCGTGGTACCTTCTGACATGCGAGACGACAATCATCTGGCCTGCCATGATGACCCCATATTCACTCATCTAAATTTTTCACTAACTCTTGCCACAGTTCAACAGGGGTACTACTGGCCGAAACTTGCTACGTAAGTCAAAGGATATGTGAAAAGCTGTCGTGAATATCAACGCCGCAAATCTTCGCCATTGAAGCCTGCAGGCCTGCTGCAACCAATCACACCATCAAGGGTGCTGTTCGATCAAATAGGAATGAATTTACTGGGACCATTTCCTCTGTCATCCGTGGATAACAAGTGGATAGTTGTAACGACAGATTATTGAATGAGATACGCCGAGACAAGAGCCCTGCAACGAGCTACAGCTTCCGATGTTGTCCAGTTTTTTGTCGACCAAATTGTTCTTCGCCATGGCGCCTCGTCTTGCGGGATCACTGATCACAGAACAGCTTTCACGACTCAGCTAATTGACGATGTATTCAAACTAAGCTTCACGAGCCATCGCAAGACGACGGCGTATCATCCACAGACTAACCGCCTGACGGAGCGACTTAACAAGACCATCGTCTATATTTATCCATGTATGTGGATGTTCAGCACAAGACGTGGGATCTGGTCCTCCCATACATAACATTCGCGTACAACACTGCCATCTAAGAAACGACACGATTCACACCGTTCCGTCTCGTCTACGGGCGTGCAGTTCAGACTATGCAAGACGCTATGTTGCCACACGATTACGACGGGTCACTTACACCTGACCCCGAGCAGCTTGATCAGGATGCTGAGGAAGCTCGACAGTTGGCATGCATGCATATCACGCAATAACAAACTGCGGATGCAAGTCGTTACAATCTTTGCCATTAACACGTCGAATACCACCCTGGAGATCTAGTTTGGGTATGTACTACGGTTCGCTGCCAAGGGTTGTCCAAAAAGCTCCTGAGTCGCTACTTTGGACCCTACAAAGTAGTGCGTCGCGTGAGTGATGTGAAATATGAGGTCGGCCCAAACGAAACCATGTCGCCCCAGCGTCGAAACCGCTACCCAGACATTGTTCACGTTGTACGGCTCAAGCCATACTTCATGGGTCAGTGCGACCGTGCCTCGGCCTTGTTCTTTTGTTGTTGTTGTTTCTTCAGTGTGCCCACAGTGTGCACGTTTGGCTTACTTCTGCTTAAGCACTACCATTTGCGCGAGTATCGGGGCGATGCTTTTTTTTTCAGTGGGGGAATAATGCCACCTGGCCATGAACCGCGGCAAGCGCGAGCCTGCATCCAGCAGAAACAAACAAAGAAGTCATTTTTAAAACAGCACGTGCTCTCGCCAAGGCTTTTTGGTTGTGTTGCGTCACTCACGTGCGTCTCTGCGACTACGCGGTATTTCTTACCCGAAATCCCTCTTTTTTCACATGCGACGCTATAGGAAAGTAGCGACTCTATAAAGAATGGCAAAAACAACAACGGGATATCTTCAATAATAAGGTTACTGTCACATAACCCACAAGACATGAATAACATTTTTATTTAATCTGCTATGTTAATAACCAAAAAGATTTCAGTAAAACCTTACCAATTCCTTATAAATGGAGTGCATGCATATGACTTCACTGATAAGTTAAACCTCAATATAACAAACACTGATATAATAAATTATAGTTTCAGAAATGGAAGGTAACAAGCTACCTTCAATGTTAATTAAAGTACTGTGTGTTTCCCTATCAAAAAAGAGTGAGATAAAGATTGTATGGTAAGAAAAGGTTATTTATACATTCTTAAATGCAGACAAAACTAGCAAAGCACATATTTAGATTTGTTGCTAAACACCAAGTACTAAAAGACACAGTGCTTTCCGATTGAGACCTAGACCTAAGACTGAATTTTATCAGTCTGAAGCGGTAATTCTGTAAACATGTGACCTCTTTGTAGCAAAGTAGTTAGCTAGAACAGAAACAATGACAAACAAAACACTGCAAGAATGGCTGAAACACGAGCTTGGCCTACTCGCGGCTGTGCTGCTTCAGTTATATGAGTTAGTGTCTCTCCTCCAAAGCTTTTATTAGGGAGCCTTGAACTGCGTACCTCCTTTAGAGTGCAGACACTCTTAGGAGCTCAGGTTTTCACAATGCTGTCATTGTCTTGCCCCTATCTCTTTGGGCACTCAAAGAGAGTGAGGCGATGTGGTGGCAGTTGAGCCAAAGCATATGTTCTCACCTTAAATTGTAGAAAGCAAATATTAAAAGGGTATAGACACAAAGTTTGGCGGCCAATATAGCCTGCAGGATTGATTCCCATGAACCTGCGTACACTCAAATCTCAAAACAAACTCACATCTGCCACAAAAATATGTTGTTATATCGAAAACTTCGTTACAAGCAATTATTTGCAAGAGTGTATCTATGGCAAAGCTACTGGTCACTTACTTTGTTATAATCAATAATTTGTTACAGCAAATTCGTCATATCAAGGTAAGAGTGCATATCATCTGCAAAATATCAACAGCTAGCTTAGAAGGTATTTTAGAGCAATTTTGAAGTCTAAATTTTGAAGGTATTGGCACTATCTAAAGCGACCCCATAACCTAACTTCCCTGAAGTAAACACGCTGCAGTCAATAAAACTAATTATGATAACATCACAGTTGCCATTTTTCTTTTGCCGCGTTTGTTTCAGCAGTCTGTGCTTCTCAGCGACTGGTTGCAATTGTGTGGTTGCGGCACATGTATTGAAAGATTTGTGTTTTGTGACATTGCAGTCCCATTTCCTATACAAAAAGACTTCTTGATGCGGAACGTGCAGAAGTGCGTGACAGTTGTGTGCTGACAAAGTTGAGAGCTACCCACGCTAAGTGGCAATAGCTGCACACCGTAGCTTGTTGTTTTAGGAGCTCTTTCAAAACCGGAACTGCAACTTGTCAATAATTAGGAGCCTGTAATTTATTATCTGTCATCTGCTGTAGCAAACAATGTGCCGGGTTATGAATAACACACCCCCAGCAAAACATTTCAGAAAAAAGAAAAATGAGCCTAATATTTATGTGTCAGTCCCCTTTAAGGTATTCTATCTTTTTCGCATTCATAGCGCCATCTGGCTACAATAATGATACCTCAGATTTTATGTCCCAAAGCCACAATATCATTATTAGGGACGCAGTTGTGGAGGGATTGCGAAATTTCAACCATCAAGTGTTTTTTAACAAGCACTCACATGACACAGTACACGCATTAAGCATTTCACCTCAATAAAAATGCAACAACCAAAAGCCAGAATCAAAGTTACGATCTTTGGGTCAGCAGTTGACAGCTTTAACCGCAACTGTAGCAGAATGCCATCTGGCGGACACACTGTAAAGCAGGAATAGGTTTTGCAGAATGTGGTCATTTGAGAAAAGTGGGGTCAGCATTCTTGTCTTATCTTACTCCATGAAGTTGTCCAGAAGGATGCATTTTCAGTGGTACATAGTGCATCTGGCAATGCGTTTTCTGTTCTCTTGTTTGACCATGATATATGCTAAAACAACTGAAACCATTATTGTAAGTCAAGTAACTGTGGTTTAACTGAAGTAACCTCATGCCACTATTTTTCAGGGCTTCAAAAGCACTTTGGAATAAGTAAAGCATCTATTTCCCCCATCTTTGCTAATTGGCAGCTTCTCATAGCTTCACCTGACCATCTATCTCATCTGTATTACCTGGACATAGGAGGCTTATGTCTTGGCTGTCTTCCCAATCTTTTCACATGCCCAGGCGTGTGTTAGTGACAAAGAGAATGCTGTGGTAGCTTTTGGATGTTGCACCTTTAGATTTATAAGAACTGAAATTTTTCTCTTGATGCTACGAAATTTTTCTCTTGATGCTACAATCTTCTAAATTGAATTCAAGTATAGTTATCACTTTGCTATGTCACATTTCAACTGCAGTGCAATTGGTGTGAATTGAGTTCAGTGCAATTTAATGAAGAGAAAGTGGTTTGAGAGCTTACATACATGCTTTAATTATTGCAATCCTAGTACAACATTGGTTTCAGAAGACACTGGAAAAAGGTAAAGAATAATTGGAATTTCTATAAATGTCTGTGTAACAGTTCATAAGCATCAGTAGAGTGTATATGACCATCAATGGTAAGCTTTTGGAAGCCTGATAAAAAGTTTAACCAAAGTTTAATGTAAAGTCTGATAGAAATATTGCCACAAAGCTCAGCAGTGAGCACCAAGTAGAACAAACTCTGACAAAGATCGTTACCAGTAAAACCCATCAGCAGAAAGTTCAACAACAAATTACCAACAGGTACAAGTATTTTTTAGCCTTTGCGTTTCTTGAAAGTGCTAAGCACAACCCCATTAAAACTAGTTTTTTCCCAAAAAACCACGCTCTTGAAAGTCCTGCATGTTCTTTGTAAGCAGGTGTGTCCCGTTTTGTTTCATTTACACAGAACTTTTAGCAGGAGAACATGCTAGAGCATTATACCTCGTCTTGCACCAAAGCACTCACATTGTTTCGTTCTTAGTTGCACAGTGGACCTAGATTCAAAAAGTGCCCTTTGAACATCCTCAAAACTTGAGTGCGTATATCATACGGCACTCCACCGTGAAAGGGTGCTGGCTTCGTGTGATGGTAGGCGCGAGCTGTGAAGTGATGCAAAACTAGTCATCCATAACGACTAGCATTAACCATATGATAAAGTAGAGCATTTACAATTTACTTTCTGGTTCATCAAAAAAGCGAATGAAGAAGAGTTGCATGCACAAAATACATATACTATAAACACTTTAAGCATAAAATCAGTTTAAAAAACAAAGACCTGAAATAAGCCGTCCATGTGCCAGGCATAAAGCAAGTTTACATTTAGGATGGCGGCCAGTTGGGCATGTTGGTATAAGCTCATGATGAAACAAGTGCCAAAAAACTTAACAGATTGTGAATTTGCTTTTTGTTTGGACGTAACATGACAGTGCATTTTTTCTTTTTTTTGTTTGTTTGGGGGGGTGCATAACACGTGTTTTTCTCCTCCCGATTGTAAGCCATTGATTATAGAAGTGGTTTTTTTTAGTTATTTCACGTTGATGATAATAGGGGCGGTTTGAGATGATGTACATGTGTGTTATGCATATATATAAATGGTCGTTTACACATAAAGATTTTCACTTGCTAGTAAGCGCTCATCCTGAGTTCTTTCTCAGTGTTTGTACTTTTTGGCCCTTGTTTCTTCTAGTTTACTTGTTCTTGGATTTTCACATAAAAGAGTTATCAATGACATAAACCACCTTTAGAGACACAAGAGTATTTAGAGACACAAGAGTTCACAAGAGTATTCTATATATGTAGCTCAAACGCTACCAGGTGTTTTTTCAAAGGTGGTTTTTAAAGGTGGTTTTTCAGCACTGCTGAAAAACCACCTGAACTTAGGTGTTAGCTTAAAATATTACAGCAAAAAGTGGCAGCTATAAATGTGGCAGAACTCTATGCAACATACTGCAAACTCACAAAGATGTTAAATATGGGCACAATAGAAATTCACCAATACGTTGCTAGCAGCATAATCAATGGTGAGATTTCATGTGAGCTTTCAAGTGACTGCTCTGCACAAAAGTCTTGGAGCAGAGAGTACAGCTGTATGGTCGCACCCCTGTGTGGAGGCGTTCGTGCTCTGTTAGGTGGGATTTGTACAAGAAGCTTTGTGGACAGAAGGAGCACTGAAATGGACGTTCACCAGCATGAACGCTCAAGTGACCTTTTAGAAGATTACGGTGCGAGAAGGCTTGAGAGCACAAATGACATTTAAATGGTCGCTCGCCTGTGTGCATCCGCTGATGTTCCTTAAGATGGGACTTCTGTGCGAAGCTCTTGTCACACGTAGGGCACTGATGTGGCCGCTCGCCAGTGTGAGTGCGCATGTGTATTTCAAGATCGGAACACCACAGGAAGCTTTGAGGGCACAAATGACACCTGGACAGTTGCTCTCCTGTATGGACACGTTGATGTGCTGTCAGATGGGACACAGTTGTGAAGCTCTTATCACACGAAGGGCACTGATGTGGCCGCTCGCCTGTATGAGTGCGCAGGTGTTTCTTGAACCTGCTATTTGATGGGAAGCTTTTAGGGCACAAGTGGCACTGAAACGATTGCTCGCCCACGTTGACCTCGTGGCGCATTCTTCTATTAGATAGTCCTTCAGCCGTATTGTCAAAGAAGGAAGAGCGGGGTGGGTGTGGCTGCGATGACTGGACATATGGGAGAGTCACTAGACAGCTGACGTGTCCCTCTCCTGCATAGCAGAACAAGACGATTACTTGAACATCACTTGTTTCACGCTAAAACAGTTTTTTTTTTTAAACTAAGGGAAAAAGGTGATGGTAATGAATGTCACAAGTTCTGCCTTTTTTCAACACAAGCTAAAGACAGTTTAAGGTTCACCCTTCTTTTTCACTAGCTCTGCATTATTATTTGATTACAGGATGCTCAGATGTGTGAAACCATCATAAACACACATATATAAGGAGAGAGATTGATTCAAATAAAAATATAGTGATAGTTACATTCTACAGAGAGAGCTGTATTTACTGCATAATCTGCTATCACAGAGAAGTATGACATTCATTAATGTCAGCGGAGCTTTAACATCTTGAGGTTGTATTATAGATAAACATAAATACCGTATTTACTCGCGTAATGAATGCACTCGCATAATAAACGCATCCCCTACATTGTGAAAGGGTGAGTGTATATATATATATATATATATATATATATATATATATATATATATATATATATATATATATATATATATATATATATATACTGTAAGAATTCATTGGACGTCATCTTCCTTATCTGTCAACAATAACCATCATCGGTCTTCATCGTTCCGTTCCTCTTCATCATCGGCGCCATCTTGCTGTTGCTTGAATAAAGCGTCAGCTGAACCGTCGTATTTCAAGTGGTGGAAGGTGCTTCCCGATCTCTTCAATCTCTCTCTATTCAAAGCCAGCTCCTGGAGCTCCGTTTGGGACGTCGCTTACGCCAGCAGAGCACCATGACGCAAGAGCAAGGCCAACCGAACCACCCGCCGGCGCAACCACCCGCCGCCAACCCTAGCCCGGTCAACAACCCCCCTCGGGAGCCTCCAATCTTTTCCGGTCTGCCAGGTTAAAATGTCGAAGACTGGCTCCACAACTATGACCGCGTAGGTGTTTACAACAACTGGAACGAGGCATCGAAATTAGCACGCGTCCAGTTTTATGTCTCTCAGGTTGCCAAGACGTGATTCCTAAATCATGAGAGCGACTTCCGCGATTGGTCTTCCTTCAAAGACCAGCTCCGACGCATTTTGGGCACACCGACCGTCCGTTCAGAAGTTGCTCGGAAGAAACTGGCAGAACGCGTTCAACATTACGGTGAGTCCTACACTTCCTATATTGAGGATGTGCTCGCACTTTGCCGCCGTATCGACGACACCTTGCAAGAAGGTGATCGTGTCCGGCACCTTCTGAAGGGTATCGGACCTACCGCATTCAACGCCCTCGTCGCGCACAACCCTTCGACGGTTTCCGACGTCGTCTCTGTATGCCAGCGGCTTGATACCTCGCAGTCAATCCGCCTGCGGCCCTACTTTTCTGAGAACCCCCGGGCAAACAGTATGGAGCTCCGATCCATCATTCGAGCCATAATTCGTGAGGAACTTCAAGCCTACAGTTTGCCTCCTCCTAACAACATTCTCGCTCAACCCGCTTCTAGCGATCTGCGTGGCATTATTAGGGAAGAAATGTCAGCGCTTCAAAGCACCCATTGTGCTCCACCATGCCCCAGCCCGCTACGTATGCACAGATCACTTTAATGCAACCCTCGCCGTCTCAAGTACCACCACCTGTGCCTGATCACGAACATCTCGCACCTCTAGTCGCCCGTCCACCGAACCCTACCTACCATTCTTCCTGGCGAGCCCCATGGCCTATTTGCTACTATTGTGGAATTCAAGGACACGTTTCCCATGTCTGTCGACGTCGGCAGCAAGATGAACATGTGGTTATGCCGCTTTTGAACGGGACGACACATGTGGTCAACGTTACTACCGCTATGCCGACAGTCCTTCCAACCACCGATCCCCGTCTCCTGTGCGCATTTCCAACGCGACAAAAAATACACCTGCCGCCCGACCGCGCTCCCCTTCGCCACTCCGACGCTCTGTTTCACCACTTTGACCTGTCTCTCAACTGGCTGCCCACCGATCGGAAAACTAAACAGTGCAGTTTTTGGAGGGAAAACTGCATCGCGGTGAAATGACCCAAGTCTTCCTGAACGACCGTCAAACATGTTACTGGTGACTGTGCAAGGTGTGCGGGTGTTGGCTTTGTTGGACACGGGAGCAACAATTTCAGTTATGCGTGCCCACTTGTGTTCTCGATTGCAGAAAGTGAAGACACCCTACCTTGGATCATCTTTGATTGGGGCAAATGGAGCAATAATTAGACCATCGGCCCAATGTACAGCGCGTGTCTTCATTGATGGCATTCGTCATCACATCACCTTCACTGTCTTAATTTCATGTGCTCATGAACTAGTTTTAGGTTGGGACTTTCTCTCATCGGCATCTGCATTAATTTCTCGCCGTCAACGTGTAGTCGAGATGACCGAGACCGATCACTGCAGCGAACGCGTCGACGAAAAACGATGGCGTTTTTTCACAGCTTCCGATACCATACTGCTCCCGGGTCAGGAGCAACTCATCACCATCACTTCTCCGAATATTGCCAATGGTGACGTCCTTATCACCCCCTCCAGCCATTGTCTAGCTCGCGGCGTTGTAGTCCCCTCCAGCCTGGTGCGGTTCAACGACAGTGCTGCGATAATCCTTGGCCTGAACCCTACCCTGGAGCCTGTCCTTCTACCCCAAGGTTCTGCAGTGTTATGTAGATACCCAACCGGTATCTTTGGTCTCTCTTGTCGCCTTGAGAGCACAGCCACAACAGGCCCAGTCTGTTACTTTCTCCTCCTTTGCTCCCGGGATAAATCCTGACCTTTCTGCTTCTCAACGCGAGGCGTTGCTAAATTTGCTAATGAAACACCAGGCCTCCTTCGACGCCAATGCTTCGGCACTAGGACAGACCACAGTTGCGCATCATCGCATCGACACTGAAGGTCAGACTGTTGTACGCCGTTGACCCTACCGAGTCTCCTTGGCCGAGAGCAAAATCATCGAGGAGAACGTGACCAATATGCTAAAAAGAAACATCATACGACCCTCTACCAGTTCTTGGTCATCACCTGTTGTGTTGGTACAAAAGAAGGATGGATCGGTACGATTTTGTGTTCATTACTGCGTGCTCAACAAGATTACCCGAAAGGATGTATATCCGATACCCCGTAAAGATGATGCACTTGATTCATTGCAAGGCACCCAATACTTCTCCACTCTTGACCTTCGGTCCGGGTATTGGCAAATACCAATGGACGAAGCAGACAAAGAAAAGACCACCTTTTCTACGCTGGACGGTCTTTACGAGTTTAACGTAATGCCATTCGGCCTATGTAATGCTCCAGCCACTTTTGAAAGAATGATCGACACTGTTCTTCGTGGCCTCAAGTGGAAAACTTGTCTATGCGCGATGATATCGTCGTGTTTTCTTCCACTTTTGCTGATCATCTGCAACGCCAAGATCAAGTGCTCACATGTCTCTCCTATGCTGCACTTCAACTAAACACAAAGAAGTGCCATTTTGGCAACACAGCTATAAAAGTTCTAGGACATCTCGTTAGTAAAGCTGGCATCCAGCCCGATTCGGACAAAATTTCCGCAGTCCTCAACTTTCCGCGACCCTTTCGTTTCAAAGAACTACGCTGTTTCCTTGGACTCGCATCGTACTTTCGCCGCTTCATTCGTAACTTTGCCACTATTGCTGCTCCTCTCCAAAAGCTCCTTGCTAGTGCCGGTTCCTTCGATTGGAATGATCAATGCAAAGCCTCATTTCAAGAGCTCAAGCAGGCACTGACATTCCCACCGGTGCTTTGTTATTTCGATGACAAGGCACCTACGATATTACACACTGACGCTAATAGACAAGGAATCGGCGCCGTACTCCTTCAGCGCGACCATGCCCCCAAATGCCAGGCTCCGGAAACAACTCCGACTATTCAAATTGGAGGACGATGTGCTATATTGATACATTTTCCACCTGGAAGGCCACCTATGGGTTCCCAACGTACCACACGCACTACGCACTGAAATTATGCGCGCTTCCCACGACGACCTGACGTCAGTACACTTGGGTCACTACAAAACATACAAACGCATCCGCAGTAGATTCTTCTGGCCAGGTCTTTCCACGACGGTAGCTGAATATATTGTCTCGTGCGCACTTTGCCAACACCGCAAGCGGCCCACTACCGCTCCAGTCGGGACCCTACAACCACTTCCTTGTCCATCAGAGCCATTCTTTGTCGTTAGAATTGACCTCTTCGGGCCCCTCCCAACTACATCAGACGGCAAGAAATGGGTCCTCACCGCGGTTGATCACTTGACCCGGTACGCTGAGACGGCTTCGATCATTTCAGGAACTGCTTCGGAAGTAGCAACTTTCTTCTTGAATGCTATTTACTTATGTCACGGAGCCCCTCGTGTTCTTTTGAGCGACCGGGGCAAGGCATTTCTTTCCAGCACGCTCAGTGAAGTTCTTCAAGCATCAAAAACAGTTCATAAAACATTATCTAGCTATTACCCACAAACCAATGGCTTAACGGAAAGATTTCATCGCACGCTGTTTGACATGCTCTCCATGTATATCCGACCGGACCATCGCAATTGGGATGCCATACTTCCCTTTGTCACGTATGCATATAATACGTCAGTTCTACGAACCACAGGCTATTCTCCATTTTTCCTAGTATACGGACACCAACCGACATCACCACTCGACGTTTCATTTTTTTCTGGCCCCGTCAACTCTTCACCATTCGTTTGCGACCAGTTTCTGTCCTGTGTTGCTCAATGCCGTCGTCTTGCCCGTGTAAACACCGAAGCTAGCCAAGAAGATCGCAAACATCGTTTCGATGCCACTCACCGCGTCGTTCTCTACCGCCCTGGCGACGATGTACTTCTGTAGACTCCTGCGCGAACGCCTGGCTTATGCGAGAAGCTTGAGTCACGCTATCTTGGCCCCTACAAAGTTGTCGAACAGACCTCACCGGTGAACTACCGTGTCACACCTGTTCATGCCCCCACTGACCAACGCTGTCGCGGGACAGAGATTGTGCACGTTTCGCGTCTCAAGCCCTATCGTATGCGTTCCACAGCATATTTCACGGCCAGGCTGGCTGCTTCCGTCGATGGGGGAAATTAGTGTAAGAATTCATTGGATGTCATCTTCCTCATCTGTCAATAACCATCATCAGTCTTCATCATCCCATTTCTCTTTATCATCGGCGCCATCTTGCTGTTGCTTGAATAAAGCGTCAGCTTTATTCAAGCCTACAGCATTTCCGCCTCCACCGGAAATGCAGCCGTGACTCGATTCCGCGACCTGCGGAATCCAGCCAAGTACCTCAGCCACTAACAACCAAGTACCTCAGCCATTAACAGCCAAGTACCTCAGTCACTAGACCACCGTGGCGGGGCAAATTCACCACAACTGCGCGATACAGAACAGAAGTGGCATTTTAACAAACATAAAGTTGGAGAACACCAAATAAAATTGTTTATGTTTATATTGTAGTGAAGTAGATGAGTGCTACTGAGAAAGCCAGGGGGTATCACTCAGTCTGTGAAGACGAGGACGTTTGGTTGGCTCGGTGCACAGGCTGGTTCCACCATTTTTATTTCACTTGTGATCACTCTTCTGTTATATAAAAGAGTGGCGCTCTTAAACACCTCATCCTCATTTTAATTGTTGGAGGTGCTGAGTAAACATCTTTGCGCATGATCTTATTCAACCAGAAGTAGTCGACGCAAAACCTTATTGAGCCATCCTTTTTCTTGACTAGAATAACTAAGAAAGCCCAATAATGAGGGCTCAATAATGCCGTGCTTCAACATGTTGTCAACTTGTTCCGCGATTATACGACACTCAGGTGCCGGTACCTGATATGGACGCTGATGTAAAAGAGTGTGAAGGCCAGTGTCAATTTGGTGAGATACTGTGGAAGCACGACCCAAAGTTAGTTGCTGGAGGTCGAAGCTGGCGCGGAAGTGCTCGAGGAGGGCGATGATGTTGGCGCGCTGCTGGGCCGTAATGTTGGTGTTGATGCAGCGCGAATATGCATCAGTGAATTATGGGGAAGAAGGTGACGCGGAGCAATCAACAATGTCCATAGGTAGTGTAGTCGAGTGGTCAGGAATCACACGTGCGCTCGAGGGATCAACGTCATCGGCAAAGCCCAGGCACTCTCCGCACAGTAACTTGGAAGGTGAGGGAAACGGATTTGAAACATAAATTGTACTTGATCCATTGTGAATGTACAGAATAGTGAAAGGTATCAGGAAGCACTTGCGGTAGAGAGCGGTTTTAGAAAGCATAAAATGAACAGCTGAGCCATTAGAGACGTCACAGGAAAGCGGAACTAGGGCGGATGAAAGTGGGGGTATCTAAGTGTCAGCGGCAATGAAAACTTTTGCAGGTGAAAGGGGTGAGCCGAGTGAAGCAGAGTTGCATAATAGCGAGAACTCTACTTCTGCGCAAGCACAATATATGACGGCATGATGAATGCAGATAACCACTGAGAAATGCAGAGGATATCACTCAGTCTGTGAAGAAGACGAGGTTTGGTTGGCTTGGTGCAAAGGCTGGTTCCGCCATTACCACTTCACTTGTCGTGACCGCTTTTCTGTTATATAAAGAAGTGCTGCTTAAACGCCTAATTTTAATATGTCTGATCTTGTCTTTATTCAGCAGATATCAAGAGTGAATTCATATATTACTAGACAAGGAATTGCTTCTATGTAGCAAGCAGCACAAAAAAACACCTTACGGACAAACAGGAAAAAATTTACGTGAACAAGTACTAGATCCATAGCAATGGGTCCAGCCATTAACACTTGTGCAAGATTCTGATAGCTTCATTTGTTCAATATACTTATATCTCGACACCTTATTTCTTCCTAAGCCTGCAAAATATCCAGAGGTCCTCACATTTCTCAATTTAAAAAATTATAATAGCAAATAACATAACTTTAAATGCTTGTAACTGATTTGCAATGAACTTCAATTTCATCCAACATAGAATGCATGAAAGCACATGACACACACATGGTTTATATAACTCAAATTAAGAAAATAATAAGGTAAAGAATTTAGAAGTAAGCAAAAATGCAACTGGTCGAAGGGTGGGACACCAGACTCAGATTTTAGCATTAGACGTGCGATGCTTCTACACCTTGAACTAACGCACTGCTCTATCCTGTCCGCTTTTTCATTTAATATAACCGGTCTAACCTTAGAGGAACACATATAAAAGTGAAGTTTTTTTTTGTGAGTGTCAAACCAAGGAACATTTCTTTTTCATTTTCTACCCATAGTGTGAATTCTGGCTTGAGCTTACTGTAGTCAAACTTTTTTTTTTCAAGCAAGTTGCAGAACAAAAACAAAGTTGCACATTTTTTTACGCAAAACTGACAACAGAAATCAACATTCAAATCCACTTATTAAACTTCATCGTCACTTATAATGCCAAACACAATAATCTGATCATAATGTTGAAGATACTTAATAGTACAAGGAATGAATATCAACACAAATTACAGAACACATGAAACAGATTTAAAATATACGAACCAAATTTTGTTCAAATGGAGCACCTTGCTCAATTAAAAAATAGCATGGCCAAAGGAAACACAAATGTGGTTAGCATGTAGCACTTGTACAAAGGCTTTTGGAAATATTTTCTTGGGGCAACTTTTGTAAAGGCCTGGTACCCTACAACGATGATCTCAGAGCAAGCAGTTCAACTAACAAACTACTACTTAATTACTGCCTTAATGAGGTTTTATTTCTAATAACATTTCACTGCCTTTGTACAAATGCACTCTCAGTGATGACAAGTAAGAACCTAGACAACCTTAAAGAACTTGCATTAAATGCCCTTATCAGTGGTTTTACACAAAGACTCAAAAGTAGACAGCACAAACCATGACATTGGCGGTGACAGCAACGATAAAAACGGCGGAGAAGTGCATCAACCACGAATCTTTTTCTACCCATTTCTGACCTCCTTCTAAATTCCACGACGGTAGCTGAATATATTGTCTCGTGCGCACTTTGCCACTGCATTATTTTCTACATTCATTGAATAATAAGACGAAGACGCCGACCACAAGAGAATAAAAAAATAATACAGTCGAATCTCATTATTTTGAACAAATTTAATTCAAACTTCTGGTAAAGTCAAACTCACGATGAGGTCCCATCAAAGCTATGTGTATTCTAATAGGCGAAAACGCCAGGTAATTCGAACGCGCAAGTACTTGCGATGGTTAATTCCAACATACTGTGCTCCGAAAATGCTTTCGGCACCCTGCCCAATGCCGCGGCGGCACCTCCGACACCTCAGCGCTGCGCGCAAAATGAGAAAAAGAAAAAAAAAGGCTGCGGTGGAATGTTTGCTCTATTTCAAATGCCGATCTGCGACACGCCTGTGCCACGCTTCTCCATTTTCCGCCTCTGCGCCACTGCCGCGTAAAGACCCTTCTCCTTCCAACGTCGCGCACAAAGAGAGAGAGAGAGAAAAAGGGAGACTGTCGTGTAGTGTGACTCTCTCTCTCATGCGCACGTGCCACACTTTCTTATTTCACATCCCTGCCACGTACCCCTTCTCTTTTAGACAACACACGCAAAGACAGCAAAAAAAAAAAGCTGACATGGAGTGTTGATTTTTTCTCAAATGCCGATCTGCTTCTCTCCGCATGAAGACGCTTCTCCTTTCTCATCACGTGCTGGCTACTCTGCAGCTTTAGCGCAGAGGGAAGTAGGAGAGGTGCAGTCGTTGTCGTCTTCAAAGAGTGTTGGCGCTGTACATAGCCGCGTGCACCTTCTCTGGCCAGGAGAATGCTGAAGCCGAAGAACACATGCTTAGCAAGCTGCGTGCAAAATTGATTGACTCGCTGCAAGGCAAACGTATGCAGACGCGCATCACCGATTACTTTAATTATAGACGAATGTCCCGTAATTTGTGAATAAATGTAAGTCTTTTGAAACTTCCGCCTCATGTGTTAGCTCAATGCACATGCGCCACTGCCTGGGGAGCCCTCCGTTTACTTAGCTATCATTAATTTGAACTTCTTTTATTTTGAACAAATTTTCATGCCCCTTCGAGTTCGAACTATTGAGATTCAACTGTACAACTTTCCGCCTCCACAACGGGAGCCTTCTTCACAATCTTTGGAGCACTGAAAAAGAACATTTAGGCTTGTCTTCTTGGAAGACTGAATTCAATGCACAACACTGCCTTCATGTTGAAACGAAAATGATTCACTTAATGTTGCCAGCTGCCCTTGCTGCCTTTTCGTAAATCTGGATGCTTGCATTAACTGCAAGACTGCTTTGTTTGTCTTCATATAATAATCATAGAAGCAATGTCATGTTAGAACTTGCGAACCTAAGCCCAGTTCGTTGAGAACCATGGTCCTCAAAGTGCGGCAATCAATCCAGGCATGCCTTCAACAAGCCACAATCCTGTGAGGTAAACATCTGATGGCAACATTTGACATTTTCAAACCTGTAACAAATAGAAACAATATGAATCAATCAAGCAGGGTGTTTCTTTAGCATTTAAAATATAACACACAAAGAAAAAAGATCTCATAAGGCTCAGAAAATGCATTCAACAGAGTTAGTTATAAGTGACTGTGGTCTTTAATGTTTGCTGGAACAAGCATAACACCTTTTCAGCTCTAATAAGTGCATGAAATCACTGCTGAACTTCCTGCAAGTGTTCCACTAAATGTCTTTAGTATTCTTTGTTGTAGATCTGTATAAGGTACATAACAAAAGTACAATAAAAAATAGTTAGGATACCCTTTAATGAGAAATTTGAGCACAACTGCTTAGGCGTTTGTTCTTGAATTAACGACGTCTGAACAGTCAGGTTCTTACGGCAAATGCGACTTCCGCCCCTTCTTGGCAATGACACATAGCTTCTATTTCAGAGGTTCACAGCTCTAGAGTTTGACACTGCTCTCAATGAACCTCTGCTCAGGCAACACAACAGTGGCTGACAGAGCACTTTTACAGATGGTATTCCTCACTTTTAAAGAAAAAGTGAGAACACAAGAATGTGAGACATTCTTTCTAGCAGTGACAAAACTGGCTATCACTCCCTCTGCTTTCTTCGTCGTGCTCTCATCATTGTCAGAGTCATTCCACCCCTACTATGCTCCGAAATCACGATCTTTGCTCACACTGTATGCTAGGCGTTTGCTCGATTACACTGACTATAGCAACATGAAATGCACGAATTGTCGCTCAAGAGCAGCACTTCAAAGCATTAAATGCACCAGCGGCAACGACATTCACCTACAAAGTGAACAAAGATGCTAGCATACATGAGCCATACAGTAAGAACACCTTGTGATATTCTAGAAACCTTCATTGCCACATCGCATGAAGAAGTAAAATCAGTGCTGCTTTTTTTTTGCTTAGGGTGTTTTTGTATGCTGTAATCTGCACAACACTATGCGTGGGATGTCAGCAAGGTAGACCTATACTGCAGTGATGTCACTTTTTACATGAATATAATTTTTTTTCTATGTATTACATTGGGCTTAATTACTTATATATTGCACATTTGTAACAAGTCAATATCAGCCAGAAATTTATTTTATTTTGTAATATACAGGCTCACTGTAATGAGGTTAAGGTGAGACATAAGTCATAAAACATTTTATTTTTGAAGTGAATTAAATGAAATTTAGCAGCCTAATACAGCCTTTTACTTTTTCCACACTAAATTTGCCAATGGTTTTGAGCAGTTGTGATTGTAAATAATCAGAGTTTTTAGTTGAGTGTGCCATGCTACAACTGTTTACAAAGAAACCGGCCCTCCTGTAGAGGAATTTGCCTTTTGTCCTTTCCCTAAATTGCACCTGTAGTATTACACTTTGGATAAACTTCCTTTTACAGAGCAAGGTAATATTACTACATTGCAGAAGAAAGGACAACTGGTTTTCCAGTCTTTTCCAGTCTCAAGAAATTGCAAATGATCCTACCCAGAACCTCATAGCAATTAGTGTCGTAACATAGACGAAAAATTAGCGCTCAAAATTTTTTGAAGCTTGGTAGCCTTGATTTCGTGTTATATCTAAGAAAGACAGAATTTAAATGGCTGAAAAAAGGTGGAGTGGTTACCACAAAAAGCAGTTCCTTTGTTGCCTCGTGATATTTGAACGAGTGCTCCTGAGCTAAAGCTTTTCTGGAGTTGAAAAAATGTGTGCGGTTTGCTATGAGTGAGATGATCTTCACTGCAGAAAACGAAAAGTGAGCAGCAATATTTTTGTCTGTCACAAGGCAAATATGCTACTGTTTAATGATGCGAATGTAGCGAAGCATGTAATAACAATAGCTGGTTGACATGCATAATTGAACCGCTGCACAAATTATATGCCGACACACAGAAAAAAGGCCATGAAACATGGCACCGAATTTGCAACTGATGCTTCATTGAAAGTCAATATAAAGTATAATTACACAAGTTAAAGCATGTATACATTAAAAAAAGAAAGCAATAGCGGATGAACAAAAGTTCAAGAAGTTGAGTCTCATTCATTTCTTTGTTTTTCTTCTATTTTTTTTTTTTCTGTAGCACATTCATGTGTCAACCTGGTATGCACTTGCACTGCTTGTTTGCATCCAATACGCACTAGCAACAAGTTCAGATAAGCCTTTTTTTTTTCTGACTTGCTTGCATCTTGCACTGCTGCTGAATTACGTATAGCATGTGTTTACGGAGGCCCTTCCTATATTGAGAGGTATAAAATTTTTAGGTAAGAGTAAATGTTTATTGTTATTGTTTTTTCTGATCCTTAACCCTATCAGGAATATGGTTCTTTCTAAATTAACGTGGCACAACAATGTGTCGCCTTCACCAAAAGAACTTCAAGGTGAAAGTGCAGTGGGATCTCGTTGACACGTTTTTCACAGGAGCTGGAAAATAAAACGTATTAAGCGAAAACTGCATCAACGAAAAAAGTCAAGAAGAAAAACATCTATACTTCCTAAGCAAATCACATTTATTGCCCAACAAAGGTAACCAGTCACATCGCACTGCTCTTTCTTGTTTTAACAGCAAAACATCCCCTAGCAGTGACCTTTTCATCACAAAACCAACACTGCTGCAGCTTCACCAGCCTCGCAACATGGAGGTTATGGCTTGATGGGTCGCAGTTTGAGCTAGTATACTGAAGAATAAACGTAGCCTTTCTAGATATATCGATCAAGATGCACTTTCACAATCGCACTATTCAATCTTGGGCGAAAATGGGATTGTATTAGATGCATAAAAATAGATTATTTCAAAGGAAAGCTGGCCAAGAATAAACAAAAAAATGTATCAGGCCGAGAAACATATTATGCAGAATTGTATCAATGAAATTCCATTTTACAAGGTAGCTCACATAGCGAGATTTTCTACTGAAGTCTTTGTGCAATCATAGCTCAGTCATGCCTGCCTGAGCTGTGACAGGTGGGTCCAACCCACATGTGCTCGGGTCCGTGGTGTCGCAACACACCAAATGCCTGCCGATTTGCAAGCACCCCTGCAGGTGATGTACTAAGTTTGCACTTACTAACGCATTCGTACATCAATGCAGTTTGGCCATGATATGTCTTTAATGGCTGCATGACCCCACGACTGTGATTAATTAAAACGTGAAGACAAAAAGAAAAGAGACTAGATTCATTAACGAACATGCGGTATTGCATCCTAGAACTTGATGCTCCGAGCTTCACACAAAAAGAGTGACAGCACCGAATGTGCAGTGCATGGCTTTCGAAGCAGAACGAAGATATATAGGAAAGTAGCAACTCTACAACAAATGGCAAAAACAGCAATGTGATATCATCAATGATGACGGGACTGTTGCATATCCCACAAGACATGAATAACATTTTTCTTTGATTTGCTATGTTAATAACTAAAAAGATTTCAGTGACACCTTACTAGTTGGTTTCAAATACGATGGATGCATATGACTTCCCTAAGAACTTAAACCTCTATATAACAAACACTGATACATCGAATTATAGTTTCAGAAATGGAAGATAACACACTACCTTGAATGTCGATTAGAGTGCTGTGTATTTCACTTTTGAAAAAGAGTGAGATAAAGACTGTATGGTAAGCAAAGGTTATCTCTTTGGGCACTCAAAGAGAGTGGGGGGATATGGTGGCAGTTGAGCCAAAGCAAATGTTCTCGCCTTAAATAGTAGAAAGAGCATAATAAAAGGGTATAAACACAAAGTATTGTGGTCAATATAGCCTGCAGGATTGATTCCCATGAACCTGCGCATACTCAAATCTCAAAACAAACACACAACTGCCACAAAAATATGTCGTTATATCAAAAACTTCATTAACAACAATTATTTCTAAGAGTGTATCTATGGAAAAGCTATTGGTCACTTAATTTGTTTTAATCAATAATTAGAGCAAATTCGTTATATCACGGTAAGAGTGCATATTATCGGCAAAATATCAACAGCTAGCTTAGAGGATATTTAAGAGGAATTTTAAAGTCTGAATTTTGAAGGTGTTGGCAGTATCTAAAAGAATCCCATAATCTAACTTCCCTGAAGTCAACACGCTGCAGTCAATAAAACAAATTATGATAACAGCACAGTTGCCATTTTTCTTTTGCCATGTTTGTTTCAGCAGTCTATACATCGCAGCAGCTGCTTGCAAGTGTGTGGTCGCAGCGCATGCATTGAAAGTTTCGTGTGTTGTGACACTGCAGTCCCATTTCCTACATAGAAGGACTTCTTGATGCGGAACGTGCAGAAGTGCACCACTGTTTTGTGTGCTGACGTAGCTGAGAGCCACCCATGCTAGGTCGTGATAGCTGCAACCCGCGGCTGGTCGTTTTAGGAGCTCTTTCAAACCGGAACTGCAACTTGTCAATAATGAGGAGCCTGTAATTTATTATCTGTCGTGTGCTGTAGTAAACAATGTGCTGTGTTACGACTAACAGACCCCCAGCGACACATTTTAGAGAAAAAAAAGTGAGGCCGGTGTTTATGTATCAGTACCCATTTAAGTTAGTCTATCTTTTTCTCATTCGTAACTCTATCTGGTGATAATAATGATACCTCAGATTTCATGTCCCAAAGCCACAATATAATTATTAAGGATGCAGTTGTGGAGGGATTTGGAAATTTAAACCATCCAGTGTTCTTTAGCATGCACTGACGTGACACAGCATAGGCATCAAAATGCAACAACCACACCCAGGATCAAACTTACGATCTTTGGGTCAGCAGTCGAGAGCTGTAACCGACACTGTGGCAGTACGCCGTCTGGCGGACACACTGTGAAGCAGGAATAGATTTTGCAGAATGTGGTCATTTGAGAGGAGTGGGGTCAGTATTCTTGTCTTATCTTACTCCATGAAGTTGTCCAGAAAGATGCATTTTCAGTGGTACATAGCGCATCTCGCAATGCGTTTTCTGTTCTCTTGTTTGACCATGATATATGCTAAAACAGTTGAAACCACTAATGGAGGTCAAGTAACTGTGGTTTAACTGATGTAACCTTATGCCACTATTTTTCAGGGCCTCAAAAGCACTTTCGAATAAGTAAAGCATCTATGTCCCTCATCTTTGCAAAGTGGCAGCTTGTCATAGCTTCACCTGACCCTCTACCTCACCTGTATTACCTGGAAATAGGAGACCTATGTCTGGGCTGCCTTCACAATCTTTTCACATGCCCAGGCGTGTGTTAGTGACAAATAGAATGATGTGGTAGCTTTTGGATGTTGCACCTTTAGATTTATAAGAACTGAAAATTCTTTTCTTGATGCTACAATCTTCTAAATTGAATTCAAGTACAGTCATCACTTTGCTATGTCACATTTGAACTGTAGTGCAGTTGGTGTGAATTGAGTTCAGTGCAATTTAATAAAGAGAAAATGGTTTGAGAGCTGACATACATGCTTTAATTATTGTGATCCTAGTACAGCATTGGTTTCACAAGACACTGGAAAAAGGTAAAGAATAATTGGAAGTTCTACAAATGTCTGTGTAACAGTTCATAAGCATCAGGAGAGTGTATATCAATGGTAAGTTATTGGAAGCCTGATAAAAAGTTTAACCTAAGTTTAATGTAAAGCCTGATAGGAATATTGCCACAAAGCTCAGCAGTGAGCGCTAAGTTGAACAAACTCCAACAAATCATCAGCATATTGTTAGCAGTAAAACCCATCCGCAGAAAGTTCAACAGCAGATTACCAGCAGGTACAAGTATGCTTTCGCCTTCGCATTTCTTGAAAGTGTTAAGCACAATCTCATTAAACATTTTTTTTCCAAGAAAGCACACTCTTGAAAGCCAAGCATGTTCTTTGAAGGCAGGTGTGTCCCATTTTGTTTCATTTAGACAGAATTTTCAGCAGGAGAGCATGCCTAGAGCATTATACCTCGTCTTGTACCAAAGCACTCACATTGTTTCGTTTTTAATTGCACACTGGACCTAGATTCAAAAAGTGCTCTTTCAACATCCCCAAAGCTTGAGTGCGTTTATCATACAGCACTCCACCGTGAAAGGGTGCTGGCTTCGTGTGATAGGCGCGAGCTGTGAAGTGATGCAAAACTAGTCATCCGTAACGACTAGCATTAACCATATGATAAAGTAGAGCATTTACAATTTACTTTCTGGTTCATCAAAGAAGCAAAATGAGAAGAGTTGCAAGCACAAAATACATATGCTATAAACACTTTAAGCATAAAATCAGTCTAAAAAACAAACACCTGAAATAAGCCGTCCATGTGCCAGGCCCAAAGCAAGTTTACATTTATTATGACGGCCAGTTGGGCATGCTGGTATAAGCTCATGATTAAACAAGTGCCAAAAACTAAACAGATTCGGAATTGGCTCTTTTTATGGACGTAACATAACTCAGTGAAATTCTTTTTTTTTCTTGTTTTTTGGGGGCGGGGGGTTAACAGGTGTTTTTTTTTCCCTGGTTGTATGCCATTGATTATGGAAGTGTTTTTTTTTTAGTTATTTAACATTGTTGATGATAATAGGGAGGTTTAAGGTGACGTACATGTGTGCTATGCATACATAAATAGTAGTCTTGAAATAAACATTTCCACTTGCTAATAAGCGCTCATCCTGAGATTTTTCTCAGTGTTCGTACTTTTTAGCACTTGTTTCTTCAAGTTTACTTGTTCGTGGATTTTTCGCATAAGTAAATAGTTATTGATGACATAAACAATCCTTAGACACAAAGTTTCATATCGTCAGGATTCTAAAAAAATAGAAATCATATTCATGTTATATGCAAACAGGATATACCGAGAACAATATATGTCGTGATATAGATGACTATATTTCATTTCAACATCAAGAGTAGTGACAGTCATGATGTCACGCAGAAGAGATGAGAACATAACATTTGTAAATTATAGATTCGTGCATATGTAACTGTGCTGGTGGCTCTATACTGTTTCCAAATGGTTGTGCAGCAATGGTGATGTAGAAGCAAAAATAATGGACGCTACAATGCTACCTATGGGTGTACATTCTTGTGCACCTGAATCAACACTGCCACGTCCAAATTAAGTCAGAACACCCATAATTTCTTCAGACCATGGTGTAATAATAATCAAGTGCTGACACTGAGCGGGCCTGAGCGTCCAGATAATGTTCAGTCTCGCGGGGGCACTGCGCTGGGAGCCGTCAGATGGCGCTGCAGCAAACCTAGCCAGAGAGTGGCGAGGGCACATTCAAATTCCTCTGACTCCCCAACGTTCTCGTCCCACGCGGTGTGAGTGGAACGAGAACGTTGGGGAGTCAGAGCGTCAAATAATTTCCTTTGGGGAGTCAAAAATTTCCGTTGGAGAGTCAAATAATTTCCTTTGCACTTAAAGTGCAAAGGAAATTATTTTGTTTCAAATTAAAAGGTAAAATTTTACTAGGTTTTAAGATTTATTAATCCACACACAAAGATTTATTAAGGATTTATTAAAGATTTATTAATTTGCACAAAAATGCTTTGTGCAGGGTGTAAACATCATCAACACAGATAGTTTCGCTCACGCGGACAAGTCTTTTCGTCTGTTAACAGTATTGCTCAAGGAAAAAAAAAAATTTTAAAAATGGCCCTGTATCTCCTTGTTACACTGCAACTGTCATCGAAAGACGATAGTCTTGCGTCTGGAGAGAGTGAACAAAATGTCTATTTGATGTTCTGCGCAAGAAAATTGGTGAATTGTTTTCTGGAGGCACTGTGTTAGAGTGCCTCGAGCGTGCAGCGGAGGCGAACGAGTGCATCAAGTCTTGTCACACGTAAGACATGAGCACCATCTGGTAGTTATCTTAGAAAACGATGAGCGCGCGGGGTGTGCGCCCATCTGGGAGGGGATAAGGTGTAGAACGCAAAAGGACTCGTAGGTAACGCCACCGTGTCGTTTTAGCAAAGCGTTGGAAACACTTGCCTTTTCGTGCAAGCGTTGCATGGTCAGCGCAGCGTGATAAACGCCATGGTCCTTAGAATTGCTTATGTATTCCTTGTCTAGTAAAAGACATACATACAAAATATTGACGTGTTGTTATGGTGCCTCAGATATGTGCAATAATTGCTTTTTAATTAACAAATCGCACAAGTATAAATGCTGAACCTTTTTGTGCAAAGAATATCTAAAGGCAAAAGAAGATGCCAGTGTAAAATGTTATGGTACGAGTCAATTAACCCCATTTTCATACATTACAACTTAATCAGGAAAACATCTCAGCTCGGATATTACAATCGATCAAAATTTTGGTTGCAGCTTGGTGCAAGACCTGCCTACTCAGCCCAATAACAAGCAACAAATACAAGCAGTTGTATTGACCTAGGCAAGGGGAAGCTAAATCATATTCAAAGCAGTACTTAAAAATATTACACTGAATTCTGGGCTTTATGTGCGAGAACTATGACATCAATAAGGTGTGCACTATGGCTGGAAAGTATGGCTGAGTTTTTACCGAATAAGAATTTTTTTTTTTCCATGCACCTACATCATAGTAGACAAGTGCTCCTACTTTGCAACACCATGATGCTACTGTCATAGCTTGACCATATGTGATGTGGACGTGTAAGTGTAATTCCCAAGTACTTCCCAAGCTGAACCTTGAGCAATATTGGTGGGCGCTGCGGATGGCGTCGACCGTTTGGGGTATCGGCCGGTCATTCCGATGCCTTTAAGGGTGCCGTTAAGGATGAACAAACATACAAATGTACAGACAGACAGACAGATCAAATTTTTTGCGTCGAAGGTCCCCAAGAAAGACTATCGTCTTTAAAAAAATGTTAGCCAACGTGCTATTCCTCCATCAAAATACTTCCCCGTGGGGAAGCAATGCAAGTAACTTTCGTGTGCTTAGATGTAGGTGCATGGTAAACAGCCAGGATAGTCAAAATTAGACAGGAGCCCTCCACTATGGCGTCCCTCGTAATAAAATTATGGTTCTGATGCATAAACATCCATAGATAATTATCACTCTCTAATAAAAGAGAATCGTTACTGCACCAGTAATGTATTTCATGCATACCACTGCTTCCATTTACAAAGAAAACGATTGAAGCATTTGTGCTTGTTCAATGTGAATGTGATATATAAATAAATATTTGAAACGAGCAAGTATTCCATAACAAGCCGACAATAGCAATGCAGTTGTTGCACAAAATATATAAATACTTGAATAACGCACGTGTTTCATATACAGCACACTAAAGCAATGCGGTTGTTCATGGCTAAATGTTGCGATGTGAATTCACATATTAATAAAATTCCTTGCAAAGACTGTGAATAGGGATACATTGGCGAAATGGGCAATTACAAAAGAAGGCTCCGGGAACATTTTAATGACGTCAAGAACAAGAAAGTAGCTACTAATGCCCTCGCAGAACATGTTGCGTCATAGCCTCCTCTATAACTTTGTGCCCGAGCGGTCGGTCCCTCAGCGCCGTCCCCCGAGCTATTATGGGATGCGAGCGCTCCTGGCGGAGCGCCGAGGCGCAAAACGAGAGAATGGATGGCAGCTATGGAGAAAAAACCGGCTTTGAGTAACTACCGAAAGGGCAAAAATGAAATAAGGAGGGAGGCATTTTACGATAATTCAAGGGGAAGCGCTTTACTGTTTGAAGCGAGATCGGGTTGCCTTAGAACGCGTAGTTATAAAGCAAGATTCAGTAAAGAAGAAGAACAATGCACATGCTGCGGGAAAGATAAGGAAACGGCGGAGCATGTTCTGATTGAATGTGGAGATATCCACCCAGGTGTACTCCTGTATCCGTCAACTGAGCTCGTAATGGTTCTAAATTCTCTAAAGAATTACGCGGAAGTTTTCCTCGCAAGAGCGAGAAAGATGAATCAGCCACTGAAGGCTGCCGTTGACAACGCCGCGCAAATACTACAGAAACGTGACAAACTCAAGTGCTCGACCCCGGGACATCATAAAAAACTTTTGGAGGTTGTGCTCGTGAAGTTTCTCCGCCCACTTTTTCTGAACTTCGCATAAACGCAAGCGTGCATAGGCCGCGTCGTCTGCTGTTATTATGGGATCGGTGCGGCATCTGGCGGCGAGCGCCAAAACTATAAGGGACGGATGGCGCGTATGTATTTAGCGCTAATGCGCGGGCACAAAAAAATATAGGAGGCTATGGTTGCGTCTACTGGGCACGCTATCGACTGAGATAAAGCCTGCATCGTTGCCACAGAAAGAAAGTTGTTACCACGATTGCACATGAAATCTCTGGCCATTCAAACTACTGCATATACGTTGAACAGAAATATTGGGACACTCCCCTCTGTGTACACGCGATGTCTGCAACACGTGATGAAACGTGCATAAGAAGAGCGCACTACGCCTTTGCGATCACTGTGAACAAGGCTCCCGTGTGGGGAGCCAGAACATCTTTTTAACTTTTGTGTATTTCACCTTGGTCGGCGTTTTTGTTATTTTTAACTATGTTTGTCCTGACCAGACGGGATTCCATCGGACTCTTGACTATATAAATACTTCGCATATATATTTATGTCAACAATCACCATTAGACGATCACTGTCAGAAAACACTTTGAAGAGAGGGCCATGCTTTGCACAAGTCTGAAACTAGAATGGCAATTTGGTACAAAACACATATTAGCCATTTCTAGAACCTTTCAGCAATATGATGTCACCTTCGTTGACAGAATAGGCTTCAACATACACAAAGAAAAAAACCTGTCTTCAAAACAACGCGGTCACACATGCCAACAAAAAGACCCAGAATCAGCAGCATGCATGTTTCAGCCAAGCAGATTGCTGAGACCTAGACAGCTACCCCGCTCGTCGTAGCGCCATCTACAAGATAACTGATAACGACCCAAACATTATCTGGACGCACTAGGATTGCGCCTTTCAACGCCTTGCGGGGAGAGTGTCAGCTCCTGTATATTCTTACGCAGTGCTTTAGACAAAGAAAAGTAAGAAAAAAGTTAATCTACCTTAGAGTTGTTAAGTCGAATCTATTAAAATTCAGGTACATTCAAGGTAAACAAAAACTCATTCGCAAAAGTATTTACACCTAGAGCAACATGCACAATATGCACGTGCTATAAAAAGCTTAAGCTGGAGATTGATGTAGACAGCGAGCAGCTGAAATGAGACTCCACTATGCCAAGCCTGTGCAAATATTCTGATAAAAACAAGGATGAGTGTTACTATACAGTAGTGTACAGAAAAAAATATCTTTTATATGTTCTTATCAACAAAAATTCATGCAGAGACAATACATTAGAACAGATATCACATTCATGTTATCACATTAACACAGACTTTTTAGAAGCCGATCTATGGCATAATACAAATTATCATCTTCCGTTTCAACAGTGGCAGTAGTAATAGATACATAGCCTAGTCAATGAGATGAGAAAAAGATGTTCAGAAATAACCAGTTTATTTATATGCAGCCATACTGATGGCACCATTTTGCTTCCAAATTTTTGTGATGCAGTTATGACTGATTGATATGTTGGGTTTAAAGTCCCAAAACCCCCATATGATTATGAGAGACGCTGGAGTGGAGGGCTCTGGAAATTTTGACCACCTGGGGTCCTTTAACGTGCGCCCAAATCTGAGCACACGGGCCTACAACATTTCCGCCTTCATCGAAAATGCAGCCGCTGCAGACGGGATTCAATCCCACGACCTGAAGGTCAGTAGCCGAGTACCTTAGCCACTAGACCACCGCGGCGGGGCCCAAATTTTCGTACAAAGAATATCTAAAGGCAAAAGAAGAATCTAGTGTAAAGTATTATGATAGAAGTCAATTAACCCCATTTCCATACATTACAACTTAATCAGGAAAACATCTCAGCTCAGATATTGCAATGGATCAAAATTTTGGTTGCAGCTTGATGCAAGACCTGTCTACTCAGCCCAATAACAAGCAACAAATACAAGCAGTTGCATTGACCTAGGCAAGGGGAAGCTAAAACATATTCAAAGCAGTACTTAAAGATATTACACTGAATTCTGGGTTTTATTGATTGATTGATTGATATGTGGGGTTTAACGTCCCAAAACCACTATATGATTATGAGAGACGCCGTAGTGGAGGGCTCCGGAAATTTAGACCACCTGGGGTTCTTTAACGTGCACCCAAATCTGAGCACACGGGCCTACAACATTTCCACCTCCATCGGAAATGCAGCCGCCGCAGCCGGGATTTGAACCCGCGCCCTGCGGGTCAGCAGCCGAGTACCTTAGCCACTAGACCATCGCGGCGGGGCAATTCTGGGTTTTATGTGCGAGAACTATGACATAATAAGGAGCGCACTATGGCTGGAAAGTAGGAGTGCACTATGGCTGAAAGTATGGCTGAGGTTTTACCGAATAGGAATTTTTTTTTCCATGCACCTACATCATAGTCGACAAGTGCTCCTGATTCGCAACACCATAATGCTACTGCCATAGCTTGACCATATGTCATGTGGACGTGTAAGTGTGCATGGGGATAACACTGCCATACAGCTCGGTGAAGTGTTCACAAGAGCATTCTATATTGGTAGCTCAAACGTCACAAGGGATCAACTTTCTAGCTGTATCTCAGCACAAAGGACTTGCCTATGACTAGCTGCATTAATAACAAAGAAATACAACATGAACTAGTTTTGCGTTTGTACAAGCAAATGAAGCCACAGCAATTTTTAGAGAGGTACAAGTATGTATAAAAAACAGATATTACCGCCCAACAAAAAAACAAAGATTAAGAATTGAACATTAATATTTCAGAACGCACATGCAGTAGCTTTTATAAGTTAGGCATACTATATGAAGAAATGCGACAAGAATGATACCACTGTAAGGCAAAAATTCTACTTACAAAAAAAGAAAAAGCAAGTAGTTAGCACTGCTGAAAAACAACCTGATGTTAGGTGTTAGCTTAAAATATTACAGCAAAAAGTGGCAGCTATAAATGTGGCAGAACTCGAAACATACTGCAAACTCGCGAAGATGTTAAATATGGGCACAATAGAAATTCACCAATACGTTGCTAGCAGCATAATCAATGGCGAGATTTCATGTGAGCTTTCAAGTGACTGCTCTGCACAAAAGTCTTGGAGCAGAGAGTACAGCTGTGTGGTCGCTCTCCTGTGTGGAGGCGTTCGTGCTCCGACAGGTGGGATTTGTACAAGAAGCTTCGTGGACAGAAGGAGCACAGAAATGGACGTTCACCAGCATGAACACTCAAGTGACCTTTCAGAAGGATACGGTGCGAGAAAGCTTGAGAGCACAAATGACATTTAAATGGTCGCTCGCCTGTGTGGATTCGCTGATGTTCCGTAAGATTGGCCTTCCTTGCGAAGCTCTTCTCACACGAAGGGCACTGATATGGCCGTTCGCCAGTATGGGTACGCATGTGTCTCTTGAGATCGGAACTCCACAGGAAGCTTTGAGGGCACAAATGACACCTGGACAGGTGCTCGCCTGTGTGGACGCGTTGATGTATTGTCATATGGGACACAGTTGGGAAGCGCTTATCACACGAAGGGCACTGATGTGGCCGCTCGCCTGTATGGGTGCGCAGGTGTTTCTTAAGCCTGCAATTCAATGGGAAGCTCTGAGGGCACAAGTGGCACTGAAATGATTGCTCGCCCACGTTGACCTCGTGGTGATTTCCTCTATTGGATGGCTCTTTAGCCGCATCATCAAAGTAATAAGAGCGGGGTGGCTGTGGCTGCGATGACTGGCCATATGGCAAAGTCACTGGACTGCTGACATGTCTCTCGCCTGCATAGGAGAACAAGACAGGATACTTGAACATCACTTGTTTCACACTAAAATGGTTTCATTTGAAAACTAAGGGACAAAGATGATGGTGATAAACACCACAAGTTTTGCCTTAATTCAACACAAAATAAGGGCAGTTTAAGGCTCACCATTTTTTTTCACTAGCTCTGCATTTTTACGTGATTACAGGATGCTCGGGTGTGTGAAACCATCATAAACTCACATATATAAGGACAGAGATTGGTTCAATCAAAAATATAGTGTTAATTACATCGTGCAGAGAGAACTGTGTTTACAGCATAATCTACTATCCCTGAAAAACATGATATTGATTGATGTCAGCAGAGCTTTAACATCTTGAGATTGCAGCATAGATAAACATAAATAGTAATGTATTCAAGCACTTTTTTTTCATATAAAATGCTTTTTAGAATGTATTATAACTTTTCATTGAATGACAAACATCAAGCAACCAACACCTTTGTCCTCTTAGCAAGTAACTTGATGTGAACACATCAACATCCAACACAAAAACAAGGTGGTCAGAAGAATAAAGAAAATCAATTTAAAGTAATTGTTTTGAGGTTCTTAAGGGTTTGAATGAGTGGCAAATTTTTCCTATCTGAAAGAGACAATGATGTCAAATAACAATTTATGTCAGAAAGAAAGCTCAATGTATGATGTCTAAAATGACAATTTTATCAATGAAAGCGCACCACTTGCCAAAAAATTAATGTAGATTGTAGGGTCTCGTAGTGGTGAGCGGCCGCTCTTGGAGTGAACGGACACAGCAGATGCGGTCGAAAGGAACCAAAGAACACTCATTTATTTACCTGCTTTTGATCAACGATATTAATCAATGATTTTGATCAACATCCATTGTGATCAACATGCCAAAACAACCTTATGCAATATTACCATACACTCCACAACATAACATACACATGGCGGCGAATGCTTGACTCACCACGAGGGCCCCCAGCAGATGGTCCGCGGTGCCATGCACTAGGGACCCACCGCGAGAGACATAGTTCGCACCAAATGCCACGCGCAAAAAAGACTAGCTCAATTCTTTCGTGCCATCACCAAGGCTTTATGCCAGGGGTCACCGCCGGCGCCACCAATCTAACCATCATGATGATAGTGGTGATCAACGTAACGCCACCTACCGCTCAATAGTTGTGACCTCAAAATGCGGCTTCTGCACGAGACACACGCACAGCGCAAGCAACATTACAGAGGGTGTCAGTTTCTCCTCCCCTTATCTTCTTAACCTTAATTTGAACCATATCTAAAAAAAACATGAAAGAAATCAGCTACACAAGCTCTAACAAAAAATGACACCACATGTCCCTACAATATGTTCGTGCACCACGACACCGCCGCCAGTCGACACTGCTGCACTGTCTGGCTCGATGACATCAACTCAGTAACGGTCCAGCAACAGCAACGTTGCCATTGGCGCGATGAACCGTCACTCGTGCCGACACGTCTTCTAGTTGCGACCAGCACTCACGAGGGCGCCGAACTGCACGCTGTTGCGCAGATCCCAGGCACATCCATCGCCGAATGTCACGACTGCATTCCTGGCCAAGGGTGAAGACGATGTGCAGAAGACAGCCAACCACGGGTTACATCACTCCTGCTGCGTACATTTAAAACACTCAAAAGAGCAACGCAGTTGGCCAAAGGAAAGCGAGCTTTGGGCTCCTCGCCAACATGGTACAATGATCAGTACTGCTCGCAATGCCCACGGCCTACAGGTGGCACGCCTTGCAATCCAAGATGGCTACAGAGGAATGATCAACCCATGAACTCACGTAGGAAAAGATAGGACGCACGGATGTACTCCCCATGCCGCTTTCACCAGATGAATTCTTGATCCTCAAATGAGTGTATATTGGACCAAAGTACTTTCCCAAACTAAAGGAACAGTTGAATCTTCAATACCTTATTTCTTGCCGAAGTGCGAAGGGTGGTGTCAGCTGATCGTCCGTGTATCAACGATGCTTTTCGTAATCTTGTGCGTGCTACAGAAAACTGCAGGACATAGAATTCACATAATGAACTGAACGTCACTCCAAGATAATTTATGCTGAGCTTGCCTGGTGAATATGCCGCAGTAGTAGGCCACTAGCGAGTAGCGCGCCGTCATGGCTGCACAGGACCGAATGTTTACTGTAGCGATGGTTTGCAAACATATTACGCCGTCGTCATTACTTGCGCTGTAAGCATCATGTAGCTGCTTTTTCAACGGAACAAAAGCATTTAACTTCCTATTAAGTAGCGCTTGTGTCACAGCCACGATCAGGCTCCAACAGTGCGCACTTCGATGCACTAACATGTCGCAGGTTCCATCAGCGGGATTAAAACAAGGATATCAAAACGAATACACGCATACACTTTGCATCGTCAAAATTGTGAAAATTTGTCAAACAGCAATGTCGTGTGGACGGCACTGGTGAAGTGCAGAAGTTAGCATAGACTGTAGTCATAACTGCATATTTCATTGCTCTAACCATTTCTCTGTGTTAGTCAAGCTCAAGTGTATTGGCGGCATGCGGCGTTTTGTAATATTCACTGTGATTGGGCTACATGCAATGCACCAAAATAACTATGTTTTTTTTTATTTTGAGCTTGCAGAAGAATATTATACAATAAATACAATCAAAGTGACTTACGAGCGTAAAAAAAAAACATTAACGCACGACGGGACGGGAAGTGCAACTCGCTGCTCGCGAGCTAGCAGCTGATCGTTCATTGTCGCTGTCACTCTCAGTGCATTGACAATCTACATCTAGTGAAAAATCCTCGACGTCAAGACGGTTTCATTGAACATCACTGCTTAAAGTAAGCTGAGGAATTCTTTCCGCCGAATGACTTCGATAGCACCAACAACACGTCATTGCACATCCCCAACATGGCGTCACTCACCACGTTTATCTGGCTGGGAGTGCGGAGAAATTTTCACTCCGATACCAGGCAAGAAAGGAATGTTGCAGTGTACTGCCATCTATCTACGCAAGTGAAAAAACAAGCAGCGCAGCGTAGGCCAAGGTATGGAAGTGCAAATCGCGAGCCTGCTCTACTTTTTGCAAACAATGAATGTTATGGCATTTGTGCACTACAAAAGCACTGCAAATGCTATATGCATGTAAAACAAGGTGATTTTCAACTGCAAAGGTTAGACAATAGCATTTAACTATCTAACATGGCTGCAGAAGCTGATATGTGTACTTTGCGGGCTATAATTGAAAGCGCGAGTTGCCACGTATTTTCACGAAAACTTCGCCTCTCGCAAGAACAAACCAGATTTATCGTGTCATGGAGGGTCTCATATATTCAGCGATGCATGCAACGTACAAAGTGGTTTGCGTTAATTTTTTGCTAACGCGTTAACGCTCAGGTTAGCACCACCAAACAAGGAAGAGTCTGCTTACTGATCATCTATGAGAGGATGCTCCTGAATTCCGCTAGGCGGCACAACAGTCTATGAACACTGACGGCAGTGGCCGAGACGCCCTGCTCAAAAATAAAACAAAAAAGTTCTTTTTCCTAACTTTTGCATGCATCGCAAGATAAAAAAAAAAAAGTGAGGGAATCAGAGTGCAACACCTCAATGCTACGATACACCTAGTTGTGCCACGTGCGGCAAGTGACTGCGCTGAACCTTAGGCCTAGTGAGTCGTTTGACAACAACCGGCATCCACCCTGCCCAGGGGCAGAAGAGGCGGCCACAAGGAAACATCCACTCTGCAAGATGGCCCTATTGCTCGCCGCACACAGCAGCTTACCAAGCGATTGGTGTCCACCGTCCTAGACGTTGTCACGATGCCCCGGCATCGAGCCGCAAGACAAGACAGCAACGACCCTCGAATCCCTGAGTCCAAAGAGATAGAAGCTATTTGAAGAAAATCAGATTACCCACGAGGCGTCCGTACTCACTCGCTTTGGGCTTGGCCTACAATCCACGTGCTCTAAGCTTTGCTTACCCCAGGCTGAAGACCACACGGCTCTCGTACCAAATTAACAACGTTCTTGAAAACTAACTACAACAAGAAATAAACCACTTGCGAGCAAACAAAAAGAAAACTCAACGTCCCAACAAGTTCAAACACATCACAACAACCGATTTTCTCGCTCTCGACAAAGCACACCACTGACGCTAACAACAGAAGTCCCCTTAGGCATACTCTTCCCCAGCTCAAACAAAAGCTTGCACCGAACAACGACTGCCGTCTGAAGCTCCAAGAGCCTCACGTTGGGCAGCCAGTGTGGGGTTTCGAGGTAGCGAGAGTGCCCCGCTCTTGGAGCACGGACACAGTTGACACGGTCGGAATCAACCAAACAACACATTTATTTAACTGCTTCTAGAATGACGATATCCTCAGGCGGATTATTATATATCCATTGTGATCAAACATGCTAAAACAACCTTACATATCATTACGCAACATTTAACAGCACAACAAACACAAGGCAGCAGCGCCAACGCTTGACTCACTACAAGAGACCCCGACAGACAGCCCGCGGTGCCGTGCACCGGGGTCCCACTGCGAGAGACAACCGTTCGCGCCAAACGCCACCAGCCAAAGATAAACTCGTTCAATTCTATCGTGCCGCTACCAAAGCTTGCCGCCAGGGGTCCGCGTAGATGGCACCAATCTAATCATGATGATGATAGTGGTGATCAACCCTCGCGAACACAATGCCACCTACCGCTCAATAGTTGTTGACCTCAAAATACGGCTTCTGCGCAAGACACGTTCGCCACGCGGCGCGAACCACTTTAGAAAGGGTGTCAGCAACCCCACAAAATGCACGAGAACACATGCGCCACGAGTAGGACATTTACAAAATGATCCAGACGACATCAGAGTTACTGTCTACAATTAATCACTAGTAATTAAACTAGCTGATGTATATAAAGAACCTTTCGTGCATCAAGATACATAATGTAATGCTGCTTGTTTATTTCTGTTTGATTCAGAGAAAAGAGAAGCACTAGACTTTACTATAGGAAATGGTGTGAGTAGTTTAAAAGTTTAATTTTCGCCTGATTAAACTGGACAGGTCATGCCATCTAGCGGGGCCCAGTTGAACCAAGCATGCCTGACATCTCAGAGGCAATGGCAGGAAATTGTTGAATGGCTGTTGTTGCTGCTATAGCTCCCGCTACTTTCACTCTACTGCTACTAGTGTCGGCGGCCATGCAGTAAATACGGGCAACGTTGTGCATAGGCACAGTGACGTAAAGATTTCCACCCGAGGCGGGTGATTACAAGTGTGCTAAATGCGGACCACTTAGGCATGATTTGATTTCAAAATAAGTACTTTCTTGCAACAAAAGTAGCACGATGATGTTTTAGACCGCTATTTCCGCAATTAACATCGGTTTAATATTTGCCTTTAGCGTCTCTTTAATACATTTCTGGGACCAGCCTTTAGTTTTGGTATTTGTCAACTAAAATGAAGATATTTGAATCATAAAGACTAGACTGTATTAGCAACAAATAACTTCCCAGACCGGCATGAAGGTACTTGCCGGTCTGGGAAGTTATTTATACTGAATTATACTTATACTGAAGATAAATTATACTGAAGTCAACCACTGAAACTAGTGAGGAGCCATTGCAAAATTAACGAAAAATGTCTAAAGCTTAGGAAACCTAATTTTATTTATCCTAAAATAATGTACTTGCAATGAACATCTTGATGATCGCTCCTCCCAAATTGATTGATTGATTGTTCCTCCCAAATAGGAAAGCAACTGTAGGAATTAAGCTATGACAACATTGTTAACACACCTGCACTAGAGTGCCTAGTGGGTGGCTATTTACGCCATCTGGAGGAACGGCGTCAAGCACAGAGGTGTCGGTGATTTCAGAATAAACCAAGCACCTATCAATCTTCCATGACAAAATTAATGAACTGTGTGTGTGTTACTGCCATTGGAGCACATGACATGAATCTCCTGCATATCATTTTCTCTACAACAAAGTTTTCAAATTCAGGTTGGTGAACAAAGCTATTTCTTTGATGTCGGCAGCTATATTGTTTGTATTTGAATATTTCAGAAAGATATTCTTTTCAATTTGTACTTGGTCGTAATTATTCTGATTAGCTTTGAAGTTGAAAATATATGATATTTTTACACCCCTAGCTAAGGAATTATGCAGGAGTTTGGCGAAGCCAAGGAGCTTCGGAATAAACATTTATCAGAGAAGGTTTAAGTATAATTCATTTAGAACTCTGTGAAGCTGTGAGGGCACGAGTGGTATGTAAATGGCCACTCATCTTTAGAAATCATGTTGTGCACTTTTATATCAAAGAGCTGCATAGTCCCACTTATGCAAAAGTCGCAGTGATAAAAGTGGGCGGCTTCTCTAGACTGCTTACCCAGAGTGATGGTTGTAGACCGAATTGTTGATGGATAGCTGGACAGCCACATTTCTGCACAAACAAAATAAGATGAGAGCACTTTTTAATTGTAGGAAAAACTACAATTACAGAAAAATTCCAAATAAATTGAAATATATATACTAATTATCAGGATCACCTATTTTTATTCAGTAAATATTGACAAGTATTTATGATATTATTCGACAATAAATGGCTTGCTTACTTCATAATATTGGAATACTTGTATCTAGGTATATATAATGACTACCTGGATTGACAAAATTGAAAAAAAAAATTTCGTACTTCCGTATCTCAGAATTTATCAGGGCAGATAACATGGGTTTAAATGTATTAACTTACTTCTGGTAAATTTCAACCCACCAAGTAATTTAACACACAATTGTACGAAGGCGAAACAAACAATGAAAACCAAGAAAAATGCATAGTAATTACTTGGCCAATACAACTCAAATGATAAAAACAAGGAAATAAAAAAAAATTACATAAAAAGCAAGAAGCTGCAAGTAGCACATGAGAATACACTTTAGCCTTATATGCGCAATGTCTTTACCGGCTGAACTAGCACTAAGCTATACCCTGTCAACTTTCCTGATAAGTTTATTTTCTAGATCTAAACTCCAGAGAGGATGTATGTAAATTACTTGTTTTTATGCCGAGAAATGGAAACTTTGTTCATTTTTATTGCACAATGCGGACACTGTTTTTTGTTTAGTGTTGTCATTTTTTTTTCCAATCATTGTTCTAAATAGAGACAAAGACGTTGCTAGATTTTTGAAAAATTTTAAGAGAAACAACCTTTTAAACTTGAAACTTGAAGGACGTGGCACAAACTTAAAATCGAGAAGAACGAGGAAGAGACAGAAAGAGCACTCGGTCTCTTCCTCATTCTTCTCAATTTTAAGTTTGTCGTATTTCAAATAACGATGCACCAACTGGCACGACAGAAGAGTATTGTCAAGCTTTTAAATCTATTTAATAAACTTTTTTGGAACACCTAACACAATCACAAGACGATGATGTGGCAAGAACACCAGGGTGAGCGATGAATGCTAGCATGCATAACAGTATGAAAGAGATACCAAAAAGAAAAAAAAGTCAGGCAAAAGTGGAAGCTTCTGATGAAAATTCATCACAAGCTTCCGTCTTTGCAACATTCTGACAAGTGTACTTGTCTTCTTCAAGGCTGACAGTATGCATGAGAAAGTTTCAGGACAGTGGCATGCATAACACACGAGTTTCGATAGGGCTTTACGCTCATTGTTCATTCTAATGACACAGTACAACATGTAGGTGTTGGAGCCTGGCGCTTAATTCAAGAAATAGACTGCCCAATAAAAACAGCCAAACTTAATTAGCGTCATACGTATAGGCAGCAGCCTTTGAAAATATTTCTTTGGGGCTCAAATTCTAAAGCGTGCTATTAACTGAGCACAGCTATTTAGTGGAAGAAAATACAAAAACTGTAACACAAAGGCAACCAATACACTAGAGTAACAACACACAAGGCAGCAGGCATTCAAAGAGGATTGGTCAAAAAGATTTCTGGAGTGTTGTTTCAAACACAGCACACTTGCTTAAACAGGTGTGCAGTTATCTGATCATCACTAATATTGGCCCCTGGTGTTGTTTGCTGGTTTCTTGTATTTTCACTCCCTTGCCCCAAAGAAATAAATACAAATTTTAAGTTAAGGTTTTGCACTTAAGACATTTAGGGCATCAAACAAACTCAGCATAGCATATCTGATATGTTGGGCCCAGCAGCGCTTTAAATGCGAACATGCTGCTACAAGAATTTCGCAAACACGTAGTGTAATAATAAAGTTGCAGCGAATTAAAATAACTAGTAAAGCTGGTTTCAGTTTGTGACTCATCCTCTACACCACAGAAAGAAACAGACGTGGTCAGGAGTCTTGATTGTGGCCACATCGGCAACATAACATGACCCGAGTGGTTACGTCGTCGGCATTCCATTAATGACTGAGCAAGGCTTCCTTCAATATTGCTTATGTCAGTTACAGGCAGCACAAGAGATGCGCAGTGTGAAGAACTGATGAGGTAAATAAATATGCAGTGTGTGCAACAGTTGGAAGACAAAGGCCACTAGTCAAACAGTGGAAAAAAGCATGGGTGCTATCACGGTGCAGCGACATTCCCTTATATGATCGCCGCGCCATTCTGTAAAATTGAGCGATCTTGTTTGTGTGGTGTAAATGGGAAGGCTTGGCCCATTTACTGTTTTTTTTTTCAGAGTGAACAGTGTAATACATAAACAAAATGATTAATTATAGCATTCTCTAAGTTCACTTAGGTTTTGCCTCAATCTACATTCAAATTAAGTTCAAGTTAGACATCTTTCAGATGTTTGATGCATGGGTCAAAAGTCTTGAGAGAAGCAAGATTAGGTCCGTGCACCAGACCATGGTATACAACGATGTGAATTGCATACTAGCACATACATGAGAAAATAAATAGAAGTTGCAAAACTACGCATCATAACTATAACATAACGCAAAGAATAAACAAGAGAAACAAAAAAGATAACTAATATATAAGACTATGAGATATTTGCCAGATTACTATTGAAAGAATCAAATATAAATTTGGTATTAAACTAAAACCAAAATTGGGATTTGTACATATATGCATCGTAGCTCATTTAAAGACATCAAAGCTATGTCCATACCAATTTTTCACAAGTTCATTTAACAAATCTGACAACGCACTCTTGAGCCCTTGCTTTCCATAGGTTGTCGACTTTGCATACAAATTAGCCTGAGCTTTTGCTTTTCGTTTCAGGGTAGTAAGAACGTCTAGATAACATTCAGACTTTGATGGAGTAGGCCTCACTGATAGACACATATTTAAACTCAGTGGCACACAACTCCACCAACAGTTACAATGGCAGTGGCAACAAAAAGAATAGTAACCATGAACAAATGTGTCAATTTCCAATCTGCTTCTTCCAAATTCTGGCTCTTTTTCTTATTCACCTTTATGTAGTCTTTTTGGGCTCTGTAGATGAAGCATCCAGGTCAGGGTTTTCTTGGGAAGGAAAGTTACTGGTGCGCTACTTTATTATGTTGAAACTCAAATTATTCCTCATGTCCCTCGCTGGCCTTCCTAGATTGCCATGAATTTGAAAGCCTATAGTTACTGTATGCTCACTTCATCTCTATACAATAAAATGTGAACCAATGCCCGTTCATACTCTTGAACGCAAGTCCTGTTCAGTGAGAACACCACTTCTTAACCTGTATTAAATGTCATAATGCTTGCTTTCTAATATGCAACGAGCACTTGAGGTGAATGCCCGACGGCAACTCACGAAGTAGCACACCTGTAAGAATAGAAACAGCATGTATCAATGAAGCTGTGTGCATTTTTAGCATGCAAAAGGTAGAGCAGTGAGAAAGAAAGTTCCAGTACCGTTCAAAATGGGCATTCACCAGGATTAAATAGTTAACAAAGTACTTTTGAAGCACTGTTTGTGTGTCAAACTACTTCTGAAGCCACTTCAAGTGTACTACTATATTTTTATTGTTTGTTGTTGGGAACATCAGGGCAACCTGAACATCGCTGCTTTTACTTTAAAGAAACAATGCATTTATACGTTGATACAGCCGGCCAATCATTCAGTTTCCTCCAAGTGTGCATCGAGAGAAGCAATGTTAAGGGTCAAACAAAACTGTAGAAATTGATGCTAGCACTAAAGATAATAAATATACAGTGTATACAGAAATGTCCTCATAACTTACCACTACGGAAACGTTTTACAGCTTGCAATGTCAGACAACCGTCCAATATTTGATATTAAGCCAGAAAAATGTTTACTTATTCTGAGATGAAGCTTTTTTCCCAAGATGTCGGTACTTTCTTGATTATGAGCCAGACATGAAGCAACCACCATTTCTCAGTCGTTTTGCACAATTCAAAGCAGCCAACATAAAAGTAAAGCAACCATGCTAAAGTAAGTGAAGAATTCATTATTAAAACAGCAGGAGTATACTGTCTCTAATATTCCAAGTAGAATGATACAGTAAGAACGGCAAAGCACAACCAATGCTCCAATAATCATAGTTATTACAATGACGAACCTATAAATCTCTGTTCTGCCTTCTTTCTTTTTCTTAACAAACAAAGCATTCCCTCTGCAGTCACCACACTAGAGCAAGCTCTCCTGCAATTACAGCAGGTTACTTTGAATCTTTCACCCCAGCTTCATGTTTGGTGGTTGAACTTTTGCTGTCATCACAAATACGTTGATGTTAGTGTGGCAGACAGACAGACAGTGCAGTCCTAGAGAGGTGCCCTGGCATGCTCTTGACTAATATCATGTCGCAACCAAAACACTATGCCCCTCCACTCTCTCAAGACCCCTGTGGGCAAAATTTGGGTTACCATTGATATTAATTACATAACTAGCCGCCGAGGACCTCAATACAAAAGTACTACATGCGAGAGGAACATATAAGCACTGGACACTGATTACACATCATAATTAAAAAAATTACTTTGTAATAATAAAAAAGTTAAGCATATGAACGGAAGGTAGAATACCGGATCCTAGTATCTAGTTAACCTTCCTGCCTTCCTTATTTCTCGTTTCTCTCAATATATGGACAGAAAATTCAGAAAAATAAAATTACAATGTTATAGGGGTACACATGAGTTTGTAAAAACTAAATAGCACAAATATATCTATAATATTATTCAAAAGTTATGATAATAATCATAATAATGTAGGTGGTTAGCCATGAGTGAAATAATCTCAAAACTTGGTTAGGCTGGGTGAAGTGGAAACGTGTTATGGGATCATCATGAAGTAAAGGACAGCGATGAAGCTTAGAGAAAAGTGAAAGGCAGGAAACTTTATGGGGAAGTGCTAAGTCGTTGAAGTCAGCTTTCATTTTGACAGTGTGAAATTGGTGAGACATGAATAACCTGAAAAAATTTTCGCACCACACAGTTTTGCAATGTTACTGGTAACATGAGTTTGTTCAAGATCCCGCATGGCAGACACGTATTCGTTCAAGATAGATTAATGTGGGGTACGCTAGCTTTTTATGCATTGGGCCAACTTTAAAATTATGTTTAGGATGTCTGAGTGTACAGTTAGCAAAAGCCAGGATATAAGATTAATATGATTATTCTATGATTAGACTGCCTGACGAGCTTGTGCACAGTAGTTGTGGGTAGAGGTGAGCTAGACAGTACAGTTGTAATAGTTATGATATGGTCAGGATTTGTTGCCTGGTAGTGAAAGGCAAGAGCTCAGTTTTGTAGCACTAGTTATTTTGAACACTATGTGATACCAATTTAAGGTCAGTTGGAAGTAGTTAGCTATTAGTGTCACGTGTTTTAGTACATCAATAAAGCACATAATCAGCAGCATCTGAAGGCTTACAGGCCATAATGCATAGTAACAATGTAACCAGAACCGAAGAAACACCAGGTCTGCACGGAAAGCATAGCGCAGTCACAGCAAATACTGAAGAGCGGAATTTCTACAGCTGCTTGTAAACTTTCCTAGTGCTGATAGCTAATACAAGTACATTTGCGACGTACCCACTATGCTGTAAATTGTCATAATTTTTGTGCAGTAGAAGTAGGGAAACGCCCACTATGCCATTTTTGAGTACCCACTACACACCTGTAAGGCATTGTGTGCACTTTGTTGAAGCTGTGCCTAATGATAACAAAGATCACGGCTGAACCCTTTGTAATGGGTTGTCGAGCCCACTGTCGAGCAATCGGCATTGTGTGAAGCCTGGTTGTTATTTTACTTTTCTGCCATACTATCTTTGTTAATGTGGTTCCCTTCCAACAGAAAGCCTGTATAGGATTTTTTTTGTTAAGGAGTTTCAAGCACCAGCACCAATCTGTAGTAGAATGCTGGGCTGCAAAGCAGAGGTCCCAGGTTCGAATCCTATTCTATCCTGGATATTCTTTCTCACTTCCTTTTTTTTTTCTATAGCAATTATGAACACCAGGGGCAGCAGACTACGGCACCGAAAAAGGCTGTGTTGATCTCATAGCAATATTCACTGCAAAATTTGGGGGCAAGGGAAGGAAACGTTTACTCTTCTCCTATGCCTGCAACACAGAGCTAGAAGACACTGTTATTTAGCTCCTGCCAACCTCAATTTCTGAGCCATCAGTGACAGATGTGAAAATTAGTTGTGTACCTCAACGACGACAGTAGACAAAGCACGCATAGGATGAATCAGCTTATATGTAAAGCTAGCTAATGCTATTAACACACGTGTTTTGATCAATGACTTTTCTAACTTTAGAATCATATATAGAGAGAGTAAGCACTACCTCAACTTAATCAGTGTAAAGGATACATGTAATCAAGCACATCCCCCTTTTAATCAAGTGACAAGCTTTATAAGAGTTTCTTCTTTTTATTTGCTTGACAAGTCACATTGCCAATAGCACCTACACCATCTTTTCCACGTTATATGAGACAGTCACTTAAGTGGTAATAAGCGTGCCTACGATATAGAAATTGGAATAGGGGCCTGATACGATTAGTTTGGCCCGCTACATTATGATTATTTTGTGTGTGTGCTTTATTATGACTCCCCATTTTCCATGTTATTACACAGGTTATAGTGTTTAATATTCCTAAGCTGCAGCATGTCATACAGGCTCAGTTTATAGCTGTGCTTCTGTGACTGTTCATGTGGTATCCCCTATGTCCCCAATTGGGGCCATCTGTTTGAGGAATTGCAGTTAACTTTGATGAAACGAATATTTCTTTACCATAGGGTTGAATTTCCCATATAGAGCCATTCCAAGCAGCAACAAGATTGTGACCCGGGGATGCATGCTTGGGTTACGTTCGCTCGTATGTCTCAGTTACCTATCATATTAGAGAACTGTAGCCTGCACAGGTATCCCAGTATATGCAAAGGAGTTTACAAAATGTCGATAAAATTCTGCAAATTCCACATACCATAAACTGATGTAACGTGTCGAGTTCGAAGAGAAGATGACTGAGTTGTAACTTTTTACAAAACGAAATGTTATGAAATGATGCAAAAGATATGTACTAATGTTGCAGAAAAAGACTTATGTTGAACCATTGCATATACTTTATATAACCAGTCCTTTACAGTTGTGTAACTATGCCAACAGCAACATGGGTATTATCAGCAGCAGATATGTAGCCTTTATGCTCGTGAGGATGGTAGCTTTGCACAGTGCTACGTAGACCAACTTGAGTGGATAAGGCTCAAATGGACGTTTACCCGATGTGACGCCTGTATCATAGGAGTACATATGCAATGTTCACAAAATTACATAGCCAATCTTGCAGCCAATATTGACGTTTCAACAACATTACACATGCTAAGGGTCTTTTTCCAAAAAAGTTCCGAGAGCTATCATGGCTCTGTGGAAGAATACTGTGGTAGAACGCCATGCAGAATGCTTGGGTTCAAATCCTGGTAGAACCCCGCCATGTATTTATTCTTTGCATTCGTCAAGTCAAAGTTGCTGATGTTATTTTTTCATAATGCTCTAACATTAAAATTGCCGATGGCTGTTCTCACCATTTCTGGGTATATACCGCAGTATGGGGGTATGTGCCCCACGTGTCTGAAGGAGAAGGTTCAGAGAGGTATGGAATGGGATTTTCACATTAATTATGTCATCATCAGCCAGACATATTTGTGAAACCTTCTTACACTCTCATACTAGTTTTGGTCTGCCCCAAGTTAAGGAAGTAGTCACGAGAGCACCCAGACGTAGGCACCTACAAGAAGCTATCTCTCTGGATAGATAGATAGCTTGAGATGGTCAGCCAAACGGATGGATAGATAGATAGAAATGCTCGAAGTGCCTGCAGTTAATTAAGAAATGCTTTGCAATTTTATAACAAACAAACACCAGCAGAGCAGCAGAATATGGACGGTTTTTACAGTAACAAGTCTGCGCTTGCCATGTTCTTATTTGTGCCGCCAGGTGGCCCACCTACCTGGCCTTTCAGATTTATGGCTGTAGTAATCTAGCACTACGTTAAAGCAAAGTCTACAAAGTCAACAAGAACACTTGGATTACCGACCTCATCGTTACTAGCGAATTATCACTGAAGATGATATGGGCTAAGCTGAACACTTCCCAGTAATATCGATGTTGCAGGTAGCTAAAAGCCCCATTGAGCTTTCGTAGACTTTTCGGCCTAGAAATAATGTAACTTCCAGGCGTAAGCCGGCAAAAATTATGGAGCTCACTCAGACTCACTTATGATATATATTTTGCACTTAGAGATTAGCCGAACTCACTTATAAATTTTTTTTTTAGCCGAGCTCACTCGAGAGTTCGCTAGTACTCAGACCCACCAAATGTTTCTTGAGCCAGACTAACTTGAACTCAAAGGCAGAAAAATTTGCTTCAACCAGATTCACTTGGACTCAAACTCACCAAAATATTACCCACCCGGGCGCACTCAGCTTCACGGCTCAATCTGAGCCTGGTGTTTTCTAACATTATAATTTCTCACAAAATCGGTGATCTTCTAGGAACACTTTGATACTGCACCTCCAAGCACGAGTCCCGAGTGGCTTCAAACCAGTAAGAACCTTTTTCCTGAAAAAGATGACAACATAAAATATATATATCAAGAACTTCCCTGAAAGAGTAGGCACTGAGGAGGTCAAGGCACCCCCTACGCGAATCCCGTGTCTGATCAACGAATTTCGGAATGGTGTCTGAATGATAATGATTTAGGATATGTGTGAGTAAATGTGAGTATAAATGTGAATCCAAGTAAGGCTGATGGTAATGTTGAAGATGAGTACATAGGACTATAGGTCAGCAAACAAAAGTGGAACTCACTCAGACTCACTCTATAGATATACCTTACACTTTCTTCAACCGGACTCAAACTCGCCAAAATGTTGCTCGCCTGGACTCCCTCATACCGAGATTCGTGGCTCAATTTGAGTCTGAGCGAGTTCAAGGGAGCCGACAAATGAGCAAGTTTGTCAACCCATACTTCTAGCTGGTCGATACTACTAAAGTTTTTTCAAAGATTTTTCACACACCTCAAGCGATCAGATAGACATGTCTCAATCCTAATATTACAGCATAAATTTACTTGAGTGCTGTTCACTCAATATGTAATTGTTATGACCGTACTTCAGTAATTGACCATTTAATCAGAGCTGATCTGTAACCTCTCTCCACTAGTAGCAGTCACTAACATTTGAGGTTTCTCTACCAAACATTAACTGAGCATGTTAAGGACGATGCATTATCTATTACACCACTTGCCTTCAGACAACACTGCCTCTAGATATAGCACAAGACAATGACGTGATAGAACACTAACACAGCTTCGCACACGAAATAATCAATAAAAATACTCTTTCTTTCCAAGGTTGGTGAATGACTAGAATTTACTAACAAATGAACAAGTGTCTCAGCTTTCATTGCAAACTTTTTCGGCTAGCTTGTGAATCTGCTTTCGCTTCGACAATACATTTTAGTTTTTAAGTGCACATGTGTGTATTTTGCCTTATTATTTGCTTATTTTATTTACTTTTATTTCCTGTTTTGTTGCTATGCGTATGTAATTAAATTGAAGATTGCTATATATGTATGCATTATATGCATGTGTACGTGTATGCAAACATGTGTAATTGTGTTTTCTTTGTTCTCAACCCCTTTTCTGCTTTCAATAGCACAATATATGCGCCCCGGTTTACCTACCACTTGTTCCATAAACTTCCCTGTATCATAACATATTCGTCACACCTCCCACCCGCCCCGCCGCAGCGGTCTAGTGGCTAAGGTACTCAGCTGCTGACCCGCAGGTCGCGGGATCGAATCCCGGCTGCGGCGGCTACATTTCCGATGGAGGCGGAAACGTTGTAGACCCGCGTGCTCAGATTTGGGTGCAGATTAAAGAACCCCAGGTAGTCGAAATTTCCGGAGCCCTCCACTACGGCGTCTCTCATTATCATATGATGGTTTTGGAACGTTAAACCCCACAAATCAATCAATCAAACAATCATCAACACTTCATACCCTACAAAAATTCCGAACAGAAATTGCAGTATTTATAAATAAATAAATAAACAAGAACCAATTAAATTTCAGGATGATTAACAAATGTTAATTGGGTGAGGTCATTGAAAGAGTGCATGGTTTCCTTGTAAGCCTCTGGGATGGAGAATTGCAGCATTCGTCTGATCACATTTCAACCATGGACCTTTTTTTTATGTAGGCATCTGTGATGTGCTTCGGCAGCACAACGAAACAAGAAGTCTATCTACGGAATACACCAGGGCACATGAATGTTGGTGTGCCAGTGGCACTGTGATTAAAGTTGCCAGCAGATTTTCTAAGGGAGCTGCTCGACAGTCAAAGAGAAGTTTCTGAATTTTCACTACAGTTTGTCATATCCCGTCCTCCCCCTCGCGTAACTTTCAGCACTCCCACCGGTATGAAAAAAGAGCGAAAGTACTTCAAACATGCAACAAATCTCTGCAACTAGCTCATACTTGACAGTTTATGAAAATTTTTGCGGCAGTGGATTCGTGAGGCAAGAAACTCTTTCTTCTCAGGCATGCCTCACTGTCATTCATTCTCTCTTGTACAGATTGTTCACTTGGTTACACTGAAGAGGACGGTGCATAGGCATAAAACGCTCAGGAGCTGAATTCTAAAGCCTTATTTACATACGTCTCGCAGACACTCACCAACAAAAGGAACAAAGATGTTGGCAAAGATGAACCATGCAGCAAGAACAAACGCCTCGTCATACCCTAAGAACTTTCATTTCGACATAGCATAAAGTCGTGAACGACCCCTGCTTTTAGTGCTGAAACTGTTCTCGTAATAATGTGCCCTGCATGAAGATTAAAGAGGGACATGAGCCTTAAGTATTTTGATATTTGGAGAAACTGAAAAGGAATTTGGCATTCCAATTGCATTTTTAAACCCAGTTTTTAATATGTTATAATTGATGTATAGCCGCAATTTTAAATAATCTGTCTTTTCACATATGTTTCAGATACTCTAGAACATTTTCTCAGCTGCTTTGTAGTGCGCTGGCTGTTAACTGTCTGATGCTACATGGCTGTTAACTGTCTGATGCTACCCCCCCCCCAGCCTTAGGGCGATTTGCTTAGTGCCCTCTTAATGTTCATGTGCACTCCAACACTGAGCCCACTTCAATGAAGTCGAGTAGAGTGTCGGAATGAAAAATGGTCGTTTCAATGCTGGCAGGAATAGGTGCGACAACCCGCAGTAAAAATGGCAAATTATCAGCAATGAGTGATCAGACAAGATAATAAACTGCTATAAGGGCTGTCATGGGTTAGGTTTCCTAAAAAGTACAGGACTGAATAGTAGTAAAGCCACAGACCAGCGTCGTTACTCTACTATATAAGCATAACTTGTTTTTGTCCCCACCGTCACCCTTTATCACTTTTTTTTTCCCCTGTCCCTCTTCCCCTATGTAGCATTGCAGGCTAGAGCAAACTAGCTCAGGTCGACCTCTCTTCCATATAATAAATTATCTCTCTCTCATTACTTATGGAGCGGTGGTTCTCTACAATTAATAAACCGACCACCATGATCCCTAGGACCTTGCAATCACTAATATCATAACTAATTTGAAAATAAGGCACTTAAATTTTGAAGAAGGTCAATACTACTGACCTTTTGTTAAATATAGTACACAAAACATGAGGTCATTTGCTTCGTATAGTGTGGAAAGATGTCAACTTCATTTAAATGCAACTGAACAGATAAAGTGACTGCAAAAAAAAAAAAAAACACTCTGCTCACTTCCGATATTTAAACAAGAGTGCCTAGAATAAGCTTATGCCTAGAGTGTAAAAAAATGTGTGCAGTTAGTGTTCTTAGCAGAAAAAAATTAAAAAAAAAGAACAGCAATTTATCTTTTTTTTTGTCACAACACAAATTCACCTTATTCATTCACTGATTTAGATCTAGGGAAGCCTCGAGGCTCTTTTGATGTTGGTCTAATAATGATACTGATGGTATCTGCGCTAACAAGTTGACGTGTCTAATTGAATGTCAGCAGAAGCCAAACATAAGATCTTGTGATGCTCTGTGATGCCCTTGTGAGATCTTGTGATGCCCTGTACCCTGTACAGGGCATCACATAAAAAGATGTCATAAAAAAATAATGAGAACTTGCAATGAAACTTTTATTTCCCCCTGTGCGGCAATGCATTGCTCTTAAACAAGAAACAAAAGCATAAAAGAAAGTTACAACACTATAAAAAAAAAAAAGGTGCACGGTGATACCATCAATGATGAGGCTAATGTTGCGCACAACAAGAGGCAAAAAAAAAAACATTTTTATTCTACAGACTGAACAGAGTGATATTAGAACAATTTTTAATCATTCCTATCTTTATTGACATGAGCCATCACACTATACAATATGCTTATGACTTCACTGGAATTAAAAAAAAGAAAAGAAAATTAAAAACTCCACAGTATTTTTATTACAGATATGAAGCAAAGGATAGCTTAACACTTCCGAATACTTTACACTGTTTCAATCTCTTGACGGCAAGTATGCTGCCAAAGAGATAGCTTAAACACTCTGCGGGACTCCGATTCCTCACAGAAGACTTGCCAACAACACAGAAGCATAACCAGCAATGAGTTTTGCGGTTGTGGAAGTAAATGAATTAGGAAATGTTGGCATCACCAGGAGTATAGGAAAATACACACATGCCACAGTGAGAGAAAGAACATTAACAATTCAACATAACTAATCATCCCACCCCACACAAAACCATATTCAAGGAATTTTATATCAAAGGATGATGGTAAGTCAACAAAATCTTTTTTGAAACATGTCTCTTCAATACGTAAGGTAATTCTTGTAAATCCTTGGATTTCACATGACAGCTCGGTGTGAGTTCTAGGAGCACCAGACTCATAGTACTAGTATTACTAATGTCCGATGTTTTACATCCTGAAGCACTAGAATCATATGCAGCATACTATGTACAGCCAATTCCCACATGACAGGCTGTAAACATACTTAGTGTTGTGTTTTCATATGCCCTTTCAAGTAAGCGTGCAGCAAAAAAGACTTTGAGCCCACCTGAACACTTGGTTTGTTTAAGAAAAATAATGCAGTCAAGAAAGGTCAAATAAAAACTAGAGCAATAGATTCTGGCACTGAGAATAATCACCAGCTAAAATCTGCAACAAATGCAGAGGGCTGCTACAGGCCTGTCGATCTTTTTCATCAGCACTGCGTAATAGTACTGTGTTACACAATGCTTGGGCATGCGCAACTTTTCGTGACTGCACAAGAAATACGAAACAGAGAAAGCTATGACTGCCCAGATAATGAACTTTACATTTGTCTATTCATAGAAAGACATGGCAATATATAGCAAGCTTACATGTGGCAAGTCAGTACATACGAGGGAGTGTGAACAAAAGTTGAAAAGCGATTTGACGCACCTGCCTGCACACTATAATGACTGTGCATGTGAACCACAGATTTAAGGGGTAAAGATACTCAGCAGAAACCAAGGTCGCACAACTAGAGAGCTATTGGAAGCCTACTACATTCGAAAGAAAAGTGGCCACTGCGTCAGTGATACATCTATTAGATTATTTCAATCAGAAACATGTTTTTTTCATAAGTGGCTGCCCTGCGAGGTTGATGAGTGGATGTAACTGTGTCTGAACTTGTTATAATTCACAATACATTGCTCTGTCCTTTGAATTATCGAGTTTAAAGTTTAATACCACTGACATTTTACCTCCCTTTGTCATCATCCTTTTTTTATACTGTTTTTGAGGTCAAGATGTAAACAGTAAGCACCAGCTAGGCCAAACTCAAGCTCCCCTGTGCACAACTTGTCCACATGGGTATCGAAAAAATTGTTTATACATGAAACATATAATTATAGATTCAAACTTGATAATTTCCCGAGTTGTACACTTAACAAGCTACTCTAGAAAAGTGTGATAGCTAATATTTCATGGAGATTTATTATTCCGAAAATTACCATGCAGAAAAATATAGTGGTAATGCAGTGTAGCCTATTTCTAAAATTGCCTTTCAGTATGTATTATACTTTACACTCACATTTCTTTAATTTACAGTTCTGTGCAGTTCTTTAATTTTGCTTTGTTTTAGTTTTATCCCCTGCTATTGATAATTGTATGTCTAATTTTATCAGTAGTATTACTATCACATTATGTAATAACTGTATTATTACTGTTAATTAAGCTCATTAGTCTTTGCTCACAAATTCACACCTTTTGCAGTACTTTTTTTGTAATTATCCGATTAATGTCGCCATAGAAGGTCCCTCCGTCAGTTTTTATGAAACTTTGGGACCTCCTCCTGTACTATTCCAACCATGTAACCGAGTGTGAAATTTGCAATAAGTTGACTTGACTTAAATGCAAAACATGAATAAATCAACATTTCTGTCCTCATCACAAGTTACCAGTCATAAGCACACCAATATTCTTGTTCATTTTGCCACTATTCAACACACCCAGTACACAAGCACTGATACAATTTAGGCAAAGGTACTGCTATTAAGGTAGCAGAAGTGCAGAATTTTTGATGTGCCAAGTGGTATGCCAAGCTGATAACAGTAATAAACAGTCAAAACTGTATGAGCGATATAATAATAAGCATAAAAATATCATTCTTAAGTTGCTTGTTTCTTTGTTAGACACCACCAAATACTATTTCAGTCTATTTCTTCCTTTTCTCAACACACAATATATTTCATTGTTGTTACACACACAAGAACACTATTTATTTCATTGTCAACAGCTTTTCGTTTTTTCAAGCAATTTTATAGTTGTCAAACTTTTGCCGCTGATGCAAGTTAACTATCACGAAAGCAAGAAAGTAGCAGTTTTAAAAGTGACAGCAGAAACAAATAGAGAGTCAAGACAAAAAAAAAGAAAAACGAGCATAAGTTAATTAAAGTGCATTAATATATACCTACACTGACAGCCCCAATCACCTTCAACATTTTTTGTGAAAAATGCAAAGGCAGATGAAAACAATGGTGCAATGCATAAAGCATATCTATTTGAACAAAATAATCGTATATGTTTATGTACATTAGTGTTTAGGTATACTTTTTAGATCAAACACTATGGTGAATCAATGTAACATTTGCACCTAACCACAAACGTGTGCCCAATATGTTAATTAACGCCTCAAAAACACAATGTGCTAGAATGTTTATTCAGGACAGGATAACACATACGATACCAAGCATGTGATTCACAAAATTAATTGATGTTATTATTTTATGAACATTGACACTAAATTTATGCATGTAAAAATTTATGCATTCACGATTAGTTATCGACACCGCAGTAGCGATTCACAGCCCAAAACCCAAGTGAAGGACAAATAAACTATCTCTTTCATTTCAAAATATGACCACTATCGAGCAGGATTAGCCCACCAAGATGCAGTGCTGGCAGTGCTTCCTCGCAGTCAATTTCAGACTGTGCTCAGGCCGATCACTTAGCCACAGAAAAAAGTGACACGAGGCTCAGCTGACATTTCGTCTGCAAGGCACACACATGCAGTCACTTCAGGGTCGCCAGAATCGCCATCAAGTGTCAACAAGTCATATAGACAACATTCTTTGTCTCGGAATCGCCGCGATTTGCTACATTGTGAGCCATTTTGGCTTTGACCGTTCGCAAAACAGCTACTAAAAAAGGAACGCCATTTCAAGGATTCACAAGGAAGTGTCTAAGCAATGCATGATTGGGCCCTGCTTGCTGGCTCACCTCAATCAGCTATATTCGAGAATTTTAGCTGGCACAGCAATCAACCATTCTCAAAGGGCTTAGAGAATATCTGAATAGAGAATGAACACCAGCAGAGAAGTAGAACAAGACAAAATTCACGATTAACAGTTCTGCGCTTACCAGGTTTCTCTTTAGACCACCTGATGGCCCCACTTTAGACCTGATGGCCCCACTTATCCAGCCTCTCATGTTTACAACTATAGTCATCTAGTAGTATGCTAATTAGAGGATGTCTACCAAATAATTAAAATTCATAATTAATGTTACCTGTATCTTACTTGTTATTGATGGCATTTATCAACAGGCAACTCCACTTTCATAGCTTGTCATGTTGGCGTGTACTGTATGGGTAATGAAAACAGTCTTTTCACAATTTCCGCACTTCGAACAATGCAACTGCAGGTCACAGAAGTTCCTCAACATGCTGACTGACGATCATATACCAAATTATGCTCTTTCCTCTTGCCTGCTTTTTTTTTTTTGGTAACTTGTCTTTTTCATGAAAACATTGAAAGTAGTGTGATGAAAATCGGGCATGAACAGAAAGGAGAGTCCCTGGGAATGACAGCATTTGCATGCATTGGTACCAGTTAGCACTACCATGATAAGAACACTTGATCGGCAATGTGACTGCTACTAGGGCATTATCACTCAGGATAATATGAGTCGCACTGAACATGCCAAACTAATGACGATGCCACAGGATGCCAAAAGCCTAGCTGAACTTTTGTACCCTCCTTGTCCTTAAAATAAAGTAACTTCCAGTGACGAACACTCAAACATTAAAAAATTCTCATGCGTACCAAGCAATCAGACAAACATATCTTGATCTTGAAATTTCATGTCAGAGCTTCTCTAAGAACTATATTGTATACATTATGATATCGGAGCATGAGTTTACTTAACATAAGGGCCAATTAACATTTGGGATATTAATGAGTGTTAACTGGATGACTTCATTGTAAAAGTGCATGGTTTTCTTATAAGCCATTGAGATCGTTGTGGCAACTGTATGATCACATTTCAACCATGCACTTATAATTTGATGTAGGCTTCAGTGACCTGCATTGGCAAAATGACAACACAAGAACTTAAAGGGACACTAAAGTCAAATAACAATTTATGTCAGAGTGAAAGCACAATTTACTACAACATCGAAAACGACAATATCATCAAGAGCGGTGCCCTACTTACCGAGAAATTAAATATGAATACACGAGAACATATGCGCTACGAGTAGGAGATACGAAAAATGATCCCAATGAAGTCAAAGTTATCGCCTAAAATTAATCACTCGTATTCAAACTAGCAGCACTAAATAGAGAGCCTTCCGTGCGTCCAGAGACATAATAAAGTGCTACTTCATCGTTTCTGTTCGATTCATGGAAAAAAAAAAACGCTGGACAGTATTATGAGGAATGGCAAGAGTGGTTAAAAAGTTCAATTTTCGCCTGGTTAAACTGAACAGCTTGTGCCATCTAGCAGAGCCCAGTTGAATTAGGCATGCCTGCCATCTCGGAGGCCATAATAAAAAAATTGTTCAATGGCCGTTGTTGCTGCTATAGCCCCCATTACTTTCACTCTGCTGCTACTACTGTCAGCGGCCGCGCAGTAGAGCCGGGAAACATTGTGCACGGCCACAGTGATGTGAAAGTTTCTACTTGAGGCGGGTAATTAGAAGTGTGCTAAACCAATGTGGACCACTAAAATGTGATTTTATTTCAAAATAAGCACTTCCTTGGCCCAAAAGTCGCACTACAGGACCGCTATTTCAGCAATCAACATTGTCATAATATTTGCCTTTAGTGTCCCCTTAACCTAAGGAATACACCATGGCACATGAATGCTGATGTAAGAATGCCACTGTGATTAGGGCTGCCAAAACGTTTTCCTAAGGATGCTACTAAATTGCCATAAACTAGTTGCCAAACATTGACAAAATTTGGACAATAAAAATAAACATTTAATACTGTTTATTGAACTTCAAACTACTTTTCCACTGCCTAATGCAAGAACATAATAATTAAGCTGAACAAAAAATATTTTATTAGTGTTAACAATGAGCGTCATAATGAACAAACACAGGCTCCTTCGTATGAATACTTTATTCGGTCATTCAAGGATTACTTAATAAAGTAGTTCAAGGTGTACCAGAATCAGAATCCCAAAATAATTATTATTAATCTGAAGCTTAACGTCCCCTACACCTAGAATCATGTGCAGCATGCTGTGTCAAGAATTGAAGTACTAAAAAAATGTCAGTTCACACATGCCAGGATGAGAACATACTTAGTGATGTGTTTTCATGTGTTTTGTCAAGTGACCACTCTGCACAAAACGCTTGGAGCAGACTGTACAACTATGGGGTCTTTCGCCTGTGTGAGTTTTCATGTGAACTCGCAACTCACAGCTCTGCACAAAAGACTTAGGACAGAAAGTGCAACTGTGTGCTTTCTCCCCTGTGTGTCTTCTCATGTGAATTCTCAAATTATATCTACGCATAAAAGACTTTGAGCAAACAGTGCAACTGTATGGTCGTTCGCCTGTGTGGGTGCGTAGGTGTTCTGACAAGGCGGTTTGTTGCCGATAGCATTGCGAACAGTAGGAGCACTGAAATGGACGTTCACCAGTGTGCATGCGCAGGTGTGCCTTAAGCTTGCTTCTCCACCAAAAGGCTCGAGGGCACAAATGACAATTATATGGTCGCTCATGTGTGTGTACACGTTGGTGATCTGATAGGTCACCCTGCGATGAGAAGCTTTGCGAGCAGACGGAGCACTGATATGGCCGCTCGTCAGTGTGGGTGCGCAGATGTCTCTTGAGTGAGCCCTGCTGCTGGAAACTTTGAGGGCACAAGTGGCACTCAAATAGTGGATTGCCTGTGTGAACCTTGCAATGAACTTTCACATAAGATAGCTGTTCAGTTTCAGAGATGCCGATGGAAGATCGATGGGGCTGTCGCCACTGTGCATCACCATTCTCCAGAGCTGCTGGCCAGCTGGAACACCCTTCTTCTGCAAAAAACAAGGTAAGCGCACCTGAATACTTGGTTTGTTTAGGAAAAATAATGCAGTCAAGGAAGTTCAAACAAAAACTAGAGCTATAGATTCTGGCACTGAGGATAATCACCAGCTAAAATCTGCAACAAATGCAGAGGGCTGCTACAGGCCTGTCGATCTTTTTCATCAGCTCTGCGTAATAGTACTGTATTACACAATGCTTGGGCGTGCGCAACTTTTCCTGACTGCACAAGAAATACGAAACAGAGAAAGCTACGACTGCCCAGACAATAAACTTTACATTTGTTTATTCATAGAAAGATGTGGCAATATATAGCAAGCTGACATGCGGCAAGTCAATACATAGGGCAGATGAAGAAGTGCCTGAATAATCAAACGAGGGAGTGTGAACAAAAGTTAAAAAGCAATTTGACGCACCTGCCTGCACACTATAATGACTGCGCATGTGAATCACAGATTTAAGGGGTAAAGATACTCAGCAGAATCCAAGGTCGCACAACTAGAGAGCTATTAGAAGCCTACTACATTCGAAAGAAAAGTGGCCACTGCGTCAGTGATACATCTATTAGATTATTTCAATCAGAAACATGTTTTTTTCATAAGTGGCTGCCCTGCTAAGTTGATGAGTGGATGTAACTGTGTCTGAACTTGTCATAATTCACAACACATTACTGTGTCCTTTGAATTATTGAGTTGAAAGTTTAATGCCAGTGACATTTTACCTCCCTTTGTCATCATCCTTTTTTTTTGTTTTTGAGCTCAAGATGTAAACAGTAAGCACTGCCAAACTCAAGCTCACTTGTGCGCAACTTGTCCACATGGGTATCGAAAAAATTGTTTATACATGAAACATAAAGCGATAGATTGAAACTTGATAATTTCCCGACTTGTACACTTAACAAGCTATTCCAGAAAAGTGTGATAGCTAATATTTCATGGAGATTTAATATTCCGAAAATTGATTGATTGATTTGTGGGGTTTAACGTCCCAAAACCACCATTTGATTATGAGAGACGCCGTAGTGGAGGGCTCCGGAAATTTTGACCACCTGGGGTTCTTTAACGTGCAACCAAATCTGAGTACACGGGCCTACAACATTTCCGCCTCCATCGGAAATGCAGCCGCCGCAGCCAGGAATCGAACCCGCGACCTGCGGGTCAGCAGCCAAGTACCTTAGCCACTAGACCACCGCGGCGGGGCAATATTCCGAAAATTACCATGCAGAAAAATATAGTGGTAATGCAGTGTAGCCTTTTTATAAAATTGCCTTTCTGTATGTATTATACTTTACACTTACATTTTTTTAATTTGCAGTTCTGTACAGTTCTTTGATTTTGCTTTGTTCTAGTTTTATCCCCTACTATTGATAATTGTATGCCTAATTTTATCAGTTGTATTACTATCATGTTATGTAATAATTGTATTATTACTGTTATTAGTCTTCACTCACAAATTCACACCTTTTACAGTACTTTTTTTGTAATTATCCGATTAATGTCGCCAGAGGAGGTCCCTCCGTCAGTTTCTATGAAACTTTGGGACCTCCTCCTGTACTATTCCAACCATGTAACCGAGTGTGAAATATGCAATAAATTGACTTGACTTAAATGCCAAACATGAATAAATCAACATTTCTACCCTCATCACAAGTTACCAGTCATAAGCACACCAATATTCTTGTTCATTTTGCCACTATTCAACACACCCAGTACACAAGCACTGATACAATTTAGGCAAAGGTACTGCTATTAAGGTAGCAGAAGTGCAGAATTTTTGATGTGCCAAGTGGTATGCCAAGCTGATAACAGTAATAAACAGTCAAAACTGTATGAGCGACATAATAATAAGCATGAAAATATCATTCTCAAGTTGCTTGTTTCTTTGTTAGACACAGCCAAATACTATTTCAGTCTATTTCTTCCTTTCCGTAACACACAAGCTATGTCATTTTTGTTACACACAAGAGCGGTATTCATTTCATTGTCAACAGCTTTTTGCTTTTCAAGCAATTTTATGGTTGTCAAACTTTTGCCGTTGATGCAAGTCAACAATCACAAAAGCAAGAAAGCAGCAGTTCTAAAAGTGACAGCAAGAACAAATACAGTCAAGACAAAGAAATAAAAAACAAGCATCAGTTAATTAAAATACATTAATATATACCTGAACTGGCAGCCCCAATCACCTTGAACATTTTTGTGAAAAATGCAAAGGCAGACGAAAACAATGGTGCAATGCATAAAACATATGTATTTGCACAGAATAATCGTATATGTTTATGCACATTAGTGTTTAAGTATACTTTTTAGCTCAAACACTATGATGGATCAATGTACCATTTGCACCTCATCATAAATATGTGCCTAATATGTGCATTAACGCCTCAAAAACACTATGTGCCACAACGGTTATTTAGGACAGAATAACACATATGACACCACACATGTGATTCACAAAATAAATAATGGTATGGTTTTATGAACATTGACACTAAATTTGAACATTTTGCATTATAATAAATAACATCTTCTGCCATATGCAATATCACGTGCAAGAAATGCACCAATTACAGACGTGAATGGCAGAGAAAAGAAGAGGTAAGCGAGAGAGTGAGGAAGACGGCATCGAGAACAATGAGAGACGCTACCAGGGAACCTGTTTCGCCTAGGAACTTCACGGCCAAAATGACATGAAAGTTCCCACTTGAAGCGGGTAATTAGAAGTGTGCCAATGCGACGTGGACCGTTTAAACGTGATTATATACCAAAATAAGCACTTCCTTGGGACAAAAGTAGCAGGACGAGGTTTCCCAAAGGCTATTTCAGCAATAAACATCGTCATAATATTTGCCTTTAGTGTCCCTTTAACGTAAGGAATACACCTCGGCATATAAATGCTGATGTACGAGTGTCATTGTGATTAGAGCTGCCAGAAGATTCTTTTTATGAATGCTGCTAAACAGCCATAAAGAAGGTGCTAAACATTTACGAAATTTTGACAATAAAGATAACCATTCCTAATCGTTTACTGAACATGGAACTACTTTTCGGCTGCCTAATGCAAGAACATGATAATTATGCTGCACAGAAGACATCCTAATAGTGTAAACAATGAGTGTCGTAATGAGTAGTTTATACCAAGATGCTTTAGAGAAAAATAAAAAAATGTTAAAAGCACCAATCCACTTTGCAAGCACTAAAGGTCTAGGTGACCATAGTATGTCTATTAAATACACTTCTGTAGAGGTCATACACTCACTGTGTCGTCATGAGTCATTAGTGACTTGAGCGTACAGAACAATATTATGACGCAAAGAATAAAGAAAAGACAATGACAGTAACAAAATGATGACAACAGGGCTAAATGGGTGTGCCAACCACCAATGCAGCTCGTATCGAGTCACTTTCATGTAGTCTTTCCAAGGCATGCATATAAAGCATGTGTATCAATTCATGACACACTACAATTTTTTTTATGTAAGAACTTATCATTCTCCTACCCTTTCCATCTGGCCTTCCTGCTAATGCATAAAATTTGAAATACTGCAGTTAAGTGTATGCTTGCTCTGTCTCTACAAAGTAACCATAGACAACGCCTGGTGAGAACTTCTGAACATAAAGGCTGCTTGGAGAGAACCATGCTCTTAGAGTTGTGGCAAACTTCATGCTGCCTTCTTTTCGAATGTGCCATAAGCCCTTGAGGCCAGTATCCGACGAGAACATATGACACTGCAAATCTGTAAGGATAGAAACAATATGTGTCAATGAACCTGGATATTTTTTTTACTATGTAAATGGTAACACAGAGGAAAAAAGGCTCCTGTACATCTTAGCATATGCTGAGCTGTACTGGAGCCCTTTTTACACCAGAGTTGTAAGTGGATGTTATCTCTACTCGTTACTGGTACATGCACAAATCTCTCTGAACACTTAAAGTACGTCAAACCATATTTGCTCCTTCTTCAAGTACTCCCTTCATACATTCTTTGTTGGCAATAAATATAATATAGGGAACACAAGCAAAAAAAAATGTATGTACGATTAAAATACTCCTTAACGATGCTCCCTCTTTAGGTGTTCTCGAATTTGAGATATGCGAAGATCTGGGTGCTCCCTGTGGCAGTGCGAAACTTCAGACCTTCTTGGCAATCGCACTTAAAAGAGCCCTGCAGTACTTTTTCAGCACGGTGAGAAAACGCTGGCGATCGGTAGTCAAAACTTCTGAAAATACTTGAGCCAGACATTAGAGCACTGTACAAGGCTTGGAATTCATAATCAATTCTCAAAATCATATAGAAATTCCTCCCTCTGCTCTCTACAATCATCATCATCATCATCAGCCTGACTACGTCCACTGCAGGACAAAGGCCTCTCCCATGTTCTGCTAGTTAACCCGGTCCTGTGCTTGCTGCTGCGAATTTATACTCGCAAACTTCTTAATCTCATCTGCCCACCTAACCTTCTGTCTCTCCCTAACCCGCTTTCCTTCTCTGGGAATCCAGCTAGTTACCCTTAATAACCAGCGGTTATCCTGTCTATGCGCTACATGCCTGGCCCATGTCCATTTCCTCTTCTTGATTTCAACTATGATATCCTTAGCCCCCGTTTGTTACCTAATCCACTCTGCTCTCTTCTTGTCTCATACGGTTACACCTACCATTTTTCTTTCCATTGCTCGCTGCGTCGTCCTCAATTTAAGCTGAACCCTCTTTGTAAGTCTCCAGGTTTCTGCTCCGTAGCTAAGTACCGGCAAGATACAGCTGTTATATACCTTCCTCTTGAGGGATAGTGGCAATCTACCTGTCATAATTTTAGAGTGCTTGCCAAATGTGCTCCACCTCATTCTTATCCTCCTAGTTATTTCAATCTCGTTGTTCGGCTCCGCGGTTATTACCTGCCCTAAGTAGACATAGTCTTTTACAAGTTGAAGTGCACTATTACCTATCTCGAAGCGCCGCTTTTTTCCTAGGTTGTACATTACTTTCGTTTTCTGCAGTATAATTTTAAGACCCACCTTTCTGCTCTCCTTGTCTAACTCCTTAATCATGAGTTGCAATTCGTCCCCTGAGTTACTCAGCCATGCAATGTCATTGGCAAAGCGCAGGTTACTAAGGTACTCTCCATTAACTTTTATCCCTAACTGTTCCCGTTCTAGGCTTTTGAAAACCTGTAAGCACGCCGTAAATAGCATAACGGCGACTGTGTCTCCCTGCCTTACACCATTCTTGATTGGTATTCTGTTGCTTTCTTTATGAAGCACTATGGTAGCAGTTGATCCCCTATAGATTTCTTCCAGGATGTTTATATATACTTCATGAACGCCCTGATTCCGCAGTGTCTGCATGATGGCTGATATTTCTACTGAATCAAACGCCTTCTCGTAATCTATGAAGGCTATGTATAGTGGTTGGTTATATTCTGAGCATTTCTCTATTACCTGATTGGTAGTAAAAATGTGGCTGATTGTTGAGTAGTCTGTTCGAAATCCTGCTTGTTCCTTTGGTTGATTGAATTCTAATGTTTTCTTTACTCTGTTAGCAAATACCTTTGTAGATAACTTGTATACTACAGAGAGCAAGCTGATCGGCCTGTAATTCTTCAAGTCCTTGTCATCTCCTTTCTTATGTATTAAAATGATGTTAGCGTTTTTCCAAGACTCTGGTACTCTTCCCGTCAGGAGAGCCCTCGTAAACAGGGTGGCTAGTTTTTCTAACACAATCTGTCCATCTTTCAGCAGATCTGACGTTACCTGATCCTCACCAGCAGCTTTGCCTCTTTGCATGCTCTCCAAAGCTTTTCTGACTTCTTCTATCATTACTGGTGGGGTGTCATCTGGGTTACTGCTAGTTCTTATAGTATTAAAGTCGTGGTTGTCCAGGCTACTGTACAGATCTCTGTAAAACTCCGCCGCTATTTTAATTATCCTATTCATATTGGTAGTTATTTTGCCTTCTTTGTCCCTTAGTGCATACATCCGATTTTTGCCTATCCCAAGTTTCTTCTTCACTGCTTTGACGCTTCCTCCGTTTTTCAGAGCGTGTTCAATTCTCTCCATGTTATACCTTCTTACATCGCATACCTTACGCCTATTAATCAACTTTGAAAGCTCTGCCAGTTGTATTTTGTCTGTTGTACTTGAGACTTTCATGATTTGACACACTTCTTAATGAGATTCTTCGTTTCCTGGGAAAGCTTGCCGGTGTCCTGTCCAATTACCCTGCCTCCAACTTTCTCTACACACTCCGTAATGATACTTTGTACCTCTGCTAAGGTTGGTTTTCTCACTAAGAGCCGAGTACCTGTTCTGAAGCGAGACTTTGAATTCCTGTACTTTCCCTCTCAGTGCTAGCTCATTGATTGGCTTCTTGCATATCAGTTTCTGTCATTCCTTCCTCAAGTCTAGGCGAATTCGAGACCGTACCATTCTATGGTCACTGCATCGTACCTTGCCAACCATTTTCACACCCTGCACGATGTCTGGGTGTGCACTTATTATAAAGTCTATTTCGTTCTTATTTTCGCCATTAGGGCTCCTCCATGTCCACTTGCGGTTTCCTCGTTTTCGGTAGAAGGTATTCAAAATCCGTAAATTATTGCGTTCTGCGAATTCTACTAGTAGCTCTCCTTTGGCGTTTCTAGTACCGATGCCATAATCTCCTACTGCCTGGTCTCCAGCCTGCTTCTTCCCTACCTTTGCATTAAAGTCTCCCATCAGTATAGTATACTGTGTTTTTACCTTACTCATTACCGATTCCACGTCTTCATAGAAGCTTTCAACTGAAGCATCATCATGGCTGGAAGTAGGTGCGTAAGCCTGTACCACCTTCATCTTGTATCTTTTATTCTCTCTACAAATGACCCCATAAAGCCAAATTGCTGGGCCATTTACTCAATGTCTACATTCACTGGATTATACGATCATCCTGAGCTGCATAGTTAGTGTTGGCCACTGCGGGATGCTGCTACGTGCCTGAGCACTTGCTTACGATAACACTGAACGCAAGGAGTGCGATCGAAAAGAAAAAAAATAGCACTCAAGGACACCGTGCACCTTGGCCAACGGTCACGAGCTTCTAGCCCCCTTGTTTGTTATGTTCCCTCCTCTTCTTCACATAGTTTTCAACACAACTACTGGTATGAAGTTCGAGAAAGAACTTCAAGCATGCAACGAATCCCTTAACTTCATTTGTGTTTGACAGATCTTAAAAATTCAAAAATAAACAAAGCAGTTATACTGGTTGCATCACTCATTTTCAGAAAAAAATTGTAAATGTTTGCTTTTAGGATGCGCTGTTGAACTGGTAGTGATGCACTCAGGACAGCAAAGTGCCACCTTCGCGTTTCTTGTCATGCATTCTCATTATTACTGTCCTTCATACGCTTGGTTATATTGAAGAGGAGGCATGAATAGGTATTCAAGAGCAATGCTCTAAAGCTTTGTTTATGTTTGTCTTGCTGACACTCAGCAACAAAGTTCGTAAGGATGAACCATGCAGCAAGAACAAGCATCGCATTGCATCCTTCCTAAATGGCTGTTTGCACATGTAGACGACCCTGTGCTTTACGAGAGACGGTGGACTACTTGGTGAGGAGGCCCCTGCTGTGATGACTGTTGCTTTTCCTGTGGTGGGTAACCTTGATGACTTTTTCCAGCTACATGGGAAAATTGACACAGGTCTTTGAGGCATCTGAGTGATCCCTGAAACAAGTTTGTTTGGGTTGACTGAGTTTGTGTTGACAGAAGGTATAACTTTTAAAAATAAAGCACAGGTCAACAGGAACAAGTGCAACTATCCACTGCATGCATCGTTTAAACATATATATAGCGCAAAGTATACATGCAAGCACTAGACCAAGATTTATAACACGTGAGAACAAAGGCTGCCTGTGCATTTCTTGTTTATATTTAATACTTTCAATCATTGCAATCTCAGTCACTGAAGCTCAACTAACAACCAAAGTAAGCCCCTAAACACAAAGAACTCTTTCTGTGCCAAGCGTTTTCCCATTAGCCCTTCTCCTTGAACAGAGACACTCCTTAAGTAAATTGCAATGTATTATATGAACTAAAAAGGTTTCGACAGCTTACATTAAGCTGTGCAAGGCTGGGGGCAAAGAAGAGTTTCCGGGCACCTAGCTGATCTTTTCATGGCTGGGCTTTTACACCCTCACTCCTCCCTTGATGAACTTTTCGTATACTATACTTTATGTGGTTATGCTTGCTCTTTTTTATTTACCTCTATTTCTATGTCTCTTCAAGTCTTTTTCTCTCTCTGCAATCATCCTCTTGCGTTTCATACTTTGCTCTCTCTCTTTCTTGTTATATCTCTGTGCTTGCTCTCCCCTCCTCCTCATGCCCACTTCCCTTTTTCACACCACATTTTATACTAGAGTATACAAGGATATGCTATGCACTGCTAGCGTGCATGCATAGTCAAGTGATTACGATGCTTATCTTTGGATAGTAGATACACAGGTTCGAATCTCGACTAGCCAAAAATTTCTCCTCCTCGCAATCTGTACTCGTTCTATCAGCACTCACGATCTGATAGCGAAGCAGAAGAGGACGAATGGAGCACATGGCAGTTTTTGACGATGACCATTTCCTATCTACGACACAAGGCAAACCTCGAGCATAACCACTCAGTTCTAAAATTGAGACAACCAGTTGCATTTGCACAAATGTGGAGATTAGTACAGTTGCACAGCTTTTTTTTTTCTTAATGCACACTGACCAAGTAAAAAAGCACCGTAATTGAAACTAAGTAAGCAGGTCTCATAATCTGCTTTGATAAGAGAGCATAGGACACCTTATCAATGCTTCTACGGTTGGTTACTTATTTGCAAAATAAAAAAAAATGCAACCCAGAATAGTAAAAAAAAACGATGGAATAACACCACCTCACCCTTATCATCAAGTTCAGTACACATAAAACATGCTCAGCTGTGGAAGAGCAATGCTAACGAAACATCAGTTATGTTTTCTGAAGTGAAATTGGGTGTGCAAGTTTCCTTCTGCAGTGACGTTGAAAGGTTGAAGAGGCTCCGCTTCATGAATTATGAATGCCGTTTCTATAATATGTTTACTTTCTGTTGGACTTGACGATGTTTGGGCAGCAGTGAAAGCACAATAATCAAAGCATAATCGTGTGCAGCCTTCCTCTCCAGGGGGGCCAAAAATACATTAGAACCCCACCTTCAATTAAATCAAAGTATAGATTAAGCTTTGCCACCCCCACCCACCCCTTGTGCACTTGCCTATGGATCAAAGTACTTGATACTTTAATAAGCCCGGGAAGCCAGTTTTTGTGCTGACTGCAGGTGATGGATTTCCACAGCCTAGGGATGAAAAAGAATACCTGAAACAACAGAGACCACTCATCTAAAAACATGAAATAAAAAGGAAACACACAACAATGAACAAACTACATGCTTTGTAAATATGTGCAAATACTATGCATATATAAAGCTTAAATGTGTATTCTAAATATTTGTCAGACACTGTTCAGAAAATAAAAATTGTTATAGTCATGTGCTTCGTTTATAGTAATGATATATAGTCAATTATAGTCACGTGCTTCGTTTCTCCCAAAAAACGTCTTTTTCCTCTTCTTCCTGATGCACTGTTACTCGCAACACCGTCTGATAATTTCTAGCACAGGACTTTAGCCGGGTGGCATGTATGTGATGTGCAAGTTTATGCACACTCTGAATGGTTGTGCTGCGTGAAAACTTAAAAGCCACGCAAGTAGCTTGATGGTGCTCAACAACCAGACTATAAAAATCAGTAACAATAAGCAGTTCAGTAGAACGCTCGGCATGAAAACAGCAAATAATAAATACACATACATAGGTTTGCATAAAATTAAATCAATAACTGGAACTGCTCAAGGACAGAAATACCAACTACAGAAATAGATATTATATACAATACCACTACAAAAAGAAGAATCATGCAATGCTAATGTAGCAATGCCAGCAATATAAAACAAATGAATCAAACACCAGCTACGTAACAACAAGAAACTCATTGTAGTAGAATAATCATACTAAGAGAAAAAATATATATTATACAGTACATACTTATCGTGATACATCATGTTGCAAGAGAATGGAATATAAGCACTAGTCTCTTTACCGAAAATCTTGATATCTTACATTTATACAAAGCAGGTGGTTATGTACTAACGATTGATGTTTGCAATGTACTCTGAAATTTGGAGCTGACTATGTTTCTTGGTTTCACGTGTTCATGCTAGTTCAACAACACTATAATGATGCATATTGTCTTGTGTGGTTACTGACAAATTCTGAAGCATAACGTACAGCATGTCAAAACTTTGCATCTAACTGGTTGGGTTCAATTGTCTGATTGCAGGCCACATGCTTTCACTGCCTTTTAATATCAAAATAAAAATGCAATTCACATTTTTAAGAATTACACTATGTATTAGAATTGCCGTGTTGGGTCCCATCGTGCTAATACTGGCAGCACCATGTCGTGAAAGGATGTGAGCTAACTCACCGAGAAACAACAATGAGAAAGCCATGGTCTCACAGGAGTCTGCAGCTATAACAATTGACATGTACTAGCTTTTCTTTTCTTTTTCACCCTCCCGCAACAACAGTGATGCAATGAAATGTTTACCAGGTGCTCCTCTAGAGATGCAGCTACTAGTGCGTTATTACGGCAGGGTTGCCACTGGTGCCTACTTTTTGCCAAATTGGTGAATTTGAGAGGTCCGTGGTGACTTAAAATTATGAATGGCAACATGATAAATTTTTGGCGATTTTTGGCTTAGGTGTTGACTGAGTTATGCATTCTATAGTCAGTGTCTTCAGAGCAAATGGGCAACAACATTTTTCTAGTTTTTGTAGTTTCATACCCACTAGTATAGCACTTTCTGTGCAATTGAGTACATCTGTCCTGTTTCTCTTGTGTATCTCCTCAATTCACCCACATTCTTGAAGTACTGGTGCTCTGGTATGTCTGCCAGCAACCTCCCAGTAGGAGGTCAGTAAACTGCTTCACGCGCCACAAGGCGGTAATGTTATACTAGGCTTTTAGGCGCTCCAAGAGCTTTAAGCTTCTTTAACGTTCGTTTCTGAAGTGGCTAGGTGACAGGCTGTGTGTTTCAACGACAGCACCGACTGCCCTGAACAGCTTGTCGACTTCTCCACTGTTGTAGTACTCCCTGATTCGGTATGTAGAGTGCACATTTGTTATTAACCGACTTTTCAGGACGATCAGGAAATCGGGTTCTTTAGGCAGCTTTCAGAAACTTCAAAAACTGCACTGAGGCGAATGTGTAGCATAGGCATGAGCGCAAAGAAAGTGTTCTGCGGGCATTGTGACGAGTATGCAGTGTGTTCAAATTTTTTTCTGTTGTTTGTAATTAAGTTGGTCAACTATTGGACACAAGATTGCACTGCAATGAAATTCTATAAATCGGCATTGTGACGAGTATGCAGTGTGTTCAAATTTTTTTTCTGTTGTTTGTAATTAAGTTGGTCAACTATTGGACACAAGATTGCACTGCAATGAAATTCTATAAATCTGTAGGAATGCCACGCACACTGCCCCTCGTTTGTTGTAGTGACTGCTTCGCCCTGTATTCGCTACAACTGAAAACATCACAAACTTTTCTTATGAGGCGCTAGCATTCAGGAGCGCTGTTGGAGCATGCATGCTCTTTCTCTGCGCTCTCATGATGAAGTGGCTGACACGACAGGCATTAAAAAACGCCGATATAATTGAACTGTATAATTGAGTTATGAATGGTACAGTACTGCACGGGGGCTACACATAATTAGCAATTTTTATAACCAGACAAGCCACACACACGTAGAGTGGTGAATTTTTCGGCAAACTTTAAAAAATGACTTTTCGTGACACTTCGCTCGTCATTTGTCGAATTCACTCGAAAGTCGGTGGCAACCCTGCACCAAGGTCACCTGTCTGTGATAAAGCTCATGTAGAAGTTGCCATGGGAAAGCCACAATAGATGATTGCTTTCACTACCAAGTCAAAGTTGTTTTAAGAATGGAAGCTGCACACGAGTGGACTAGCTAAATGAAATGCCTCCCTTTGTTGTCCACTCTTGGTTTGAATTCAGAAGTTCGATCGATTGCTCACGTCACTTTAAGCACTAAGCTCAGCATGACACAAGGGAGGTGTTGTAATGGAGAACTTAGAAAATAAGACGGGGTCCCTATTAAGTGCGCATAAAACGTTATTCAATGAAGGTAACAAATCAACAAGAATGCAATATAAGGTGCTTTGACAAAAATAATTAAGAACATCACTGACAAGAACATTTAGGATAAAAATAATGTTGCTTCTGAAAAATTCTACATTAGCTATCAGTGGCTGTCCCACAAATTATCCAAAGAAGCCTGAGGCTCTATCAACAAAATGACAAAACAATCGTTGAACAGGGGATGTCATTGAAGCCAGTTTAGACAAAATGGACATGCCATAGTTAGGGCAGCAATGTCCTAATGATGAAACATTCACTTTCCAAGATGTTGCCTGCAGCGATCTGTCGAGTTTAACTATCCTTTTCATCCCTCCAAGCCTCCAGATTCCACCAAGTTTTTGTCTTGGTTTCATTATTTAAAGGGGTCAGGACATGGTCACCCAACATTTTGCAGTTTTTGGAGAAAAACGAAGGTAGACGGTTGAATATGCTTGTACACATGTGAAAACTGGACTGTGAAAGATTTTTTCAATCTAAAATAAGGCGTAGAAGTCTTCGGCTGTAAAATCCGCCCAGTGTCAGCGACTGCCATTTTGCTGTGGCGTGCGTGACATCACAAACTGATGGGAGCAGTGCCGTTGTCTGCTACCAAACGGCACCTTCGGCACGCGGTCAGTGTGTTCACTGTGTTGCGAGTGTTCCTTTCTGCATAGTCTGCACATATTGCAAGTGTTGCGAAGTGGTACCAATACCATCGCCATGTCACCGGCCCCATCAACAGCTCAAGATTTCGGCAATGATTCATCAAGCAGCATAAGCAGCAACAACATTGGTGTACGCTCCGCATTCTGATTTCGACACCATCGCCACCAGCTCGAGCGACGAAGAAAGCGTCGAAGACGGGGCAAACCCAGATGCCAACGACCTCGGTGTTGTGGAAGAAGTTGCTGACGGCCTTCTGCAATTTCAAGCATGCCAAGTTGACAAGCGAGCTTAACGATTAGGAGACGCTGCATTCACGAGCACTCATTGCGCATTGGAATTCGTAAAGCGTGCAGATTTTTGATTGCTAGCATGCACGACTTAATAAGTGGTGGTAACAATGCTTTTGCATCTTTTGGTATACGTGCGGCATGTATGTAATTATTAATTGAAGCGAACGGCAAGTACTCAGTGCGACACTACGTGCGAAAACAAGGTCGGCACGTCGTCTGGCCGCAGGCTCGGCTTTTGAACTGGCATACCGAACTCGCCGAGAAGACAGTGGTCATCATTGTACCTGTCTGCTGTGAAGTGTGCTGAGTACAAAACAGATGTGTCACTTGCGCACCAATCCTTCCTGTGCACATTTGTCTCCAGAGCCTTGCCCTTGGCGGGCTCTTTAGGGAACTTGAAGAATGACACAGTATTCTTCCTGCTTTGTGCCCTCTGGCACCCCACAGCACAGCATGGGCGACGCGGTGGAATTGCTTCAACCACTGCAAGTCATTCAGTTCCAGTGGCACGTTGCACAACGCTAAAATAACTTGATTGCAAGCGCAGCTGACCATGAAACTTGATCGCCCTGCGTACTGCACACAATGCAGAAGCTTGCGGAGTAAGCGGTTAGATACGTCACGGCTAGCGAGTGCGCCAGTGTTGCCCAACCACTAGGCCACTTGCTTGTTCATAAAAATGACGAATTATAAATGACTGGTATGACCGAATGCTCTGAAATTTCGCCAGCTTGTTTGTGAACGTACAAGGACCTACCCATACAACACAGATTATGGGCGAAAATCGGGTGTCACGACCCCTTCAAGTCTTTCGCATTGGTAATCACCTATATCCAACTAGAGTATTTTGTAAAAGGGTTCAAATTGCAGGATGGTGTGCCAATTAAGATTAAAAGGATGGAATGTGTACAACTGCTTTGCTATTCGAAGCCATACCTGGGCCTGAACGAAAATTCAGCAATGGAAAAAAAATGTTCACAACTACCATAAAATACCGCGGAGGCACTTTTCTCACATTAATTTAAACTTGCGTTTATTTAAATATGGTTGCATGTCTGGTCAAAGCAGTAAAAGTTAAGGTGGTCACTAATCAAAACCTTTGAGGTAGGACTACGGTGGGTACAGAATCGAAGGAAGCATATTTACTTTCAAATGGCAAACGATGAGGCACACAGCACCCACTCATTGTCCCTGAACACATTCTTTCCCATATTCAAATTTTTTTGCACATCACAGAGCCACTCAACTTTATTCCTCCTGACAACAGATTATGCATCGTGCTTCTTAATTGTGGCCTGCTCGAGAAGTTTGCGGATTGAGGCTGCACAAGCAGTTTATCAAAACTTGTCACGACTGTCAAGACTTGCTAAGTGTTTACTAGGTGCTTCCAACAAGCATGAAAATGGGCACTGCCAGGGTGTTTTACAGTATGTTACAAGACCTGAAGTGACTTTGAGAAGTCGAAATAGAATAACAGGCTGTACTTTGACTGCGTATTTCCTTACAGAGAAACAATCATTCTGATTCATACTGAAGTGGATGAATGAGTTTTTGAAATAAACTATATTCAGTTCAAAACTAGTACAGTATGCATCATTTTAGAGTGAAATGGGCAAATGATGTTACAAAAAGCTAAGTGGGGCATTATGTCTGAAAGCTCTAGTTTGGACATATCTGGAATATGCAAAGGCTCTTATATAGTGTCTACCATTTTTTTTTTCGTATTCCCAGACTTTTCCAGGTTTTCTATGACGATCACACTCGCCTGTGCACATGGCCCAGCAACAGAAAAAAAGAGTTCAGTTGAACTCACTAGTGAGTGTCCCGATGGCCTCGGTGTGGTTGTAATCCAATCGGTTAAATCCTCGGCACAACAACACCGTGTGCAGCAAGGACTGCAGCACAAAGTCCATGCACTAGTGATTCAGCCGGCAACATCACAAGCACTGCACGAACGGCGGCAGCTAGGGCCGCTATCACCGCGTTCTTCGTGTCGGCAGACGAAAATGGCGAAGTGGAAGGATGGGGTGAAGCCATGGTTCAGCTTGACGCAGCAGGAGGTGCACTCAGGGCGAGGGGCGGTTGCCAAAGTCGATCAGCCACCACTGGCGACAGCATCGGGAAAGGAGCGACCCTTTGCGACCGCTGTGCTACCATGCTTGTCGGCGCATCACGGGGCCATCTGAAGAGGCAACGATGAGGGCTGCCTTGTCCTGAATCTGCCAGGAAGGGCAGCGCAGCTCATTGGCTGGACGGGTGCTGCTGCAGTTGATATAGCGAGGGCGCTCTGCAAGACACGATGCTTTCGGGTGGCTGCGGCTGCAATGGAGGCAGTGCTTGTCATGCGAGCAGGTGTTGGTGGCGTGACCTAAGGCCACAACGGTCGCACTGCAGGGGCTGAGGCAAGCATGGACAGACCATTTGTGTGTGTGTGTGTGTGAGAGAGAGAGACGTAAGAAGGCAGGGATGGTTATGAGAAGTAGATGAGAAAGAGAAGTGCTTTTAGAATAAATATGGTGTATGAGCCAGCCACGTCGCCCTCATCTAGCGTCACACGAGTCGACAGAATGAAGACCTGGCCGTCGCTTATCAGCCTCACATCATTCACGAAGCTACTGGCAATACATCTCAACTGAATATCGACCACAGAAGAAGTAATCTCAGGCGCATACAGTTACCGGCATCATGACAGAACCATCGACTGACATTCCCATCCCCAAGTACACCAGAGCAGCGGACGATGGATCTGTACAGGACTGGTTCGACCTGTTCGAGCTCCATGCTACCGCTGCATCGTGGTCGGAATGGGACATGGTTACTAATTTCAGTGACTACGTCACCGGTGAGGCATTTAAATTTTACCTAACCCACATATTCGAGAACGATAAGTCGTGGAAAAAGATCAAAGAGGAGATGATTACCCATTTTAACGACTATGATCAAGACCTACTCATTGCCAACCATCTAGAGACAACCACACACTATTGTCGATTTCCTAAGCAGTCCTCAACCATTCGAAAGCCCAGCGCGAATCGACAACTGCCTCAAGACGAAGTGGCACATGAGTTTACTTACAGAAGGCCATGCGTATATTGAGAAAAACCCAACCGTCAAGCGCGCCTCTCTTCTGCGCAAAAGTCGGCATTTCCGAAGTCATCGCTTCAGCATATGACACGAGACGTTGCTAAACCACCTGATGCCCTTCACTCTTCGTCTCGCATACGCGGTCCACCACCTGGGTTTTTGTCACGCGGTTATTCAAGCGCTCCTAATGCTCACCACTTGCCTTATAAGGATGCTGTATTCATGGTACTTGACCTGGCACATCGAAAAAATACCCTGTCGAGCCATTCTTCTTCCGTACGGTTTCATGCATCACCGTCCGGTGCACACACCCTCGAGATTCCAAACAAAACAGAAGGCTCAGACGCATTGAACGTCGCAAGCTATCAGGCGAAAGAACTACTCGCAGTGAACAGCGAAAAAGAAGCCCCTGAAGAGCTTCGTGTCATTTCTACGGCACCGCAGACTTGCCAAAATCTGCAGTTCAAACCTAGTAATGCCATGTCACCTCTGGTGCCCATATGCAGAGCTCCCCAATTCATGAATCAAACAAATTCAGAAGTACACGATACATCAAACCCCGTACACAGTTGTCTTTCGAAAACTCCCGTAAAGAACCACATCACCGAAGCCTCTGAAGAGCATGCTAGCAATGAAGACGCATTACCAACTATGCCCGACAAGCAAGACACCAGTTCACCATTCATCAGCTGTCTACAGGACGCGTCAAACACTGAAGGAAATTAATGCCCCATTCCGGAAGGGGCACCACTACAGCCATCTCTTGAGCAGCCTCAGCAAAGCAAGCAAAGCCAAGTTCACAAACTCGTGCTACAACGAGAGAGACTGCAACGAGGGCATCGGCGAACGCAAAATTCGACGGAAGCGCACTCACTAATTGAAGAACGTCGGAAAATAAGATCTCTAATGTAAGACGCGAGGCACTTTTGCACAAAGAAAAGTCCCCAGAGACACTCCCTGCACTTGCTATTACACCGACTGCACCACTACAGAAAACGTCGAGAAAGACGCGGAAGCACTGCTTGCACACCGCAAGCACTCAGGCACTTCGTAACAGTCTATCGAAAAGCACGAAAGCAAGAAGCACCGGAATCGCACCATTCACGACAAAAAATACAACCACGACGACATACGAGCCGCCGATGCAACAATGCGTTCCAACCTTGCTTAGTCGCCAGAACAGTTTAAGCAGTATTGTCAGTATCCATGTGTAGCGCACTCTGTCCGAAACGCAACAGTCAAGCTCGTTCACCAAAGTTGTCATACAAATCACCGGACTGCTCCCTCGGCCTTGAAGATTTAGTGAGATTGTGGAACTCTGTCGGGACGTGAAACTGTGAATTTGGCCATTATTTTCTTTATTCTCTTCTTCAATTTGTTGTAGTTTGTAGCCAGTGTCATCTTTCAGGGGGAAGGGGAATCCTGTGACGTAGATAGGCAGGGATGGTTAGGAGAAGTAGATGAGGAAGAAGTGCTTTTAGAATAAACATGGTGTATGAGCCGGGCCACGTCTCCCGCATCTAGCGTCTCAAAAAAAACACACACACACACACATCTGATGTTTATTAGCGCAACGGCCATTTGATGGTCAAAGAGAGCCAGTGCATGATTAAGAGTGTGAAGAATGGTTATGTTAAGCAGCTGTCTAGAGGCCTAAAACTCCTCGCTATAATGGTGGGTAAAATAAATATTAAAATCAGGAAAATGAGACAAATTGTGTGCACTGAAAATGAGCAGCAAACAGTTATGATAGTAAAATCATGACGGGATGGACAGTAGCACAGATACCTCCTCAAATCTTTTGTGGCCAAAGACAGGGAGGTCAGTGCTTTCTGTAATTCAGTAACCGCAGCAGTTACCTCTATTCAGAAGTCATGCTGTAGATAACCAGGGTAGATGGCATGAAACCAATAAACATCATTAAAGAATGAGAACAGTGAATTGAGTTTAAAAAGCGGATCTTCACCAATAAACATCACTGGATGAAGAGGCATTTTGTCTCGGTGTAGTAACCGGAAATGCTTTTTTTTTATATGGTCTAGTTCACTGCATTGTACTAATATATGAAGCACGGTCAGTGGTTCTCCATATTTCTCACACATGAGAGGGTCATCACCGAACAGAAGGTACGATTGTGTACTGTAAGTGTGTCTGATTCTGAGCCTTGTAAGTGTAACTTCTGTATGACGTGGCTTGGACACTGGCGGCCAAATACCAAGTTGCGGCTTGGTAACGTGTAGTTTATTTCGTATGTGTAAATCCCATTTGCTCTGCCAGTAAACTCTGAGCTTTTGTCTCAGGAAAGGTTTCAAGTCAAGCGCAGGGATAGCTACGGTTGTATTGGTGTTTTCGTTGGCGGATGCAGCTAGCCGGTCCCCCAACACGTTTCCTTGTATCTCGCGGTGTCCTGGCACCCAGCACATTACATGTTTTTAAGTGAGTAAACTGTGCACAGGAGTGAGTAGAGCGAGACTAGGATGGGTTTTTTGTGTCTTTTGGGCGTATTGAGGGCTTTAACAAAGCTTAGGGAGTCTGTGTATACTACTGCGCTTTGTAAAGTGAGTTGTTTTATGTTTTTTACGGCCGCAAGTATCACAAAGGCTTCTGCTATAAACATGCTGGTGTTAGGACGCAGAACGCCGGCATCTGTAAAAGATGGACCGACCTCTGCGAAGCTCAGTGAAGTGTGGGTCTTTGAATCATCTGTAAAGAATTCAGGGCATGAGTATTTATGTTGGAGTTCAAGGAAATGTGTACGGATATGTGAAATGGGTGCGTGCTTGGTAACTTCAGCAAATGATAAATCGCAATCTGTGAGCTGCCACTGCCATGGCGAGACATATGCAGCAGGAGCAGCTAAACAGTGTTCAGAGGCGCGCCTGTTTCTTCAGCTAAACCCCTCACATGAACTGCATAGGGCTGTCTCGTGGCAGGGCGCTTGTTAAACAGGGCAGAACTAGACATATCATTGACAGTTTAGTGTAAGGTTGTTTGTTGTTGGCGTTCACTTTGAAGAAATACACAAAAGATAGGCAGCACCTCTGGAGACGTAATGACTACTCGTTCGAGTCGACGTACAGGCTTTCTGAACACTAATTGATTGATATGTGGGGTTTAACGTCCCAAAACCACCATATGATTATGAGAGACGCCGTAGTGGAGGACTCCGGAAATTTTGACCACCTGGGGTTCTTTAACGTGCACCCAAATCTGAGCACACGGGCCTACAACATTTCCGCCTCCATCGGAAATGCAGCCGCCGCAGCCGGGATTTGATCCCGCGACCTGCGGGTCAGCAGCCGAGTACCTTAGCCACTAGACCACCGCGGCGGGGCCTTTCTAAACACTAGTACGAAAAGCACCTGTAGAAAGACGGATGCCCAAATAATGCACAGTGTCAAGCATTTTCTTAACGCGCTTGGTGCTGCGAACTGATAGGTGATCGCCCCATAACCCATAATCCAGGCATGTGCGTCTAAGGCTTTTATGAAAATTCATCAGGCATTTTCTATTACTGCCCTATGATGTCCGCGACAAGACCTTTAGTACATTCATAGCTTTCAAGCATTTTTCATAGATTTTTTATATGGGTTACAAATGTAAATTTCATGTCTAAAATTATGCCTAAAAATTTGTGTTTAGTTTTCACAGCTAGTCGCTGGCCGTGAAGGTCAATGATCAGATCAGGATAGAGACTTCTCATGTAAATAAAACGCATGTGCTTTTTTGAGGGTTGAGGGTGAAACCGTTTTCGCCTGCCCATTTATTGACCGTATTCAAACCAAGCTGAAACAGCCGCACGAAGATTGCACGATTGCAGGATTTAAAACTGATCTGAACATTGTCGACATATGTGTAATAAAACATGTTGCGTGGAATGCGGGAATGCAGCGTATTCATTTTTACAATAAAAAATGTGCAATTCAACACACCACCTTGCGGCACTCCAGTCTCCTGGACAAATGTTCGTGACAAGACATTGCCCACTCGAACACGAAAAGTGCGGTTTGACAAATAACTTTCGATTAGGGTCAGCATTTTACCTCGGACACCTAAGTATGAGAGGTCTTGCAGTATGCCAAAGCACCATGTCGTGTCGTATGCCCTTTTCATATCTAGGAATACTGAAAGAAAGAACTGTTATGAATGAAAGGGTCATAAATTTGTGCTTCGATGCATAAGGTGGTCGGTGGTGGATCTACCCTCACGAAATCACGATCGAGTAGATTTTTTGATTCCAGGTAATGTAAAAGCCGGCAGTTAATAAATTTTTCGAAAAATTTGCAGAGACAACTTGTTAGTGTGATCGGTCCTGAAGCATGTTGAGTACAATGTCAGGCCCTGTGTGCTGACCAGGTATACATGCGACAGCGAGGTGCCATGCCATCCTAACAACACTCGGTAATGACGTAAAGCGGGGGAGGTTAAGCTCGTCTGCATGCCACAGCCATGCCTCGGTCAGCCCAGTGGTCGGGTCCCTGCGGCATTCTCAATGGCACATGTGCATGTCAACAATGACTTAAACTCAGACGGCCGCGCTTGACCTGATTCTTGCAAGACGCACTTTCGAGTAAGATTTCCTTCCCCTTCTTGTCCCAAACGAGGGTGACCTTGACGGCTCTGTTCGTGAACCGTGCGAACAAAGGAGTATTTTTTTCTTTCCCATGAGTGGGCCGTCCGCGTTCGCCTTCGCGGAACTGATCAGCGTCATTAGTTGGCGGGTAAGGAACTCGCCCCGCACTTCGGCAGCAGCAACAATACTTGCACCATACAATATGCCGCAATGGGTGCCTCATACTAACTGCATGTATGCATTACAGAAAAAAAAACAATGAGAAAGGAACAAAGGAAAAAAACAATGTTCCCTTTATTATGCTCTGTTGTTTTAATGACACAGGGTTGTTTTCATGCACTAACATTTTTTGCTTGCTTCCAATACAGATGAACCAACATTCAGTGACATGTTCAGCAAAACTATTTTAATATTTCCTGTCAATCTAATAGTTCCCAATAAGCTCAACGTGCACTGTAAAGATTTGGGGGTGAAGAAGAGGGAACCTTCCTGCCTCCAGAGATTCATAACATTTAGATGACAATGAGGGTTTCTCATTTTTCTTCAATGTAATGGCTTGTCAAAAGCACATTTCCCTTGAGGTTGCTAGCATGGCACAACAGTGCATTGCTTTCCCTAAGTTCATTGTCTTACTTAGGCCTCATGACCAAAGTAAAAGGTACTTAAAATAAAGAGATCATCTTTTTAAGTCATTGTGCCATCACAGTACAGGTATGTCTGCTTGAGCTGTGACAGGGGGGTCCAATCCACATGTGCTCGGGTCCGTGGTGATGCAACACACCAAATGCCTGCAGATTCGCAAGCACCCCTGCGGGTGAAGTACTAACTCATTTCCGCGCCAAAGCTGTTCAGCTAGGACTCATTCAAAATGGTTTCAAGAAGTCATGATAGTGATTGAGTAAAAGATAAAAGCTTACAAAAAAAAGGTTACAACCTGCTAAAAATTTAACTCCGTGTTTTAGAAAAATACATAAAAAACATAATCAGAAAACAGCAAGACTTGGTGTAGAGAGGAAGAAGATTATGTGCCGCAGTGGGTTACGCCTTTAGCGAGAGGAGCCAAGTGCGAGCACTTGCCCCGAGTGCTGTGATTCCTGGGTTCGTTGCTGCCGCCCACTTTCCGCATCAATAGACCTGCTGTGCAAGTACTACTTGTGCCAATAAACCCCGTTTCAGAGTGGTGGAGGTGCGGGGTATTTCAACCTGGAACTCCGCAACAGGAAACTACCTGCCATCCCAGAAATGGCTGAAGAAACCACCCAGCAAGGTACGACCCAGCCTCCGATGGTCATCGTGCCCACTGCGCTATGCGTGCGCGATCTACCTTTTTTCGACGGTACCGATGAGCAAGACGTAGAAGATTGGCTGTCGACATTTGAAAAGGTAGGCGCAAGCAACAAGTGGGACGACACATTGAAGCTGCAGTATGTACCCTTCTACCTGAAAGAGGTAGCGAGTCTCTGGTTTAACCACCACTCGGAATTCGCCACTTGGGGTGCTTTTAAGCTACGCATTACCAATGTATTCGGTCGCCCCGAGGTACGCAAGATCCGTGCCGAACAGCGTCTACGGGGACGCGCACAGCTTCAGGGGGAAGGCTTCACAAGCTACATCGAGGATGTGCTCGACTTGTGCAAGCGCCTTGACCCTTCAATGATCGAGGCAGACAAGATCAAACACATCGACACATAGACGACGCCTTCCAGATGCTGCTGGCGAAGGGCCACCGCGCAAACAACGGGTCATGACACGGCGGCCAGCGGCTACCGACGAAACTCTCGCGGCATTGACCCTAGGTGGAGACCACAACACAATCATGTCGGAAATCAAACGATATGTGCGCGAGGAGGTGGCCCGACAACTTTCGTGTCTGTCGTATCAACCGGCAACGGAACCCTCTTCTGAGCGTCTCGCGACCGCCATCAGACAGGTAATACAGGTGCAGGTCTCTGAGGCACTGCCGCCCGTCTCTCAGACAACACCTGGCACCGCGCCATTGACTTATGCTGCTGTTGCTGCTACTCCACCACGACCTCCACTTCGGCCGACTCCCCAGCCTCTACGAGTACCAACGACGCCAGTTCCAGCAACACAACAGCGCTATAACGGAAACCCTTGACGCACAGTTGACAATCGTCCAATCTGTTATGCATGCAGATATCCAGGTCACTTGCCGCGCTTCTGTCGCCGGCGCTTCGCAACGGGCCCGGCTGCAGCTCCGAGGTACTCTTACGACTCTTTCCCGGCCCCGTACAACGCGCAACGAGGAATGCCCCGTCAATACGACCGACAATCAGTGCAACGCGACCCGTCCCCATCTGAACTAGACCACCACCCTGCTGCTGACTACCGACCATTCGGTCCCAGTCGCTCATCCTCACCACGCCGTTACCGTTCTCCATCCCCGCTGCGTCACCAACCGAACCCCGTAGAGACGGAAAACTGACTGCCGCAGCTCCGGAGGCACGAGCTGCGAAATCGTCGCATTGTAGAAGTCCTCGCCCGTCCCCCACAAACGTTCTGGAACTGTTTGTTGAAGGTCTACGAACTCTTGCGCTTGTTGACACGGGTGCTGCCATATCTGTGATGAGTCAAAAACTCTGCCGTCCGATACGAAAAGTAACGACGACGCCTTCCGACGTATTGCTGAATACCACGAGCACGCAACCTATTCGACCAGTCGGAGCATGTACAGCGAGAGTAATCATTCAGGACGTCCTGTGCCACATTGACTTTCTCGTGTTGGCCACTTGTTCCGACAACGTGATACTTAAATGGGATTTTTTGTCACGCCACCATGCCGTAATTGACTGCGCTCGCGCGCAGGTGGAATTTTCTGTGTTTTCTGATGCGCCATCTACCGACAATGAGCTCGCTCACCTTGGCAAACTTCTTGTTGCTTCCGACATAGATGTTCCCCCTCTGAGTGCCATCGTTCTCCCCGTCAATCGCACTGAATTGTCCGGCTCTACTATTGTGTTCTCCCCATCTGACGTTTTCAGTCGCCGCCATAGTACGTCTCTGCCATACGCCGTTTTGCCACCTCACCAAGATACTTCCGGAATTGTCATTTGCAATTCTAGCTCATGCCCTCTTACCTTAAGAGCTCACGAAACACTGGGCTATGTTCTTCCTGTTGATGACAACATTGTGCCTATTGAGTCCCACGACACTGGCCAGCAACTTCAACTGAACGCTGTTACTCCTCCTTTTACGCGGGATGACTACTCCTTGGATATCTTCGATCGTTCCATCGACAGCAAGCTTCCTCTGAATTAATGGAACCAGCTAATAACCCTTCTGCATGAACTCCGTAATTCATTTGACTTTCCTCAAAAGGCACTGAGTCAAACTAACACTGTTGCTCACACAATCTACACTGGAACGCACCCTCCTTTGCGGCAACGCCCCTACTGCGTATCACTCAAAGAACGAAGTGTAATTGCAGAGCACGTGGACGATATGCTTCAGCGCGGTGTCATCAAGCCATCTTCTAGCCCCTGGTCTTCACCTGTTGTGCTAGTGAATAAAAAAGACGGTTCGATTAGATTTTGTGTCAACTACCGGCGACTGAACAAAATTACACGGAAAGATGTGTACCCTCTTCCCCGCATCGACGACGCTATCGATTGCCTACAAGGTGCCGAATTCTTTTCTTCGCTGGACTTACGTTCAGGTTACTGGCAGGTTCCAATAGCAGAGTGTGACCGTCCCAAAACAGCGTTCATTACGCCGGATGGCTTATACGAATTCACGGTTATGCCATTCGGTCTGTGCAATGCACCTGCAATGTTTGAACGAATGATGGACAGCGTTTTACGCGGCCTTAAATGGCAGATATGCTTATGCTACCTTGATGATGTTATCGTATTTTCTCCCGATTTCCTTACTCACGTCGACCGTCTGCGCACAATTCTTCAGTGCCTTACTAAGGCAAACCTCCAGCTTAACCTAAAGAAGTGCTACTTTGGGGCTCGCCAACTTACTATACTTGATCACGTTGTGTCAAAGAATGGAATTTGCCCCGACCCGGACGAACTTCGAGCCGTAGCCAACTTTCCAAAGCAGACTTCACTCAAAGAACTTAGGAGCTTCATCGGCTTGTGCTCGTATTTTCGCCGTTTCGTCCACAACTTTGCATCAATAATCGCCCCACTTACACAACTACTGAATGGTCCAGCTAATTTTTCGAACTGGACCCCGGCATGTGACGAAGCCTTCCTTACCCTGCGCCGCCTACTTACGTCGCCACCCATTCTACGCCATTACGATCCAAGTGCCCTCACTGAAGTGCACACAGACGCCAGTGGCGTTGGTCTTGGAGCCGTACTCGCGCAACGAAAGCCCGGTATTCCAGAGTAGGTCGTCGCATATGCAAGCCGCGCACTCACGAAAGCGGAAATGAACTACTCCGTAACTGAAAAAGAATGCCTCGCAATTGTTTGGGCATTGAGCAAGTTTCGTCCTTACTTGTACGGACAGAGTTTTGACGTTGTGACAGACCACCACGCACTTTGTTGGTTGGCGTCGCTAAAAGATCCTTCAGGTCGCCTTGAACGTTGGGCTCTTCGCCTACAAGAATTCGACATTCGTGTCGTCTACCGCTCAGGACGAAAACACTCTGATGTGGACGCCCTTTCACGATCACCAGTGAGATCCAGCGCATACCTGCATTCGGACGCCAACTTTCCCATTGCTCCCATTTTCGTCTCAAGCATGTCGTCTGAACAGCGGAAAGACCCATGGATAAAATCTCTCCTCAAAATTCTTTCCGACTCCTCATCGTCTGTGTACCCACGCGCTCTTCACCGCCAAGCCACACATTTCGAGATACGGGATGCGCAACTATACCACAGAAACTACCATGCGGATGGCCGTAAATGGCTCTTGGTTATACCACGCCACATGCGATCTGATATCTGTGCGTATTTTCATGCCGACCCACAACATGCTCACGCTGGTGTGTTAAAAATATATCACCGGATCTTCCAGCGTTACTACTGGCGTGGTATGTACACCTTTGTACAAAAATACATTCGGTCCTGTTCATTATGCCAACGACGAAAGACAGCGGCCCATTCACCCGGATTATTACAGCCTCTACCGTGTTCGGCGCACCCTTTCGACCGCGTTGGAATCGATTTATATGGTCCCCTTCCATACACTGCCACTGGAAATCGATGGATCATTGTCGCGGTCGACCATCTGACGAGGTATGCTGAAACAGCTCCACTACCTACGGCTGCTGCACGTGACGTAGCCAATTTCGCCTTGCGACGCTTCGTACTGCGTCATGGGGCACCACGTGAACTGCTTAGTGATCAAGGGCGTGTCTTTTTATCCGAAGTTGTACCACAACTCCTTCGGGCATGCCGCACGGTGCATGGCACCTCTACAGCCTACCACCCGCAGACCAGTGGTCTAACTGAGCGCTTCAACCGAACGCTAGGAGACATGCTCGCCATGTATGTCAATTCCAACCAATCGAACTGGGATGTTATTCTTCCATTTGTGACTTAGCGTACAACACCGCGACGCAGCCAACCACAGGCTTCTCGCCTTTCTTTCTTTTATATGGCCATGAGCCATGCTCCACCCTTGACAACATTTTGCCGTATCGTCCCGACGCCTCAGAGTTCAACCCTCTCCCTGAAATTGTGCACCACGCAGAAGAGTGTCGTCAGTTGGCCCGATCATTCACCTCGGACAAGCAAGTACTCGAAAAAGACCGCCACGACCGCAACCAGCAAGTCGAGACTTTCGCCGTGGGCTCGCTCGTCTGGCTCCGACTGCCCTTCCACTCCCCAGGTCTGTCCTCTAAGTTTGGCCCCAAGTTTCAACGTCCTTATCACGTGGTCGAACGTCGATCTCATGTAACATACATGATCGAGCCGGTCACGCCATCTACAGACAGGCGACGCCTTGGTCGTGAGACTGTCCACGTGGGTCGTCTCAAGCCCTATCACGACCCACTCCTACTCTCGTCACCGTGACTTGCCAGGATGGCTCGTCTTCGTCGCCGGGGTATTGTAGAGAGGAAGAAGATTATGTGCCGCAGTGGGTCACGCCTTTAGCGAGAGGAGCCAAGCGCGAGCGTTTGCCCCGAGTGCTGTGAATTCTGGGTTCGTTGCTGCCGCCCGCTTTCCGCATCAATAGACCTGCTGTGCAAGTACTACTTGTGCCAATAAACCCCATTTCATTAGCAACGTGTCTTTTATTGTCGTTTGTGCTAGAACGCATGGCTTTTAAAATAGAAACAAAGATTATAGGGAAGTCGCAACTTTATGAAGAAGGGCAAAAAGAGCAAGGGGATACTAACAATGATGAGGTTACTGATGTGGAAACCACACAAGGAAAGAATGATTTTGTTCTATCTGCTGAGTTTAAACCTTTTCATATAGACCTCACAAAAACTTTTCAGTAAAGTTTTATCGATTCCCATCAACCACAGCCATCACACTTTACCAACATGCTTACGACTTCACGAGTATAAAGAAAAAGGTAACGCAACAGTAGTATTTTATGGATATGCAGTGAAGTCTAACCCTGCTTCCAAGCCCCCTATGGAAAAGTTTGTAATTCTTTGTCATGGAAAGCATGCTGCCATTACATCCAATTGTTGCACCTACATCTCGTCGAGTGAAAATGCGTGGGTGCTTGGTTTACGAAATCATAATCATAAGACGAAATATTAAAAATACTAAAAAGGTAAAGCACAATCATCATTTAGTTTCTTGAGATAAATGCAATCCAATCAACCTACTAGTATTAGCAAAACAACACATTAGAACAAACATCTCCCAAATACTGTACAGGTGTTTGTTCACTAAGACCTCCATGAGAAATTCGGAGGGCACAAAACACGCTCGTGTGTGTGGACCCTTGTGGGTAGTTTCATATTCAACAGATTCCCAGTTTCGTTTTATACAGTCAACCAGATGCTTTCGAGCAATCTAAGCATCATGGCAATGCAGTTTACAATTTGTATGTCAAAGATAGTGACTCAAACACAATTGCCTAGGTTTTTTCGTGCACCACTCTTTACTTTGAAACTCTCTTTGCGTGTTACCCGGTTAATGTTCACCTAAATTTAAGTAAATGGTGTTATTGTTTTCCACTACCATAAAGATGCTCATACTGTGGACAGAAATCGAAATCGCTCTTATGAACTAAACATTGCCCTGCCGTGGTGGTCTAGTGGCTAAGATACTCGGCTGCTGACCCATAGGTCGTGGGATCGAAACCCGGCTGCGGCGGCTGCATTTCCAATAGAGGCAGAAGTGCTGTAGGCTCGTGTGCTCAGATTTGGGTGCACATTAAAAAACCCCAGGTGGTCGAAATTTCCGGAGCCCTTCGCCACGGCGTCTCTCATAATCATATAGTGGTTTTGGGACGGTAAACCCCACATATCAATCATCATCATGAGCTAAGCATTGCAACACAGCTGAAGGTGCAAAGGTAGCAGTGCATCCAAAGACATAGGTCAAACATCACAAAGGATTTTATCTCAGCAAACATTCTTAGTAACAACACAACGCATAAACAACACAGAAGTACAAGGTACAACTAGTTTTTCTAGGGTAAAAGTAAAAAAAAATTCATGGGTGTTCATACAGACAGGACTCTATTCATAAAATACATGCTTAAGTGACAAAACAGTCATTTTTAAGACTAACAATCAACCATTCATCACACTTACACAAACAACTATTTTAAAGAAATACTGTATAAAAAAAAATCATGGTAAGGCAACAAAAGCTCTTTTAAAACATGTCTCCCAAACTTGTTGGAAAATTCTTGAAAATCCTCTGATTTCATGTGTCAGCTCGAAACGTAAAAACACATGGTGCGAGTTCTGACTGCATGAGCATCACATGCACGAGCATCACTGCATGAACAACTGAAGTACTAATGTAATGACAATTTACATATACCAGGCTGAAAACATTCAATGTGTTGTTTCCATATGACTCTTCAGGTAACTGTTCCTCACAAAAGACTTTGGGAAGACAGTGCAACTGCATGGTCGATTGCCTGTGTGGATGCATACATGATCTCATAGAGTGGATCAATGTGAAAAGCTTTGTGGGCAGAAGGAGCATTGTTAAGGTCGTTCACTAGTGTGAGTGCGCAGGTGTTTCTTTAGAGAGGGATTCCATCGAAAGCTTGCAGGGCAGAAATCACACTTAAATGGTTTCTCGCCTGTGTGTACACGTTGGTGTTCTGACAAGTAGGAATGCCATGCGAACCTTTGTGGGCAGAAAGAGCACTGATATGGTCGCTCGCCTGTGTGAATACGCAGATGTTGTGAAAGTATGTACTTCGTTGAGAAGCTCTTATCACACGAAGGGCACTGATGCGGCCGCTCGCCGGTGTGGACGCGCATGTGCTGGTTGAGATTTCCACGTGATTTGAAACTTTGAGGGCACAAGTGACATTCAAACCGTCGCTTGACTGAGTGGGCCTCACTACGATTTCCCATGTCGTACAGTCTTCCAGTTTTACAGACACCAGTGGAAGAGGAATGAGACTGTCGCTTCTGTGACTCGCCATCCTCCAGAGTTGGTGTACAGCTGGAATGCCCCTCTTCTGCACAGAAAAAGCAAGGAGAGCCACCTGAACAACACTTGTAATTTAAAAGCAAAGTGTGGTTAAGAAAGGTCAAACAAAACTTCCACAATAGATTATGGTGCTTGAGATGATCACCACTTATATTTTTTAACAAAAGGGAATGGTTGCTCCAGGCTTGTCAATCTTTTTTCCTTGTTCTACACATTCACGTAATTACACAATGCTTGGTTGTGAGCATTCTCCCCACACACTTGTAAAAGAAAATTGTTTCTGCATGTGATGGGTATACCATGGAAAATGTTCCGAGTTGTACACCCAACATAGCACTCCAGAAAATTGTGATCGCAAAACCGAAAATTGTGATCACAAAACTTCAATAGAGATTTAATATTCGTGACATTGCCAAGCAGAAAATTAGACCTGTAATGCAATAAAGCATTTTTCTAGAACTGATTATGAGTGCCTGCAAGTCCCAAGCAAGACCTCCTTCCCTCTTTAATGAAAAAAATTAGACAATATTTGGTGAAGGGGCCTTTAGTTAGTCAGGAAACAAAATTTGAGATGGCAGCAATACAGCCTCTAAGAAGAATGCACAACTGTGTATCAAATGAAACGCTTTATTTAACCCGCATGCTTTTACTAATTTTACAGAACTAAAAGGAGCCATTGTGTCACAGTTCTTGTTTTATAGCAAAGGGTGAAGATGCTCTTCAAATGTACCGACAATTTTTGACACCTTAGAATGTAAAAACTGAGGCACCACACGGTAGAAGCACTAAGAAATCGTGAACATATCTAAAAGCTCTCAAAACTTGAGTCTATAGAAACCACGGCAGCAGGATTCTGTAACTGAGAAAAGGTTGCAAAAAAAAATGCTAGGCCTGCGCGGTAGGCTCAGCACAGTCACAGAAAAGGCTAGAAGAGCGGCCTTTCAGAGCCTTTTCAAAACACTCATTGGGTAACTACTGCAAGCACACTTGCTTGGTACCAATGAGGGCATTATTAATAAACTTTTGGGTAGTAGGCCAGCATTCACTATGCTATTTTTCATCAATTTTCTGAGAAGCGTGATATCTGTCCATGCAGCGGCTGACGACGATGACGAATTATGGGTGAAGTGAGTATGCGCCACAGTTAATAGGGGAACAAGAACAATCTCTCGTGATGGTTTGGAACATTGGACGGCCCACTCGTTACGCTATTCGCATTGTGCGACGACCGTTTGTTATTTTGCTGTTGTGAAGCGCTTTATAAGTCATATTAACGCGATTGCTTTCTCAACATCAAGACTGCCTAAGGAAAGTTTGACAACAGGTCACAAGCACCGGTGTAGCTCAGTGGTAGAATACTAAGCTGGCACCCAGCAGACCCGGGTTCGAGCCCCACTGTGTTATTAGTGCTAGGTCATGCCTGCCTAAGGCAAGTTTGACAAGTTACCAGCTACGGCATAACTCAGTGCTAGAATATTAGGCTGGCACTCAGCGGACTCCGGTTCAAGCCCTACTGTATCATTGGAGCAAGGTTTTTTTCTAATTTCGCCCGATGTGGCTATAAACAACAGGGGCGGCGGACAAAAACTGTCCGTGACTTGAAAAGTGATCTCATAACAGCTTTCACTGTAAAAAAATGACAGGAGTGTAGGGCAGGCGTTTGCTCAGTCCCCCCCCCCCCCCAGTGAAGCATATCTCAAATCTCCCGAAACGAAAGAACCGGGACACGTGCTCAAAATTTTATGGTATTATACTTTACTGTTCAATACCAAACCTGAATAAAACCAATATCTCAAATTCTTCTCACAAGCTACCTGTTGTGAGCCCATCAATGTTCTAGTTTTTGTTTCCTACTATTCACCACACCCTGTGTGTACAGAGGGGGGGGGGGGGGAAGGTCAAAAGTTTCCAGGTTCCTATCCCATGTATTCCTATGGCAGCCCGGCCTAAAAACTTTTGAACCCCCCCCCCCCCTCCCCCCAGTACATAAGCAATCACTAGCGTAACCACTATTAAGGCAGAAGTACATGGTTTTCGATGTTCGAAGTGATATGCTGAACTGAGAACAGCTATGAACAACTATGAACAGCTATGAACAGCCAAGGCCCCATCTATTACTTAATTATCACCCTGAAAAAATTATTCTCAAATTACCTGTTGCTTTGAGACACAACCAAAGACACAACGATACCAATCAACAGTAACATTTGCAACAAAGCAACAGTTTCAACAGTGACCACACACATAAATACATAGTCAAGACAAAGAAATGAAAATAAAGCATCACATAATATTTATTATTATGCATTAGAATCACCTTCCCCATTTTCATACAAATGTAAAGGCAAAAGAAAACGATGCTGTAATGCTTAAAATATATCTTTTTTCACAAGAGAATCAGCTATATTGCCACAACAGGTTGGCCACGTTCAAGTAGCCCGCCGCAATTATCGTGGCATGAGCACCAGGCAAGACCCGGCTGGCCTGCGCCACGCATTCGTGCGCTCAGGCTACGAGGAAGAAGAAGACAGTTGGATCTGTGCAACTCAGCTACTCCTACTTCGACGACCATAGTCATTAGACTCGTGGGCACAAGTTCACCCTAATAAAGACTTGTTCTTTTAGCCGCAGCTCCAAAGAATTTTTTTTTTTTCAAGATGGGCAAGAACTTCTACCTACAGAAGGCACTTGACGTAGCGAAAAAAGAGGAGCGCGTCAGACGTGCGTTGCTACAGTTATCTGGAGCACAAGTCGACGCCGTGTCGTCGCATCCGATTCGAGATGGCGGCTCGGCTCGCCGAATTATTCAAGATGCTAGGCCAAATAGTGGCCGGCTTCCCCAACCTTGGTTGCAAAATGGCGCTGGCGAGACTTCTCATTCTCCTGCATGCACCATCTCGCCCTCTGCTGCTGCGGACACCTCCTCTCCAGCTTCGCCGCTGGCCCGCGCGGGTGCTTGTTACCACTGCGGCGCGATGCTGCATTGGGCCTACTTTGCCACTTGCCATACCAGCAGCCGGACATGTTTTCGGTGCGGACGTCGTAGACACTTCGTGTGGGTCTGCGGCACTATTATTGAGTCGACCGGCTATCAAGGCACATCGTGACTGACCAATACAATTACTGTCCTGCAAGTTAGCGTCCCAGCTGGCCTTGCTCCTGAGGTGCCTGATCCTGCCTTGTGTCCTGCAGTTGAGCATACCCCGACTGCACGCGCTTCGACTGGGAATACTGTTGCGAGGAAGGCTGTTCCAGTCGGGTCTGCCGCTGCTGACCATACTCTTCCTGCATCAGTTGTCCATCCTTCGCTTGTGCCTGCTCTCGCTCTGCATACTGTCGCTCTGCATACCTTCTCAGCAACTCTGATGCAACAAATGTCTATTTGGTGTTCCTATAGAGATACAGTCACTAGTGCTGAACTAGGGCGAGTCACTCAGCCACTAAAGTTCGGCCACGGACATTCATTGGAAGGCCACTATAAATGACTGCTTCCACTATCGTGTGAAGGCTGTTTTATGAATGGATGCTGAACGAGTCTGGACTAGCTGAATAAAATGCTAAATGTAACTTCTCTCTTTGTCATCCACTCTTAGTTTGAATTTGAAAGTTGAATTGACTGCTCACGCCACTTTAATCACAGAATGACATGAGGAAAGCTTTGTAATGCAGAACTTGGAAATTGATATCTGAGTGCGTTGCCCCTTTTAGGCGTCTGTAAGACGTTATGCAATAAAGATTTGCAAGTTACCACGAATGCAAAAGAATGTGCTTCTACAAGAATTATTAAAAATCATCACTGACAAAAACGTTTCATATAAAAGAATGGCGCTTTTGAAAAATTTCCTTCATGCTTTTCCTAGAATACCCAAGGCTGCGATCCTCTGCAGCAGGAAGGATGCTTGTCTAAAATGTCCTACTGGACTTGACCTGCAGCTTTACATAATTAATGGCAACCAAAGCCTGCAAGAGAGCAGATAAGGTAATATTAATTAGGCAGCACAGACCAAAAAGAAAGAAAAAGCTGCAGAAACAGCAAACAGAACCAGCAATAAAATTATATAAAATGTGAAAACATGCAGCAAAAACAATGAAAGCACCCAGTGTCATCTCTTGAGCACTCAACCCCAATACACAATAGTGTTCTGAAAGTACAAAGGAGTAGACACCATGTTTTGAAAGTATTAAGGTCCTCATTCTGTATATTACCAAATAATCATAGAAAGTTTCAGAGTAACATAGAACATAAACTCATCAGCAAACTTAAAGGGGCCCTGCAGCACTTTTTGAGCATGGTCAGGAAATGCTGCTGATCAGCAGAAAAGGCTCCCGAGAACTCGTGAGCCAAATATTATAGCGCAGCACACGGCCTGGAATTCAAAAAAAATTATTAAAGTAGCTAAAAGTGGCTTTCTCTTCTCTTGACAAATGGCGGAAGAACCTCCAAAATCACTCGTAGAAGGCCATCTATCAGCTTTGGCTGATTTGAACATAACGCACTCGGTCGTTACAGGGTTCACATTGGAAGGCAGCGACTTGTTTACGCATGCGTGCACGATCACACTGAAAAAGCCATGCATTAGAATGAGAAGAAGAAGAGAAAAAAAAGTGCCTAGGTCACGAGGCGCGCGTGATTTACCATTTCCTTTGCCCCTGCCATGCCTCCGTGCTTAGCTTTCAGTGCTTTCGTCGGGACGAGAGAAGAGAGAATGCAATTGCAGCGTGCGACAAATCTATGTAACTTCGTCGTAGTGGGCGGATTTTTAAAAATTTTGCAGTGTTGAATTTGTGAATCCATTCCATGGTTAATTGAGAAAGTGTTTAAGGGCCCCTTTAACACCAAAGTCCCGAAACATTTCTGGACCTCGACAAGTTTGTTTGATGCCAGCCGCCAAGCACTGAATGCGGTTGCCGAGATAATGCTTCGGTATGCTTGGATAATATGTTGGCAAGAATGGGTAACACCCCACCAACAGAACTCAAAGCTACATGGCACAAGCATCAATCAAACTGTTTCAGGAAGTGCTGCGGAGCGTTTGTGTTAAGCTTGCCGTATGGTACGTACGAGGGTGCACAGACAAAGACACACTTTACAGTTGCAATGATCAATAATTAGCATGCACACATTTGATAGGGGGAATCTAAACAGACATGCAGAATCGTTATGAGAGGCTTAGCCAGTGACAATTCTCTGGCATACAACGCATGCCAATTCCACATGGTTTTGTGACTTCATCCTCGACATGCCAGGGACTATTTGTAAGGTTACTATTTTTATGCAGTTGATGAAACAGCGCACATTGATAGACTGAAGTATGCCAATAAGTGAAAGCAACCAAGAGCTACAGCAAGAAAACTGTAAATTATACTGAAGGGAGAATTTGACATTTTTTTTCCAGCAGTTAACAGGACCGTGGTTGTGAATGTTGAATAAGCTAGTAAGCAGCATTCGCAATTTTCCAGCCTCATTACATAAAGCCTGTGCCTTGTGTTCAATTCATATTTTGGATTCGAAAAAGAACTTCAACAACTGAAAGAGTAGCAAGAAAGGCATTTCTGTGTAGTTTACAAATGAATATAAAGTAGTGCAACCAACATCTACCGAGTACACAGAACTTGTGAAGAAATGAGGCATTACAAGTACTGAAGTTCATTATGTGGCAATTTAATCAAACTGAACACAATAAGTTTGTTTAGTTTGTACATTAAAATCAGGAGGCTACCACTATATCGAGAATACGAATGACCCCTACTTGCTTTTTAAAATTGTCTGCCACCAAAGCTTAATTTGAAAACACCACACAACAGAAAGAGAGGGAAGTGGAGATTTTAGGTACACTGAATTTCGCAATAGAAATGATACAGGTGGGTCAAATTTATGCTGTCCAAGATTATGCAATACCTAGCAGTGATTGCCCCATAGATTAAAACAAGCAGAAAGTGTGACCCTTTAACAACAAAGTGAAGAAACATCATTGAATAGGTGATGCCACTGGAACCAATGTTTAGACAAACTGGACTTTCCTTCATTATGGCAGTGACGTCCCGACAAGAAAACACTCGTCCATATGAATAACATTGGCTCCAGCAAGATTCCATACTTAATGATTTATCACTTCAAGCCTCCATCTTCCATTGAACTCGTCTTAATTTCAAAAATTAAGCATTACATATTGATTATAACAAAGATCAAATAATAGTTTTTGTAACACAGATGGCTCCAAACCGATGGAAACAATGAATGTGCACAGAAAGATTGAAAAGATGGGCTGTGGACCACTGCCTTGCTATTCGGAGCCATAGCAGGAGCAGGAAAAACATTCGGAAATGCCCAAAAGAGTTCCCCATTACCAGAAAATACCGTGGAAGTGCCCATCCCCTTTCATTGAAAATTGTGTTATTCTAGATCGATATGAATGCTTATCTGGTCAAATCGGTAAAAACCGATATTGTAGCCAATTGAAGCTTTCAAGGCAGGGCTATAGTATTGAAGAAAACATATTTACTTTACCATAATATATGATGGGCTACACAGCACCAAATAATCATCACTTAACCCATTCTTTCCGAACATTACACCCTTCCGCGACTTGCGCGGCCACTCGAGAGCTTTGGTAATCTTGGCAACAGAGTAGGAATCGATTGAGCAGCCCATGGTCGGCATGAGAAGTGTGCCAATTGCGGTCGCACATGCAATTTATCTAAACATGTGTAACAAAAGCCCTAATACCATTGGGTTTTCCTTTAAGAAGTGTTCACTGTCATTCTGCATTATCCTGACCCCAATAAGTCTTTCTCCTACCCTTACAAGTGAGTGAATAGTCCAAATTTGTGCTTAGACGACTAATAATGGCCACAATAAAAAAAATGTTTTGAATAATGGAAGATCTTGGAATGGGTAGGCCTTGAAAATTTTCAAAAGTTTGGAAGTTTATACACTGGGCATTTGTGCAAAACTGGTTGCTTGCAGGGTATTTTACAGAATGTTACCTGGAAGTGGCTTAAAGAATTCAAAATAATACCATGGGTTGCATTTCGACTGGTTCTTTTCTTGCAGGAAAACTGTAATCTAGGTCTACAAGACAAAAGAAAAACATTTTTTTTTTAAGAAGCCATATTCTGCTTCAACGCCAACACAGAATACTTAATTTTAGAGTGAAAATGATAAATAACATCAAGAGAAGCAAGCAACATATTGACGTAAAAAGTGCTGCATAATTTCTGTAAGCTATAGAATGACTATTTTTAAAATACACACAGGATGTGCATCTGCAAACATAAAATTTGTGAAGACATATGAAAGTATGCAATATGACGCATCTGTTATATGAATCAATCAAATAAACTAATAAACCATAACGAGCCGTCTTCTTCAAGGCTGCGCCTTAACAGCTGCAGACTTGAAGTTATGCCCTAAAAAGACAGGTGTACCTACGTTCGCTAAGTGTACGCCTTCAAGGGACCCTCCAGCACTATTGAAGCACCTATTTTTTATTTGTGATTTGCATAGGCCGATAGCTGGAGATAATTTTAGCATAGATCTAAGCAACGATATCGAACGATTTAGTACTTTAATCACGCAATAAAGTCACTACACTGCTGCCGACCGCATTACCACGTAGTGGCGCTTGCCAGAACATTGCGGACGGAAATGATGCCGGAAGGTTGCCGCCATGTAATTGGATAAACATAACGTTGAAACCGATCGTGGTGCAGGATCAAAACTGAGATTACTAATCTGTTCCATTTTTCTTATCTGTACTTGTTCATCGAACCCTGAACAGACGCGACCGTAGGAACAAAGATCACTGCGGCTACAAAGCCCGACAGAGACGCCGGCTGCCATTTCGCCACTGTATTTTCGGCCTGCGTGCCTCTCTCTTTCTTCCCTCTCCTTGTTTTTGGGAGTTGGTGAGCTGTCTCTTTCCACACGAGCGCTGTCGAAGGGGCGCAGTGTACTCTTAAGAGTTGTTCGTCAAGCGGCTCACCGAACAACGCGCAAAGGCTCAGCAGTACTTCACTGTCTTGGTCGTTCCACAAGTTCCTTTTTCAAAATAAGAGGGAGTGACTCAAAATGTTGTGAAAAACAGAAGAAAATAGGGAGTGACTCAAAATATTGTAAAAAACAGCAGATAATACCTTGCTTCGACACAGTAACTCCTGCTCACGATCCGGTAAGCCAGGCATCAGGCACCATGTATGTTACTGTGACAAAGTCAACATTAGTTTGAAAAAAAAAAAAAAGCAAGCAACGATGAGGTGCGAGCTTCCCCTACGTAGGCGCTTCCAGTTTACTTTATTGGGGCAGCCCTCCAAAGTCAAGGGGCCAAGTGACCCCGCGAAAATCGAACTGAAGGTCACCATTTTTTTCGTTATATTTTGATCTATGTAAAAAAAATCAGATTGAGCGCTGTTATCACTGCAGTTTTTGTTGCGTTAGTCTGTACTTCAGCCTACACAACCGACGAATAAAACCTGGGCGTTGAAAAGTGTTGGAGAACCTCTTTAACGTGCTCTGCATGCGCTAATACGCGAGAATTAAGGTTTAGAATAGGGCTTTCTGCTCCCTGTTCAATATAGTAATGACGCAACACAATACGGAGGTGTTGGGTCTCGCTCTCAAATTGGTGTGCCGAATGGAAACAAACTAATGTAGTTTGCATCTCGCACATGAGCAGCAGCTTTTGAAAATATTAAGTATGAAGCATTTCTTAGTGAACCCGAGGTACTGTGAGGGTTTCAACACATCAGCAATAAACATTGAGTATGTACTTCCAAGATACAGGTGTTATGTCAGGTTAACGACAATATTAGTCTCAGTGTTGGCTATGCTTTAATAGCAGTTCAACAAACTTTACATTTGTATCTATATAGTTCAGCAAGCTATATTCAAGCATCGCTCGAACTTGGAGGAACAAGTTAAATTACACATGGTATTTCCATCATCGCACCATAAATGCACTTCATTTTTGATAATACTGACGTCTGTGGTCTAAAATGAGTGCTTACATCATGTCAAAGCACACACTACTCTTTAAATGCCAGTTTGACCTTTTACATGCCAGTTGACGATCCTTATAAGCTCGTGATGCGCATGCAACTACTGCACTAATGAAAACAGGTCAGTCGACTTAGTAACGCTCGACTCGAAGCCAAAAAATAGAACAAGGACGATTACTCCCAGAGTGCTCTACATAAAACTGATTGGGGATATGCTGTTTTTTTTTCTTTTAGGGCCAACATTCTAAAACCCTCTATTAACAACCCACCATCGTTTACTTCGTGCCATTCTCGACACAATCACTCAAAAGGAATACATGCATGCAAAAGGTTCACATATGGCTCCAACAGAATAACTATGAAAGAATTGCCAAAAAGAAACAAACAAAATGCAACACAGAGACAACCAATACATCAGAGCGGCATATAAAGGCCGCGATCACAAGCCCTCAGAGATGATGTGTTGGGAGCTTTATGCAATTTTATACTGACAATGAACATTTGCTTATTTACCCCAGCTGTGCTAATTCCGTGCTGAGTTTGACGCCTTAAAAGACAGTACAGAAAACTTTACATAGTCTGCATTCGCTTTTCTGGTACACTGAACTTAGGCTTCCAGAAACTAGTAAATAATAGCAAGGAACGATACTTGTGATGATGAGATAACTGCACACCTATTTGATGTGAACAGGTTTCTGCAAGAAATTTGTAAATAAGTGTTGCAACAAATAAGTTACAGTGGCTGGTTTCAGTCCCTCACTAAGCCCCTTCATCCATCAACACCACTCAGAGAAAATGGCGAAGTCCACAGTCGTGACTATGCCAACACCAGCAACATAACACGTCAGTGTCTGCATCATTGCCGCGCAGTATGATGTATAGCATAACAATGCTTCTTTTTAGGCATTATATTATGCATCCATTGCATATACACTGCATGCTCGTTAAAACAAAATATCAGTGAGAAATTTATATTTTGTCCCATTAGTGTTTGCTACATTGCCTTAAAGTGAATATTATGTTATCGTAGCTGGGAGGACTACTCGCTTTCCCAAAATGAAAATAGTTGAAAGGTTTTTGCGCTGAGTCCCTACTTCAAAAATCCATATTGTATAATAGTTTCTTTTAAGCACAACTAGTGCTGTGCAGATCTTCAGGCACCTTCATGCATTCAGATTCAGAACATTTAGAAAACAGCTAAAATTTCTCATTTTTCTTTAACTTAATGCCTTGTCAAAAGCGTGTTGCCCTCGAAGTTACGATGGCGCTATAGTTCTTTTCCTTCACAAAGGGCACCTTAAGGTCAAAGTAAAGGCTAGTTAAATACCAGGATAGCCTTTTTTAGTTTTCTTTGCGATTGGGATGCGACAGGTGGGCCCAACCTATACATGCTCGAGTCTGTGGTGTCGCAACACACCAAATGCCTGCATACTTGCAAGCACCCCTGAGGGTGGTATACTAAACTAATATGACGAAGCATCTTAGCCTTCACCTGTCTGCAATGATTTCATGAAGTTGCGGTAATCGTCAAGTAAAATATCAAATGCAAATACACACACGAAAAAAGATTATAATTCATAATGAACATGACGTACTACCTCCTAGAAATTTATGTTTTCGACTTTAGACAGAGAGAAATTGAGATAATAAACAAAAAGTGATAACTGGCAAAGCAGCTTTTATTTTTAAGAGAATGTATGGCTTTGAAAACAAGAACAAAAGCGGAAAGTAAAGTTTAAGCTTAATGAAAACCGCCAAAAACATCGTTATACCAGCAATATGAAGGGTACTGACATGGACAACGCAAGGCAAGAATAATTATTTTCCTCCAGTCTGCTAAGTAGATCGATACAAAAAACGATTTTAGAAAATACTTAGCGATTTCCATCAACTAGAGCGATAACACTTTACCAATATGGTTATCCCTTCATTGGTATAAATAAAAGAATAATCCAACAATAGTATTTTACAGAAACAAAAAGAAGGATGATCTAATATTCCTGCCAAACATATTACAATGCTTTAATCCCTTGCGAAGGCAACCATGCTGCCATTTCTCCTATTGTTGCACCTCCTTTAGGTCAAGTGAGATTGACACGGTAATTGGTTTATAAAAGCATAAAGGTAAAACTGAATATGACTAATGACAGCAAAAAACTTTCATTTAATTTCATGAAGAAAAAGCAATCACGATGCTCACACTGTGGCTGGGAATTAAGCTCTCTCCCTTGAGCTAAGCGATTCAATACAACTAAGAGATGTGTTCACTAAAGTAGCATTGCATCCACAGACAGCACAAACATCTACGGGGGATCCTATTTCAGTGCAGAAGGCTTGACAACAACTCAGTGCAAATAACAAAAAGGACAATGTGCTACCAGTTTCCTCGGCGTAGAAATAAATAAAATTTAGGAGTTTTCACGCAGGCACGACTATATTTGGTAAATACATACATGCCCTAGTGAAAAGACGAACATATAGTATTTAAGCTAAATGTTTATCACTACCATGCATACAACCATTTCTTAGAATATTATATAAATCAGATGACAGCAAGAATACTGAATTTCTTTTAAAAGAAGCCTCCCCAACGTCTCAGATAATGCTTCGATATCATGTGTCACTTCAGTATATAAGAGCACATGGTTTCTGTTGAAAATGCTTGAGAGTCGCAAGCGGAATACCACATGAGGAACTGAAATCCAAACATAGCTACAATTCGTACAAGGCAGGCTGGGAAAACAATGTTGTGTGTCAATCTGACTTTGCAAGTGAGTACTCAACACAAAAGACTTTGCACAGACAGTGTAGCTGAATGGTGTTTCCTCTCCACATGTCTTCATAGGACTTTTCAAGCGAGCACTCTGCACAAGAGACTCGGACCAAACTGTGCAGCTGTACAGTCATTCCCCTGTGTGTGTCTCCACATGATTTTGCAAGTCACTCTGCTGAACAAAAGACTTAGAGCAGGCAGTGAAGCTGTACTATCTCTCCCCTGTGTGTGTGTGTGTCACAATGTAACTTCTCAAGTGAGCCGTCTGCACGAAAGACCTTGAGTAGACAGTGCAACTCTATCGTCGTTCGCCTCTATGAGTACGGAGGTGATTTGATAGGGTGGATTGAAGCGAAAAGTACTGTGAGCAGAAGGAGCACCAATATGGTCATTCACCAGAGTCACGAAAGTGAGTACGCAGATGTCTCTTGAGAGAGGCACTCAATGAAAAAGTTTGGGTGCAGAAATGACAGTTAAATGGGCGCACGCCTGTGCGGATGCATTGGTGAGCTATTATGTGGGATTGTTGCTTGAATCTTTGCGGGCAGTAAGAGCACTGATATGGCCTCTCTCCTGTGTGGATGCGCAGGTGGACCATAAGCGAGCACCTGTACAAGAAGCCCTTACCACATGAAGGGCATTGATATGGTTGCTCGCCAGTGTTGGCGCACAGGTGTTTCCTGAGAAGGCCACTCCGTTTGAAACTTCGGGGGCACAGGTGGCATTCATAGAGTTGCCTGCCTGTGTGGGCTTTCTTCTGAACTTTCACATCAGATGGTCCTTCAGTTTCAGAGACACCAATAGAAGAGCAAAGGGACTGCCGCTACTGTGACTCGCCATCCTCCAGAGTTGCTGGGCAGCTGGAATGCTCGTCTTCTGCACAGAAAAAACAAGGAAGCTTGAAAAGGTCAAACAATACTAAAGGAACATATGCTGAAGCTGAATATGATAACCACTTTTTTTTTTTTCCCAATAAGTGCAGAGGGTTGCTTCAAACTTCTATATAAAATTGAGTGACCCTTAAGCTTCACCTTCAGGAGTTAACTGCGATAGCACTATCCTGTCCCTAATGCATACTCTAACCGCCTAGTGCGTACTTTAATTGTTTGATGTTACTCTAGAAGTTTAAATTGTGGATTACTACAATGTAATTGATAAAGTTGAAACTGGCTTGTGTCATTAAAGCTTTTTCATATGGCTGTATTCTGTGTGGTCTTACGAGAATACGCGCAGCAGTGAGTCTGCCTTTTGTAATGGGTGGCTGGCTTTAAACATGAACCTGTTACTATAATCACATGTTCTGATGCCCGATGGCAATGTATGCTTGCATCATGCAATATTACTGCAATATTACATGTTGTATGTATTGTGAAGCCTGTATACAAGACACATACGTTTGTAAACCAAGTTATTTTCACTGTATTTCCAATAGGAGAAAGTTACTTACATTGTATTTCCAAACAGACATGTGGCTGCATGGTAGAACCTCTACTTCCCACACAAACAGCCTGAGTTCGATCTTCACTCAAACCCAGAAATATTTATCAATTTCACTTGCATCTTTCTCAATTTTTTCAGCCCCGGACAAGATTTCTCACTCCCAGCTATAGACGTCCACACTGACGCCAGAATTTCTGCGAAAAGGGCTCTTTAATGCTATCACATTAATATTTCTTTTTCTCTACATATTTGGAGGTGACTATGCAATGCTTAGTTATGTACAACCTGCCCACATAGGAGTAAAAACACACTGTTTATGCACGAAACACTCTCGAGAATGTTCCAATATATATGCATTGCATGCCGCTCCAGAAAAGTGGAATAGCCAAACTTCCATGAATATTTAATATCCATGAAAGTTTAATATACATGAAAGTTAATATCCAATCTGTTATGCAGAAAAAACATACTGGTAATGCAGTGAAGCTTTTTTTCTAGAAATGCCTTTTCGTATGTGCTGTTTTTTCATATGTAATACTAAATATGAAATCAAAATTTTAATTGTGATTGGAAGTTACGCGTGTTGAGGACATCAACAATCTCATTCAGTTTTCCAGCATTCAACACACCCTGCACACAAGTAACAACAAGGGAATGAGCCATTATAAAAGCATTAGAAATACATCGCTGTCACTGGTCTCCCAAGTGGCGTACCAGATTTAGGAAATTTATGAACAACCAAAGCTCCATATATGACATAATTACCCATACGAAAATATTATTTTAAAGTTGTTTGTTTCTTTGTTATGCACAAACATGCTTGCATTTCATATTATTTCCTTCTCTTCTTAACACGTCAAAAGTCGCTTTTATGACACACGTTGCCACAAATTCTGTTTCAACATCAACAGCTTTCTTTGCATCTCTCACACATTGTCATGGCTGGTGGTGAGACTTTCACCACTAAGTTTGTTTAGACTCTCACGTTAGAATCACGAGGCTATCACAATGCTGAGAATACACATAACCTCGACTAGTTTTCTTTCGAAATTTTCTGCCACCAAAGCTGAAAAGTGTGAAAATATTGTGCAACACAAAGAAAGATTCTGCGATGTTTAGCTGCACTGAATCTTGCAATAGAATTGACAAAGGTGCAGTCAAATTTATGCTGTCTAAGCTATACACAAGGCAGCAGTGACTGCACCCCAGATTAGAAATGAAAAAAAAAAAAAAATAAGTGGCCTGCCACTCTGTTAACATAGTGATGAAAAAATCATTGAACAAGGGGTGTTGGTGGAGCCCCTGTTTAGAATAAGTGAACTTAATGTTTTGTCCACTTGGTAAAAAAAGCATCCGCTCTAAAGACATTCCACGTTTATTGATTATTTTCATCACTTCAAGCCTCAATCTTCCACTTAACTTTTGCCTTGGTTTCCTTACTGAAGCATTACATAATGGCAATTAAACAATAACTGACATTATGTTGCAATATAGTCCAAATTGCTGGAAATAATGACTGAGAGGTAAGATTGGAATGGTGAGATACGTACAACTGCCTAGCTATTCGGAGCCATATCAGGAGCAGTGCTAACAGCTAACGCTGGTAAAAAGGGTTTAGTATTGCCATAAAATACGAAATTTCTAAGTAAGTTCCCATTTCACCTCCATTGAAAATTGGATTAATCTCAATATGAAGCCTGTCTGGTTTTAAAATTTAAAAAATTACACCATCTCCCGCTAAAGGGAGCCATGCATGGATGCGAAGCAGCGCGGAGATGAACGGCACCCACAGAAACTCATCTACGTCACCTTAAGCAGGATCATCAACATTCAGAAGCTCTACCTGACTACTACTGCCAGTGAACATCGCTTGATGCCGGTGACTGCTGCCGTGAATGCTGCTGGTAACCATAACTATAGCACTGCTAAACAGCTGATCCCTAACGCATTTGCCAGAGACATCTATGATACCGTGATAACCAAAGCTGACGCGCTCTGTCTCATAGAAACGTGGAACGCCGCAAAACCTATGATCAACGGCTACGAAGTAATCGTATGTACAAAGGAAGTATTCTGGTGCCTTCGCTATTGACTTTGAAGAAAGGGGGGAATGCGCATGTGAGGTGGGGGTCAGTACGTCACACTACTGAGGAAGCATTTGGTTGTATTCAGCACCAGCTCGGGAGAGGGAGAGCATAGGAGAGAAAAGAAGGGGTGGGGATGCGCATGCGCAGTATGGGGGGGAGGGGGGGAGCAGAGATGCTGCAGAAAGAAGTAAGCAACGAACACAGCCCGAGGCATAAGCTCCTTAGCATCTAAAAACCGGGTGGTGGTAAATTAAAAACTTCCGAGGTAGGATTACCTTTAAAGGCATACTGACATAAAAATTTTGCCCTCGCCTTTTTTTGCTGCAATGTGTTTTTTAGAGAGTAAGCTGATCGGCCTGTAATTTTTCAAGTCCTTGAAGTCTCCTTTCTTATGGATTAAGATGATGTTGCATTCTTCCAAGATTCTGGTACCCTTTCCGTCAAGAGACACTTTGTATATAAGGTGGCTAATTTTTCTAACAAAATTTCTCCGCCATCTTTCAGGAGGTTCGTTTTTACTTTATCCTCACCAGCGGCTTTGCCTCTTTGCATTCCTTCTAGGGCTTTCCTTACTTCCGAATGTCGAATTCTTTTGGACTATTATAGTTTATCACAATACCATCCTGGCCGAAATGGCGAGGAGTTCTACAGCTCTCTGTAGAACTCCTCGCCATCTCCGCTATCCTATCCATATTGGTAATGACATTGCCTTCCCTGTTTCTAAAGGCATACATCCGATTTCTGCCTATGCACAAGTCTACCTTCGCAGCTTTTAGACTTTTGCCGCTTTTTACAGCCTGCTCAATTTATTCCATGTTATACCTCCTGATGTCGGCTACTTTACGCCTATTTATTAACTTCGAAAGCTCCCCTAGCTCTATTTTGTGGGTTGTATTTGATGCTTTCATCGTTTGTCGTTTCTGAACAAAATTTTTCGTTTTCTGAGATAGTTTGCCAGTTTCCTGTCTGGTGACTGAACCTCCAACTTCAATTGCACACTCTGATGATACTAGAAATATTGTCGTTCATTGTGCCAACGCTAACGTCAGTTATCTCATTTAGTGCGTCGAATCGATTCTGAAGTAAAACTCTGAATTCCTGTATTTCTCCTCTCACCACCAGTTCATTAATTGGCTTCTTGCGTATCAGTTTTTGTCTTTGCTTTTTTTAAACCTAGGTGTATACAAGCTCTAACCATTGTATGGTCACTGCATCTAATCTTGCCAACTACTTCTACATCCTGTACAATGTCTGAGTGTGCACACAGAATGAAGTCAATTTCATTTTTAGTTTCGCCATTAGGACTTCGCCACGTCCACTTAAGGTTAGCCCGTTTTCTGAACAAAGTATTAATAATGCGTAAATTATTACGTTCTACAAACACAGCTAATAACTCCCCTCTGGCATTTCTAAAGGGGATGCCATATTCTCCCACTGCATGGTCTCCGGCCTGTTTCTTGCCTACTTTGGCATTAAAGTAGCCCATAGGAATAGTATACTGTGTCTTTACTTTATTAATAGCCGACTCTACGTCTTCATAAAAGCGTTCGACCAAATGATCATCATGGCTCGATGTAGGCGCATATTAAGTATAAAAACTTATTATTTTACAAAAATAATAGCTAATAAAATTAGGATGATATTAGAGTTCAATCGGCCAAAAGACCGAGCAGGATTTCGTATTGGCTGCTCCACAATAGACCATATTCATACTATCAATCAGGTAATAGAGAAATGTGCTGAATACAACCAACCCCTATACATTGCTTTCATAGATTACAAGAAGGCGTTTGAATCAGTCGAGACATCAGCAGTAATGCAGGCACTACGGAATCAGGGCATCGAAGAACCCTATATCAACATACTGGAAGAAATCTACAGAGGATCAACAGCCACCATAGTTCTCCATAAAGAAAGCAAAAGAATCCCAATAAAGAAGGGTGTAAGGCACAGAAACACAATCTCTCCAATGCTATTCACTGCGTGTTTACAGGAGGTATTCGGGATCCTAGACTGGGAAGAGTTAGGCATAAGAGTTAATGAAGCGTACGTTAGTAACCTGCGATTCGCTGATGACATTGCGTTGATGAGTAACTCAGGGGACGAATTAAACTTCATGATTACTGAACTGGGCACCGAAAGCAGAAAAGTGGGTCTAAAAATTAATATGCACAAAACTAAAGTAATGAGCAACAATCTCGGCAGAAAACAGCACTTTGTGATACGTGGAGAGACGCTGGAAGTTGTAAAAGAACATGTCTACATAGGACAGGTAATAACTGCAGAGCCGAACCACGAGATTAAAGTAACTAGAAGAATAAGAATGGAGTGGAGCACATTTGGCAAGCACTCCCAAATCATGACTGGTAGATTGCCACTATCCCTCAAGAGGAAGGTATATAACAGTTGCCTCTTGCCAGTACTTACATACGAAGCAGAAACCTGGAGTCTTACAAAGAGGGTTCAGCTTAAATTGAGGATGATGCAGCGAGCGATGGAAAGGAAAATGATAGGTGTAACCTTAAGAGACAAGAGAGCAGAGTGGGTCAGAGAACAAACCAGGGGTTAAGGATATCATAGCTGAAATCAAGAAAGAGAAGTGCACATGGTCCGGACACGCAGCACGTAGGCAGGATAACCGCTGGTCATCAAGGGTAACTGACTGGATTCCCAGAGAAGGCAAACGCACAAAGGGGAGACAGAAAGATAGGTGGGTTGATGAGATTAAAGAGTTTGCGGGTATAATGTGGCGACGGAAAGCACAAGACCGGGTTGATTGGCGGATCGTGGGAGAGGCCTTTGCCCTGCAGTGGGCGTAGTCAGGCTGATGATGATGATGTTCTTCAGAGCATTTTAGTCATAACACGACACACATTGTTTTCTGCAGCATGCGACAGATAATTATTTACAGGCTCGTTACTATGAATCAGTAATAGTGTTGGTTTTAAAAACAATAAATCACCAGGTGCAGCTATCACCACCGCTCGACTATGTCAGCACACAGAATTGTGACACACTTCCGAGCGGTTCGCATCAAGAACTTTTTTTTTAACAGGAAACTGGATAGCAATGTCATGAAGTACATAACTTTATAATCTCGTGCAACGCAGTCACAGGCTTGCGAGCAGCTGCCCAGTAATAGTCTGCTAGAGTAAACGCGACTAAAGAAAAATGGCGGCTATGACATTGTTACAACTTGCTGTAGCGCGGTCACATGAGTAAAGTCGGGGGGTACCCATAGAACCTTGATTGGCGCCCCTGTTGAGGGCAGCAATAGCACGATGAAGTCGATCGCTTATGCTAACTTTAAAATTCATTAAAAATACTTTCCAAGCTATATTCACTTTTGATATTTTGCAGATGATATACGCATATTCACGGGAATCGATCTTGCAGGTTATCTCGGCTGAAATTTTGTGTCAGTACCCCTTTAAATCATAAGTAATGCACATATCAACTACTAATCATCATTGAACCTATTATTTCCCACCTTGACATGCCGCCCAAATGTGCAGGGCCACTCTATGACTTGAATTTTCCAGGAAAAAAAAAGTAGAAATGTATCATGCAGCTGGTGGTCAGCACAAGAGATCTGGAAAAAGCAGATGCATGTAGTGTTTATCAAGACTTGTATGTTTAAGTGCAGTGTGAGAACACAGAAGATGGAGTAGAAGAGAAAGGCCATGAACAAGCACTGTCATCCGTCTTAGTCTTATCATTTTTCCACTGTACCTAAACATGCTACCTTGCCAACTAGCCCAACTATCAATGCTTTTCTAGTTATCAAGACTTGCTTTACAAAAGCCCTTCTACGACTGGCCTTTCTCCACTTCTTTCTCCAAGGGTTGGGTGCATGACAGATAAATTTCAGAATTCTAAGTTTTGAAAATACTAGTACCAGGTGTCTGTGCGAAACTGGGTGCTTTCACGGTATTTTACGGTATATTACAAGACTTGAGGCGACTTCGAGAATTCAAATTAATACCGTGAGCTGCATTTTGACTGGTTCTTTTTTAGTAGAGAAACACTCATTCTGGTTTCAAAGAACAGTGAATGAATCAATTTTCAAGATAAACCATATTTGGCGCAAAGCTAGCACAGTATGCATGCACATATGCTGTCTTTTTCATTCTCTGTTTTGCTTGTCTTAGCGCAGTTACACTATTACGGGATGAATGCCAACCATCTAGCCCAACTTAGTACTCTTTAACAGTATATATAATTTTAGAGTGACAGGTCACCAAGAGAAGCAAGCCACATGTTGACATGAAAAGTGCTGCTTAATGCATGCAAGCTATTGTGTGGCTCTCTCTGATAAATTCACATGTTGTGTATCTGCTAATATGTGATGAACAGATAGATATGCAAGCATGCATTACGACATATCTGGGAAATGAAGAAAGCAACAAAAAACTGCCCCAACCATGTTCTTCGAGGCTGCAACTTCCAAGCTGCAGCCTTCAAGTTGCAGCCTTCAAGAAGACGGGTGTGCTTGTCGAAACGTCGGCTCCAGCGATACCCCATATTATGAGAAACTTTAAAGAATAGTGGGGTCAAAATTTGGCAAACTAACGTTCTCTGCATGTGCTAGTTAAAGGCAGCACACGACAAAAGAGTTTTACAAAAGGGTTTCTAGATAATTTTCAATAAAATGGCACAATGCAATATGGAGGTATTAACGCTCGCTGCTCAATCCAAGAAATGGCGTGCCCAGCAGATTCACCATAATGCAGTTCGCATCCTGCCCATGTGCAATAACCTTTAAAAATGTTTCTCTGGGGCCCCTATTCTGGAGCCCTTTATTACCTTACCACAGTTATTTATTTTGCACTGAGTTACACTTCAACTAAATGCTTAACATAACTGCTGTAAAGAAACACCAAAGTGCAAAAGGACAATTAATAGCTCAAGTAAAATAACAATGAAATAATGTTCAAGAAGAAATGCACAAGCTGTTACGCAATGACAACCAATACATCAGGGTGACAAAAAAGTCCATGGAAATAGGCATTCAAGGATGCTTCGTTAGGAGGTTTCTGCAATGTTATTTTTTTGCCAAGTTTGATGCCTTAAAGTCTTATGCCAGTGCAGACATAAAACTTTTAAGTTATAAAGGTTTGCTTTTTGCTTCTCTGGTACACAGGAAGTGAAGTTTCAAGGAGCCAGTAAAATCCAAAAAACTGCACGAAGGGGAAGATCGTAGCTTGCAATGAAAAAAATCCTTAAAGGGATAGTGAACAAAATTCTTTCTGCCAATATTTTCAGCCAAATCGATAGATTGGATCCTGAAATCAATAGAGACAGCTTTCATTCCAAGCATAAACTACAGGAAAATAATAAATTTATAGCGTTTTTCACAAACTGCCGCCGGCAATGCCATGAACTAGAGAAGGTGACGTTTGGTGACGTTAGACTTACCCGAAACTGGCAAGCCAACAATGCCAGCGGTAGCCCGCATCTCTGGACTCGCTCATCTTCCACTTTGGTTCCCAGAACCGGTATGAACAGCAACAGCAGCGAACAATGCTTCGGACTAGGACAAACCACCAGTGCTTTTGTGGAAGAGAAAGAGTGAGATGAAAGAAGAGGTGGAGAAAAGGAAGAGGAGGACAAGAACATGCGCATCATGCATGCGCGTCGGTGAGTTTGATATCACGGCTCGCACTTGCGAGCAGCCGCCATGCGCTGATAATCCATCAAAAATACAACCAACTGTTCAGAAATACGAGGAATAAACTCCATTTATCGGAACAGTGGCATCTTCCCAAGTCGAGTTTCGGAGTTTCGACTGTTTTTCCAATTTTCATTCAGTATTCTTTTAAGAGAAGATGCACACTCGAGCTGACTTTCCACAAGTGGACTTGTCTTTTTCAAAGCTTAGAACAGATATTGTAATGCTATCAAGTTGGTTTGCTATAAGACAAAGCAGTTTTCCACAATGTTATTTTAAAATGTCTATTTATAACCGATGAACTTTCTAAAAGGCTGTGTTGTTCTATTTCTATAATGCATCAGGCAGTAGGTTACTCATAGCCATGAAGTAAGAAAAATGATTTAGGTGCGAAAACTCCACCTACGACGTGTTCAGATCATATCCCGACACTTTCAGTCCCTCCAAGCCCCTAGTAGGCAGCATATACAGTAATTATACAGGCCCCAACGTCACAGCGCCCCCCGCGCAACTGCAGCTGGCATATGTACAATAAACTGCGAGCTGCGTACGTAGCGTCCGTAATACCGTTGCATACAAGAAAACCGCGGTGGCCATCGCGTTTTTCCGCAAGTAGAATTTGTGGGCACGAAAAATGCGGCATGCGTCTTTAGCTTAAGTTATTACACCGTGCTTTGAAAAAAATACAAGAAAAAAAAATAAAAGTGGAATGCACCCCTGCCTTCTCACGCTCAGTCCCTTTAGGCCCCCATGTCGCAGCGCCCCTTCGCTATAGCGTCACAATACCGTGGTCGGTACGTGTACTAAAGACAAACATTATCTAAACGCGGTCTCGGTCGTGGCATGTGGAGAGTGTCCACACCTAAATTATTTGCTTACACCGTGCCCACAGCATATCTGACCTTAATTCTGAATTGGAGCGCTGCCAACGACCGAGCGAAGCTTCCTCAATGTATTGCTTATGTGTCTCAATCATATCTTTGTTTGCTTTTGGTAAGTGTGAGCTGCAAGCTCAGCGATGCCACATAACAGCAATGTCACATGTAGCATGGCCAGGCTTCCTTTTACGTATTACATTACATTACAAAAGAAGCTTGCAACTCTACTTTCTCCCTGAATTTCTAACATGCATATGGCTTTGTGTAGCTGCAATTTCACACAAACTATCTTTCCATGTGTTTCAGATGCTCGAGAACTTTGGCCATTTCATGGTGAAATGACACTGCTGCCACACAGTCATAGCCTTTACATATACAATCATAGCATTCAGCTATGACTGTTGTTATGACCGTCATCATTATCGAAGTTTTTTAGGCGTTTGTGAACTGGACGAAAATATTTCAACACATTCCAAGCAAAGATGTGCCGTCAAGATGGGCTGATTTCTTCTCAGCAAAACATGAACGAGGGTTTCCAGGGCCGGTTCGGCACTAAGAAAACACACGAGCAAGGAAAGGCCATTGTGAACTCAACTTCATGCAAGGCTTTCCAGGCAAATAAGGAAGCAACTGGGCCATTTTTCGAGGTCACCATGGATTTGGAGAGACCAGAACCAGTGTGCTATTTGCAGTTTGGGCTGAAAGCTAAAACACCAACTGATTGTAGCAAATGACGAGGGATTAGTCGACCACTCTTTCTTCCCCCTCTCTCCACCGCATTAGCTAAACGGAGTGGCATGTTTGACGATGAGCTGTCAGGCCACTACAATGTCCTACCCGAACGCACTCAGGCAAGTTTGGCACGTGTACCGGGAGCTGGTTTTTCGAACCTCACCCTACTTGCCGGAAGAGTTCTTGGAAACCAAGATCATCTAGAATCATCAGACGTGCGCAAAATCTTGGTGACGTGGGCAAAACGTTGGTGCAGTGTGTTCGTAACCATATTTGAGCATCGTGTAGACTGTGCCCTCTCCTCGTGCATTGTGTGATGTCTTTCCCCGCCTTCGTGGGTGAAGCACCTAGACCATCGAGCGCCGTATTGGCTGAAGCCGCGGACAATACGCCCAGGTTTGTCAACGCAGCACTATATAAGCGGAAGATTTTTGTATATTTACAGTTCTTGAGTGCTAGTTCCTGTTCAGTTCTGCGGTGAGCTAATACTTGCTTGATCACCTCCTTTCGAATTCTCAGTTAATAACATGTAAGCAAATTATTGTCGTTCTTACGAGCACCTCATCTGATTTGTTGGACGATAGGTCCTAGGACGGGAGCCTGCTACCAGAATGAGACTTGCGGTACCCGGAGTCGCAACACTGTGTACAAGAAGATCAGCCCCCATGAAGCCTTTTGATCTCCTCTTATGGTACATCAGCATTCTTATGCATTGAATAAACTTCGCAGGAGTGACGCGAGTGCTGACTGGTCGCAGCTACATGAACTACTCGCCTTCCAGAATAAAAAAATCTACGCCATCTCCCTGAAGTGGATCATGATGAGTGGCCAAAGCTCTGAATATCATATTGGTGAGTATCTGTATGTTACTAGAACGTTGCCCCATATAATGTAAATTGTGCGACAAAGTGTATATAGAGATGTAAATCAATTTTGCCTTCCAGTGGTCTTGGGTAATTCAAGGGGATTTCGAAAATTCTTGGAGTGGAGGATATGCCTTGAGAGTGAGTCCAAAAACCTGCCATTTTACCAGGGGCAAGATACCATTTCAATATGGGTAATTTATTGGGACATAGAGTGATCGACGTGTGCCTTTGTGTTACAGGTTTACTTGAGAAAGTACTTTTTAGTAGAGATCAAACTCATCAATACTCCTTTCGTTATTTTCGCTGGGAACAGTCACCTCTTACCTTATAATTAGCTCATGTTTACGGTAAAGTCTATTGTAAAACTTTTTTTGTGTGTGTGTGTGTCTCAAGTACGTTTAGACTATAGCAACAGCTTCATAGTGTGACCCCCTTCAGACACCAGCTACGAAGAACTGTCTGAAAATGTGTCAAATCGATATGTTATCTCAAGGCATTCAATACTCAACTGCAACAAATATTGTCATATATCTCAAGGCATTCAATACTCAACTGCAACAAATATTGTCATATAATGTTAATTCGTGTATGTCATCATAACTAATCCTAGTTAAGTTTTAGTTGAATATATATTTCTGCTGAAATCATTCATACTCTGTTTTGGCATAAATAGAATTGAATCTCAGGCAAGAAAGACAGTCTAACCCACTTATAACGATACCTGTTTTAACAATATATAGCTTATAACAATGAAAAGCTACTGTGCCATGAACTATTGTATGTTTTTAATGGTGGTACAGCCCACTTAAAACAACGCCCACATGCTGCATTATCAGTTACGAATATGAATGCTGACTTCTGTGTTTCTGTGCTGAAAAGTAATGGAATGCGAACTCCTTAGAGAGAAGGAAGAAAATGAAAAATTCAAGCTGCTGAATTCCTACCCACAAGCTTACGTCTACTGTATTCTCATACAATACAACCTCTTTTGCAGCCTTCCTAGTATTACCAAGCATGTACGCCCCTTTGAATTCATGGTGTACTTCACCTCGCATGCTATGGCATTGCAGCAAAGCCGACTTTTAAAATCCGCTACGGTGCGGGTAGTGGTGGCTTCTGTTAATGCATGACCAGACGTGCAATTTCATTAATAAGTTGGGACTTAGAAGAGATTCAGCATCAGAAACTCTAGCATTTCTCAAACATTGACTATATAAAGCTGTGGTGCTGCCATGCAAGCACCCTAATTTTCATGCGTGTTTGAAAAATCGGCAGCTTCGTCATCCATATTACTTATGTCTTTAGGCATATCCCATTTGTTATTCTAGATTTCTTATGACAGCCCAATGTCCCCTTATTTAGCTTTTTTGTTTTTTCCTAAATTTCATAAGCACAAAAGGAACAAACGTAAGACAAGCGATGGACACAGGACGAGCGCTAGTTTAAACTGAAATTTTAATAGCAGAGAACACCAAAGATAAGCCTTCAAAAAGATAAGGCATGAAAACAAGACAAGAATAAAAGAACAATAGAAAAATATCATGCTATCCCTATGCAGAGTTCATTCGCGTTAAGACATATCCAGAGCGTACGCACTGGCAAGGGTCTAGGTGAAGACATTGTTAGACATCACGCCGACAGCGCCTGCCGAAGTGCCAAGGCACGCAACTATGTGACTGTCTCATGTGCACACATTAAAAAGTATAGTTCCTTGCTTGTCAAGACAATCAAAAGAGCACTAACCGGAAATAAATCACCCCTCTTCATCTCAGCAGCCTTCACAATTACTCTAGAGTAAATGTCCGAGTTCCGATATAACACCATGGTGTTATATAAAAAAGGTTCGCCCCCACATTCTTGACAGAGGTGCGCGAGATGCCCATCTGCTCCTTTACGCACCTTATTACCATGCTCACTTAGGCTGACATCGATACAGCACTCGATCTGCCCTACGCAGACTTGGCTATAGGAAAGCGAAATTTTGTAAACCACCCCTCTGAGCACTGCACAAACTTGTTTCGATGCTTTATTGCACACTCCTTTCTAGGCTTCTTCACCGGCAAAGGATATAGCATAGCCGAGGTAACTTTTCAGATGCCGACGTTAACAACTTTGACACCGACTCATTCACCGATCCTTTTTAGGTCGTGTGCCTTATAATGCATTTAGGGAATCACAATCACTCTCTGCCATCTTGGCTTTCGCCACCCATTGCGTCTGCCTTCGGTCCCTTCTTAGTCGCTTTGTGCACTTTTTCAGCAACCAAAGTGATCAGGTGCTGTACCTGGCTGCCTTTAGCCTCTGCGCTTGTTTGGCAAAGCCTTTTGCCAAGCGGTGCAAGCAAGACGTGTGTAAAGCGTTAACTAGGCGCATCTGAATCACTCATATTTTGACCAACTTTGCGTGGTCTGACACGAAAGGCAACAAAAATTTGCTACCCTGTGGCTCATATGCCCAGCATACATGGTCTTGCTGGAGCCTCAAGTTGAGGTCTAGAAACCGCAGTGAATTCTCGACAAGCACCTAGTGGGTGATGGCGAGCAGCTGAAATGTGTGTTTGAAAATGTCCAGAACATTGTTCATATCCCCTTTATGGCTCCCTGGAGCACTGTTGAGTACAATGAGATAGTCGTCTACGAAACGGAAGACCTTCACTACTTTTGAATACTCAAGTCTGTCAACCAAAATCCTATCCAAATACACCAAATAAATGATGCTCAGGATCAGGGCTAAGCAAGACCCAATGCAAATGTCCTGCTTCTGAATATATACGTGGTTGTTCCACTTAATGAAAGTAGATTTCAGGTACACAGACAGCAACTCTCAAATCGCCTTAAAAGTCAATGCCACAGAATTGACGAAACATTTAGTAGCGTGCGCATGAGACAGTCACATATTGCGCGCCTTGGCAGTTTTGCAGTTGCTATTGGCATGATGTCTAACAAAGTCTTCACCTAGACCCTTGCCGGTGCATACGTCCGAACAGGTGTTGGCGCGAATGAACTCTGCATAGTAATAGCATGATCTTTTTCGATTGTTATTTTAATCTTGTCTTGTTTTCATGCTTTATCTTTCTGGGGGCTATATATTTGGTGATCCCTTCTTTTGAAATTTCGGTTGAAAATAGAGCTTGTCCTGTGTCCTCTGCTTGTCTTACGTATGTGCCTTTAGTGCTTACGAAAGTTATGGATCAGTACCAACTAGCCCAAACCCAGCGCCTTCTTTTTTTCTTTCGTGCAACTTATTTATAGCATTTAGTGATTATAAAACAGAATTTTAGTGCCACCTGAGTGTATTTTACAAGTGGGTTTGGCTGTACAGTGCAAATTTAGTTTTGGTTATGTCCATTTAGAGCAAAAAAAGGAAAAAAATCATGTATGTATGTATGTATGTATGTGTATGTATATATATATATATATATATATATATATATATATATATATATATATATATTGATACAGGATATATATATACACACACACACATATTTGAAAGAAAGTGGTACGTGAAATGACTCGTTGAACATAGTAAAGTGATCGGCAAAGTGATCACATGCAACAGTAAACTGCCAAACGAAATTAAATGCAGACAAGTTTATAATGCAGGAGGTTCAATTCATCCAAACCTCGATATACTGTGCTCTTATTAATATATATATATATATATATATATATATATATATATATATATATATATATATAGCCAAAACAAGTGGTGCACACAATTGGGCATATAGTGTCTCAAAGGGTTAAGCTTTTCCTAGAAGATGGGAATGGGATTGCCCAACATGGCCTATGTCTCACAAACAGATACTCTCCTGAAATGTCAGTGTTTCAGCCAGAGACACAACTTTCGGATATAACAAATTTTCGGATATAACAAACTTATTTCTGTGTAAAATGCAATTTTGTTAGAATGAGGTTTCAGTGTACTTAAAAAATCCATGTGGATCCGATGGTTGCCTTTAAGCACAGCATGTGTCGTGCAGACTTGGAGGCACGTTCCCGCCTTCAGAGATATAACATATTTAAAAAAACAATGAAGCTTTCTCATTTTATATCTAACTTAATCCCTTGTCAAATCTACATTTTCCTTGATGTCACTGTGGCACAACAGTTCATTGTCTTCACCAAGGTTACCTCAGGGACAAAGTAAAGGACACCTAAGATAACCAGATCTACTCTTTAAACCTATGTGTCATTACAGCTCAGCCATGCCAGCCTGAGCTGTGACAGCTGGGTCCAACCCACGCATCGGTTGGACCCAGCTGTGGTGTTACAGCACACTAAATGCGTAGAAATTTGCAAGTACCCCTACGGGTGAAGTACCGACACATTTTCATGCCAAAGCTCTTTTGGCCATGACCTGTCCACAATGGTTTCCCAATGTGATCACAGTTATTGAGTAAAAGAGGCTATAATTGACAATGAACATATGATATTGCCAGTTAGAAATTGATGCTCTGCACTTTAGAGAAGGTAAAAAAAAAGAAAGGTATTCAGAAATTCTTAAGACCTTGCAATGTATCTTTTATTGGCATTTATGGTGCAATGCATTGACAGTTACACAGAGAAGTTGCAACTTTACCATAAAGGGCAAGGAGAGCAAAAACATGCAATTAATGATGTGGTTACAGATACGAGAACCACAAGACAAGAATAACTTCCATCTGTCTTCCAAGTTTGCACTATTGAAAAACCATTTGAGTAATAAATGATTAATCCATTAACTACCACCATAACACTTAACCAATGTGCTTACGATTTCATTTTAAAAAGAAAAAGATATTGCAGCATTAGTGTTTTACAGACACAAAGGGAAGGGCAGTCAAACAATGCTTTCAAAACCTTTATAACCATGTTTTTAACCCTCTATGATGACAAGCACGCTTTCATCCCTCCTCACTGTTGTACCTACCCCTGGTGAAGTGAGAATGTGCTTGGCTTACAAAATAATAATGGTAACCTAAATACTAAAATGAGGCGTTTTAGAGTGGCACTCTTTTATAAAACAGGAGAGTGGTCACGACACATCAAGTGGTAATGGCGGAACCAGCCTGAGTACCCAGCTAACCAATTGTCGTCTTCTTCATCGACTGAGTGATACCCCCTGCCTTTCTGAGTAGCACTCATTTTCTTCACTACATTTTCCTCCCCTCCGGAAAAGAGCCATCTTGGCGACTCATGGGCAGGAGACAATAGAGGGATCATAATACGGTTTTAGGCGGTCTATGTAGACGGTCTCACGTCCACGGCGTCGTTGATCTTGGGGCTGCTCGAGCGGCTCCACAATGTAATTGACGGGTGAAGTTTGTTTAACCACATGGTAAGGGCCGTCATACTTGTACATCAGTTTCGTTGAGAGACCAGGGCTGGTTGAAGGGATGCGAAGCCAGACAAGGTCATCCGATGCATAAGAAGCCGGAGGCGTCGGGCTATCGCGGTGGTGTTTCTGGCATTGCTGTTCAGCACTTGTGAAGGAGCGGGCAAGCTGACGACACTCCTCCGCAAATTTAGCAGCTTGTGACATCGTCGTTGACTCAGCAACATCTGAATGGTAAGGAAGGATGGAGTCTAGCGTGCAAGAGGGTTCGCGACCATAAAGGAGGAAGTGTGGAGAGAAACCAGTAGTTGTCTGGACAGCAGTATTATGCGCGTATGTTACAAAAGGGAGAATACTGTCCCAGTTGGTGTGATCGGTTGCGACGTACATTGACAGCATATCTCCTAATGTACGGTTGAATCGTTCTGTAATGTCATTAGTTTGAGGATGATACGCGGTGGTGGTGCGATCAATGACTTGGCATTCTTTGAGAAGCGATTTGACGGCGACAAAAACACACGCCCTCGGTCACTCAGGAGTTCACGTGGTGCACCATGACGTAAAATGATCTGATGCAATATGAAACGACCGACGTCACTGGCTGACGCAGAAGAGAGTGGTGAAGTTTCTGCGTAGCGCGTAAGGTGATCGATACCGACAATTACCCAGCGATTTCCAGCCGGTGTAATCGGAAGAGGCCCATAGAGATCGATACCAACACGGTCAAACGGTCGGGCAGGACAAAGTAAGGGTTGTAGTGGAGCTAGAGAACTTGGAGTGGGATTCTTCCGGTGTTGGCAAGCAAGACAGGAACGTGCGTAGCGACGGGACAGGCGGGTGTAGGTTTTTAACACTCCAGCATTGGCGCATTGTGGGTCGGCGTGAAAGGAGGCGCATATGTCTGAGCGGAGACGTCTGGGAATGACTCGGAGCCATTGGCGACATTTGGAGAGATAATTCCGTCTGTATAGCAAACCATCTCTGATAACGAAGTGCTGTATTTGACGGCGCATATCTTTAGGAATATTTTGCAAGGGAGTTCGACTCAACAAGCTGATAAGTGAAGCAATCCAAGGATCTTTTTGTTGCTCCTGTAGCATGTCGCTGACACTAAGTGCAGATACGCTGGGGGCAGGCGACGACGGTGACTTGTCACTACATCGTAGAGGTGATCGGGACAAAGCGTTTGCTTCCCGTCCTCGGACTCCAGTGACCGTGCTTCATCTTTCCTATCTCTTCTATCCCCTCATCTTGTCGTCGCTCGCTCTGGCTCACCACCTCACGTCTCTTCTTCTCTTCTCCTTCTTTGGCTTTCCTACATCTTTACTCCTATCCTTTTTATCCCTCCTCACCCCCATCCCTCGTGAGCTACTGTGGCGGTGTCGCTCACTGAAGCAGACAATAAAGGGGCTCACTTTTCTCTTCTTTTCCCTTTTTAAGAGTCACTTCGCTTCGGAATGTTTTCGGCCAGATTGGTAAACGACGTAAATGTCGTACTCTTGTAGCCGAAGCGCCCAACAGGCGAGCCGGCTGGTGGGATCTTTTTAACGAGCACAGCCAACATAATGCATGATGATCTGTAACCACGGTGAATGGGCGCCCGTAAAGATAGGGTCGAAACATGCCTATGGCCCATATGATGGCTAGACACTCTTTTTCGGTGACTGAATAGTTGGCTTCTGCTTTTGTGAGTGCATGGCTGGCGTAAGAGACGACGTACTCATCAAATCCAGGTTTACGCTGGGCGAGGACAGCACTGAGATCAACTCCGCTAGTATCCGTGTCTATTTCCGTCGGGGCAAGAGGATCAAAATGTCGCAGTATAGGAGGTGACGTAAGAGGGTGGCGGAGTGTGGCGAATGCATCATCACAAGCTGACGACCAACTAGAAAGGTCATTGTTGCCGGCAAGGTCAGTCAAGGGCGATATGATGGAGGCGAAGTTGCGAATAAAACGACGAAAATATGAGCATAAACCGAGGAAGCTGCGAAGTTCTTTTAAGGTCTTCGGCTTAGGAAATTCGGCAACGACACGGAGTTTCGTCAGATCCGGAAGAATGCCATCTCTAGATACAAAAAATTAGGAGTTTTCGAGTGCCGAAGCAGCACTTCTTCAAGTTGAGCTGTAGACCGGCGGAGGTGCGGCAAGTAAGCACTGTCTCAAGCCGCTGAAGATACGTTGAAAAGTCGTTCGAAAATATCATGACATCGTCTAAATAACACGGACATGTCTGCCATTTCAGGCCACGGAGGATGTTGTCAATCATGCGCTCGAAAGTGGCAGGCGCATTGCAGAGCCGGAATGGCATGACGTTAAATTCGGATAAGCCATCAGGGGTAACAAAAGCCATCTTGGGGCGTCAGCCTCAGCCATGGGAACCTGACAATAACCTGAACGCAGATCTAGTGACGAGAAGAACTCCAGGCCTTGTAAGCAGTCAAGGGCATCGTCTATGCGAGGTAGCGGGTAAACATCTTTGTGCATGATCTTATTCAACCGACGGTAGTCGACGCAGAATCTTATTGAGCCATCTTTTTTCTTGACTAGAACTGGGGAGGCCCACGGGCTGTTAGAGGGCTTAATAACACCTCGCTTCAATATGTCGTCAACTTGTTCCGCATTCATGCGACGCTCAGATGCCGATACCTGATGCGGACGCCGAAGTAAGGGAGCGTGAAGGCCAGTGTCGATTTCGTGAGATACTGTGAAAGCACGGCCCAAAGTCAGTTGCTGGTGGTCAAAGCTGGCGCGGAAGCGCTCGAGGAGGGCGATGATGTCGGTGTGCTGCTGGGCCGTACGGTTGGTGTCGATGCAGCGCGAAATTGCGTCGGTGAATGATGGGGAAGAGGATGACGCGCAGCAATCAACAGCGTCAATAGGTAGCGTAGTCGAGTGGTCAGGAACTACACATGCACTCGAGGGATCAATGTCATCGGCAAAGCCCAGGCACTCACCACACAGTAACTTGGAAGGCGAGGGAAACGGATTTGAAACATAAATTGCACTTGATCCATCGTGAATATTCAAAACGGCGAAAGGAATCAGGAAGCACTTGCGGCGAACAGCGGTTTCAGAAGGCGTAAAAAAAACAGTTGAGCCACTAGAGACGTCACAGGAAAGCGGAACTAGGGCGGATGAGAATGGGTGTATCGAAGTGTCGCCGGCAACGAAAAGTTTTGCAGGTGAAAGGGACGAGTCGAGTGAAGCAGCGTCGCATAACGGCGCGAACTCCATTTCGGCGCGAGCACAGACGGCATGATGAGTGCAGAGAAAGTCCCAGCCTAATATAATGTCATGGGAACACTGCGGGAGCACTACAAACTCGACGACATAAATGTTGTCAGCAATAACGACACGTGCTGTGCATGCAGCAAAAGGGCGAATTCGTTGCTCGCTCGCAGTGCTCAAAACGAAGTCGTGAAGAGGTATTGTGACTTTTTTAGTCGACGGCAAAGTTTTTCAGTCATTACAGACACTGCGGCGCCAGTATCAACCAATGCAAAAATAGGTATACTTTCAACGGAGACAGCAACGACGTTGGACAGCGAAAAACAAGGTCTTGTGGAGTTCGAAAGATCCGCAGTTCTTGCCCCCGGAATAGCGGCTCCTAGTTTTCCTCAGGGACAGGGCGAGGTCGTGTAGCATAGGGGAAAGGGAACGGCGTTGAGGTGAAGGCGACCGGTGTCTGTTGAAGTTCCGGCGAGGTGAAAATGTGTCCATGGTGGCAGGCTCAACAGATACAGCAGGCTCAGGTCATGGTGGGAAATCATAATTGTTGGGCCTGACGTCGTCACGCAGGAAAAACTCACGCCGTCGACAAAATCGCGCCACGTGACCCGCAATTCCACAACCGAAGCATATGGGGCGGTTGTCTTGAGTGCGCCAAGGGTTCTGAAAGCGCGGAGGTGGTGGTCGGGAGAAAGGACAGGCAGCCTGGTACATAGGCTCAGTCGGTACGACAAAGGGGCGCGTGGACGTAGGCGTTCACGACAAAAAAACGTGGCCGTTCGCGACAGGCGGACGTCGGGTTCCGTTCAGTGCTTCGGCATAGGTCAATGGAGCAGCCACAGGTGGTGCGTGAGCTGTTCGTAGTGCCTCGGACACTTGCTCCTGGACTACTCGCTGTATTGATGGCGCTAAAGTAGATGGGGCACCTTCGGAGGTATCAGGCACGAGGGACAACTGGCGTGCGACCTCCTCTCGTACAAATTGCTCGATCTCGAGAAGAAAGTGGTGTGGTCTATAGCAGTGCCAGCCGACGTTAAAGTCGAGATTGCTGCACATGGCGCGCTGGCACGACGAGTGGTGTCACGCTGTTTCCAGAGCTCATCATAGCTCTGACAAAGTTGGAACACTTCCGCTACCGTTTGCGGGCTTTTGGCAACAAGCATCTGAAATGCGTCGTCAGTCACGCCTTTCAAGATGTGTTTGATTTTCTCGGCTTCTGTCATGGCCGAGTTGACACGCCGGCAAAGGTCGACCACATCTTCGATATAACTGGTGTAATTCTCACCATTCTGCTGAGCCCTAGTACGCAAGCGCTGTTCGGCCCGTAGTTTGCAAAGCGCTGGACGGCCAAACAAGTCCGCAAACGCCGTTCGGAAGGCCGACCAGGTGGGGAGGTCTCTCTCGTGATTACAGTACCACAGACTGGCGACGTCGGTCAAATAAAATTGGACGACAATAAGCTTGTGCGTATCGTCCCACTTGTTGAGCTTGCTCACCCAGTCGTATTCGTCGAGCCAGTCTTCCACGTCTTTGTCATCGGTTCCACTGAAGGTAGGCAGATCGCGTTGCCGAAAGGAGCCGAGACAGACAGGAGCTGCAGTAGTTGGAGCCGAGGCGGCCACCTGCTTATCGTCGTCCGTGGACATCGTAGCAACTGGAGGCAACGTACGGTTTCGCAATTCCAGGATTAGGCGTTACCCAGCACTCTCCACCAATTAAAATGAGGCATTTTAGAGTGGCACTGTTTTATAAAACAGGAGAGTGGTCACGACACATCAAGTGGTAATGGCGGAGCCAGCCTGAGTACCCAGCCAACCAAACGTCTTCTTCACCGACTGAGTGATACCCCCTGCCTTTCTGAGTAGCACTCAACTTCTTCACTATAATACAACTAATGATATAGTACAATATTTATTTATACTCTTGAAGCCAAGGCAATACAATCGAACCATAGGTGCTAATGGGGGCCTGCATTAATAAAACAAAAATTTGCCAAATACAATACAGGGCTTTCTTCACTGTGACTTCCATGATAAACTGTGATGGTACAAATTGTGCTTGTCTGTGTAGACCCCGGTGTGCGATTTCAATGAGTTAGGCAGATTATCAGTCTCGTACGATACAAATGAATAGCTCCTTTCGAGCACTCTAGAGGCTCTTATATTGGCGTTTACAATTGCTCGTCAAACACAACTGCACAGATATCTTGGAGCCTCATTCTTTCCAGCTGTTACCAAATTAATGCACATCTAAATCCAAGTACATTGGTGTCCCTGTTTTTCCTCACATCAGTATGCTCATGCGGTGACTACGAATCAAACTTGCTCTCTTCAGCTAAGCAGCACAACACAATGGGAAGGGGTGTTCACTACAGTAGCAGTGGATCCAAAACAGGTAGCTCAAACACTACGAGAGATTCTACCTCAGCACAAAAGACTTATAAATAACTTAAGATGTTAACAAGATAAAAATACAATGATCAACCAGTTTTGGTAGTGCAGAGGTAAATTGATTCCGGAGTGTTCACACACGCGGTGAATACTTGGAAAATACATACATGCCCTAGTAAGAGAATGGACATCAAGAAATTAACTAATATATTTACATACCTGCCAACCTGGTAACACAGCAATTAGACCTTTTTCAAGCATGCTAGTGCCACCAACAGGTGCGCATGCGCTCATGCGAAAAGTTGGTACGCTGCCACAGCTGCCGTGCTGAGCGTGCGGACCTCATGCTTCAACTTTCCATTTGCACCGTGCTAGCGCTTCTCGAACAAATGAACTCAGCAAGGTGTGATATATTACTGCATGATTCACTCACAAACTTCAGTGTTTGGGTGTGATGACCTGTCTACAATTTGCACTTGTCCCCCTGTTCAACCAGCTGAGCGGCTTAGAAGCGTCAGTTAATTACACAACTTGGTTGCCTAAAAGGTGCAAGCACTATCCTTAAGTTTACAAACGCATTAGGAATCAACATCCTCTGACGCTATTTACGAGTAAATTGTATTGTTCTGGTATATTAAAACAGTGCTATGGAAATAAGTGCTATTTCGTAAAATAAAAGACATTTACTAGACCACTGCTCGCCGCTCGCAGCATACGCTTCAACCAACTTCCCTTGGCATTGCAACTGCAGGTTGAAATGAAGGCTACAGGGCGTAAAGAAAGAAGTAGGACCAGGAAAGAAATGTGCACACCGGAAACGTTCACTCATGACTGAAAGCTTATTGCACCTGTTAACAAGCATAAGTAAGAAAAGGGGGGTGCATCGCACATATGATAAAGAGGTACAAAAAGACTAACAGCCAAAGCGCCTGTTTAGAGTTGTTTTTTTTTTTAAGTTGTAGTGGTAGCAAAGGTTAATTGACCTAAATAAAGTGCGGTGTTTTTCAAGATATGTCCCCGAGAAACTTGCCAAGCTTAGCTGGTTGCCCACGCCTCACATGTATCCCTGGTGCTTTTTTTATACTGATGTGGACCTTGATGTCGAACTTGTCACCATGTGTTCATGTCACAGGCACACGTGGTGCAAAAACCAAAAGCTTTTCTTCAACAGAATGAAACATGCGATTCTGTTGTGGTCACATAACTGCTAAATTAAAAAAATTTGAATGTGGGAAACTTGGGAAACAAGGGGCAGAGTGGTGGTAGGCCATGCCTATTTACCTTCTCCCTCTCGCGTACTTTCTTTTTCCCATCTCTGAAAAAAAGGTGGGGGGGGGGGGGGGGCTCTCGAATAGCCTTGTAAGCATTAACATTGGTGTTGCGGTCTTATAATGACTGATAAACAACGCAGCTAGGATTTCCCAACTAGGTGATACAAATCTCCAGTGGAGCGTAAATACTTTTATTACCAAAAATTTCGTAGAAAAACTACACAAGCAGGTTTTCAACCGGGAGATACGCAAGAAACATCTATTTCTGCCGAAAAACTCGCGTATGTCTTTTTGGCAATCATGTGAACGGACCATGAGATGCCGGTTGCCCCGAACGCGTGCGTCAATATGCTAATTGAGGCCAAATGAAAACAGCACGGCCAGGTCTGCTGCAACATAGACGTAGGCGAAGATCGTCAAAATGCTTTGTCCCTTTTTTACGACTTTATAGGTTTTGATCTATTGCTGCCCTGGCCGCTTACCATAGGAGTATAGTGACTAGAAGAGATGTAGTTGCATGACCGGAGGGGTACGCTTGGTTTCCCGGCGGCCCTTTACGTTCTGGACAGCCGCTAGAGTTGGCGGGGGCGCTGCTGCTCCTTTTCACACTGATGGTGGCGTGGACAGTTTGGCGCCACGTGCTAGTAACGTTGGCTGGGCCTTGATATGACTGAGACTGATTGCAGAGGCCACACTGTTTTAATATATTCTTCAGCTTCATTTTATTAGGAATAAAATATTTTCCATAAGACTTCAGGCAAAAGGAGTAAAATCATAAGTGAGGTCTAAATTTGTACATTTTACAGAAAATTTGGAAAAGTTGGCAGGTACGTATTTATCACACAAACACCACAATTTTGAAGGAATACCATATGAACAAGATCACGGTAGGGCAACCAATTTTTTTTAAACACCTCTGCCCAAATTATTAGATGAAGTTTGCAAATCTGTTGATTTCACATGCCAGCTAAAAATGCTACATTGCAGCTAGAGCACACATGCCAGCTAAAAAGCTAGTACATGTGAGTTCTAGGTGCAACCTGCTGCGTCAAGCAGTGAACTGTCAATGTAATGACAATTCACACATGCAAAGAAGGAAACATCCTCAGTGTTGTGTTTTCACAAGACTCGCCGAGTGAGTGCTTCGCAAAAATGACTTCCGAGCAGACAGTAGCACTGAAAGGTCATTCACCTGTGTGTTTTTTCATATGTTTTATCAGGCAAGCCCCTCGCACAAACGACTTGTAGCAAACAGTGCAGCTGTACACTCCCGTGTGCGTTTTCATGTGTTCCGTCAAGTCAGTGCTCTGCACAAATGTCTTGCAGCAGACAGTGCAGTTGTACAGTCCTTCGCCCATGTGTGTTTTCATGTGTTCTGTCATGCCAGATCTCCGAATAAACGACTTGGAGCAGACAGAGCAGCTGTACGGTCGCTCGCCTGTGTGTATTCGCATATGACTCTTCAAGTAAGCATCCCGCAAAAATGACTTGGAGCAGACAGTGCAACTCAGTCCTTCACCCGTGTGTGTTTTCATGTGATCTGTCAAGATAAATCTCCGAACAAATGACTTAGAGCAGACAGGGCAGCTGTACGGTCGCTTGCCTGTGTGTATTTGCATGTGACACTTCAAGTGAGCACTCTGCACAAATGACATAGCACAGACAGTGCAGCTGTATGGTCGTTGGCCTGAATGGATGCGTAGGTGAGCTGATAAGCTGGATGAGTGCGAAAAGCTTTGTGGGCAGAGGGAGCACTGAAATGGGCGTTCTCCAGTATGAGTGCGCAGGTGTGACATAAGTTGGTGCCTTTCGGAGAAGCTCTTGTCACACGAAGGGCATCGATGTGGCCGTACCCTGGTGTGGGTGCGCAGGTGCCGACTTAGATAGAAACTGCGTTGGAAACTTTGAGGGCACAAGTGGCATTCAAATCGCCGCTTGCCTCTTTGGACTTCGTGAAGAACTTCCATATCAGATAGTCTTTCAGTTTCAGAGACACCAACAGAAGAGCAATGGGGCTGTTGCTGCTGTGACTTGCCCATCTCCAGAGTTGCTGGCTCACTGCAATCCCTGTCTTCTGCAGAGAAAAAAAAATGGGCCATCTAAATTTTCCTTGTTTTAAGAGAACAATGTATTTCTTTTTTCTTTTAAAAAACGTGGAGGATATTACTTCAGACTGATCAACCTCTTTTCTTTTTTTTGGACTGCATATTTATATGCGACTACACAATGATTGAACACGTGAATCCTGCGTATATGGGTGTAAAATGCAATTCGATAAAAAGGCCCTTGCGTATGCACCGAGTTTCATGCATATTATGCTGCTCTAGAAAGGTCTGACAGCCAATAACTTCCACAGAGATTCAATATTCATGACAGTGCCATAGAGAAAAACATACTGCCAATGCAGTGAAGCTTTTTTTTTTAGTCAAATGTTCTTGAAGGGAGGGGTCCTCCAGCACTATTCAACACCTTAATTTTCACGCCTTAGTTGTACAGACTTAAGCATGAACAGATTTGTGCAGCAATAGCAGCAATAGTGGCACAAAGTCTGGAATTATTTCGTCTAGATAATACAGATTACAAAAAACATGCCTACCCTCAACTAAACTTTAACAGAGTACCAAGACCTCATTTCACTTGCCCGACACATTTTATTGCCAATGGAATTAGCTGAAAGCTCCCTCAAAGGAGAAGATTGCACACCAGTGTAGCTTGTTCTTTCCAACAAATTTATGATGCCACTGACATAAAATCCAACGAGGCATTTGACATCTGACTTGTCATTATTTCAGCGAGTGCTACTGCTTTGAAACGTGGCTTTGTCTGCAGTTCTCTTGCAACATTACATGCCACATACTCCTCTCATTAAGAAAAGGGAGTTTGTGCAATGACATAAGCAATTAAGCACGCTTGACCCTACATGAATTTTTGGTGAGCTGCCAGACAAACTACCAGGGTGCAGTGACATTAATTGAATAAAGGGGATTACTTGCACCTTCAACAAGAATCAAAACCCTACAGCAGGTGCGAAAAGAGGCAGCTCACAAATGTACAGAAACAAGAAAATGGAAAGGAGAGAAGGCTTTCATTTGATCATTCCACCCGCACAATAAACAATTTAGAGGTTAAATGGCAGCACGCACCTCTGTCATGCTTTTGTACGATTGTTTTTTTTCTTTTAATGATGTATGCATGGGGATTAGCATAAAAGCAGAAAAAAAAGAACTAACCATAATCTCCATTTTGATAGCATGACACAATAATAGAAATGAATACCTCCTGTTTTGAATGACTGAAGAGAAGGAAAAACTACAGGTTTTCCCACTCACTTTAATCCAAGTGCCAGCTTAAATAATCCACAGGCCATTAAAATAATCTGATCACCAAGCTATTTAATTCATGAGTCAAACAATTAATAAGCATCAATATATTTAATTCAAGTGCCAACTCAATTAGGCTGTATGCCAGTGAGTTTAATTCAAGGGCCACCACGTTTAATCCAATTGCCAATGGCTTTAATTCAGCTGCCAGACAGTTTGATCCATGCACAAAAAGCAGAATACTTTGCATAAAAGCGGCAGTACAATTGATATTCAGTTCCTACAATATATAACACAAATATCACAAAGTAGAAAAATCATTATTATTTTTATTCGCCGCTGGTATTTGTGAAAAAAGTCACTTCTGTTGTTTGCTTGAGCTGTGTTTGTCCTTTGCTATGTACAAGTTTGTAGATGAGTGCTTGGCCCAGGTAGAGTCATTTTAAATGCAACAGAAAAAAGAGCAGCAACATGTTAAGGGATATTTTGTGTTCATCAATAAAGCCAATAATTAGATTTATACAGCATTACATGACCGGGCCAGGTCATGTAATGCAAAAGACAGAATATGGTTATTTGAGTGCCGGAATGCCTACTAAGATATGGAAAACCTGGCCGTGGTCAGCGGTGGGTCAAAAGCAGGTACATGCTCAAGAAATTAGAAGGCCCTCACAGGGCAGAACGAATTGGAAATAATTCGAGGAGGTTTTCGTCTTGCCGTGCACATGAGACGTAAACTCATAATTTTAATGTGGACAACGGAAGTCATATTTTACATTCACATTAGCTGTTATCTTTTCCTTCGAACAAAATTATGTGTTTCCGATGATACAAACAGTACTGATCTTTCATATAGCTTGGTAGTCTGGCAACATACTTAACGCAACGGGATGAAACGAACACAAAGGAAACGAAATGATAAAGACGCGCACTTGTCCTTAGGCCTAGCTCTCTTTCTTTCTGTACACTTTTTTTTTTGCCGCATTATGCTCTCACCCCACAATGGAAGCTTGCGGATTCACTGGAATCACAAATAATTTCTCTCACTCTCTATTTTATTTCTTGAATATATATATATATATATATATTCAAGAAATAAAGGAGCACACTTACGAAAATTGGATACTTTTATACTCTACATTTTGGCCGTACAACGATTGAAATGTAGAGTACAAAAGTATACAGTTTTCGCAAGTGTGCTCGTTTATTTCTTGACTATATGTGCACCAGACCCACAGAACTTTTTGAATCTCTCTCTCTCTCTCTCTCACACACACACACACACACACACACAGACACGCACGCACACACACACGTGCACACACACGCACACACACACACACACACACACACACACTAAGAACTAATAGTGCTTACTTTAAACTAGTAGAGAAATGCAACATAGGCACAAGCGAGAGTATGTATATTTAATAAAAAAGGATTGTCTCTTAGTGCTCGGAGATGGCCGTTCACAAGTCATCTTTACACAATGCTGCAGGCACGAAAGAGAAATTGTCACGGTCAAATGCCGCACAGTCCACGCGTTGTATTTGGTGCATAGAGCGCCGAGCCACATGCAGCAGCAAAAAAACGCATGTGCTCCTTTTTCACCATGACTTGCGGTGTCACTAATTCTAAATCACGGCGTTCACTCAGGCAGGCCTTCACGTGTGATTTGATCTAGAGAAGGCTTCTTCTATGGGGTTAAAAAGGTGTCTGTACGCTGGCAGGCGCTTGATAGAGTGCAGGGAGTTAGCCAAAGCCGCCTGCTTTGCTCGAGCATGAGTAGGTGCGTTATCAAAAATGAGTACAGCTTCTGTGTTTGGTTCATCACGTTACACGGGCGGAAACATCACTGAAGAAATCACTGAAAAAAACCCAATGAATTCTGTCCACCGCAGTTCAGTGAATAACTCCTTTTGCGGACATGCATGCAATAATGTTCAAGCTTGTTCCCTTTGTCGTTGCGGTCATCAGCACAGCTGCCCTGACAAAATTCCTGAAACACCAGATATTGTAGTTTGCCTCGTCCAAGCAAAAGTGGCAAACACGCGGCCTATCAGACTAAAGCCATTGGACGTACAAGCATGCGGCTGTGCTTGACGTCATAACGGTTGCAGTCTATGGGCCTCTGCGTCACCAGCTTCACTCCAATTTTACATTATTCCGAAATTTACCCCCGTCTTCACAAACGCTTCTCGACTTGACTTTCACCCTTCACTTGACAGAGTTGATGAGCACTGGCCCCGCCGCGGTGGTCTAGTGGCTAAGGTACTCGGCTGCTGACCCGCAGGGCGCGGGTTCGAAACCCGGCTGCGGCGGCTGCATTTCCAATGGAGGCGGAAGTGCTGTAGGCCCATGTGCTCAGATTTGGGTGCGCGTTAAAGAACCCCAGGTGGTCAAAATTTCCGGAGCCCTCCACTACGGCGTCTCTCCTAATCATATCGTGGTTTTGGGACGTTAAACCCCACAAATCAATCAGAGTTGAGCACTGCGCCGCTGCTCGGCTGAAAATGGCGCTGCGCTACTCAAGAATAGCAGCAAATTATCACTGATATGCAGTGACTTGCCCTGCTTATAGATGGCGCTCCCAACGGCTTTCTCAGGTGAAGGTGGAGCGTTGAGTGAAGGGGCGTTCTAGAATACGGGGGTTAGACTGTATAAAGTGACAAACCATGTGTTTCTTGAACATGGATTAAACTGACTGGCACCTGAATTGAAGCCCTTGGCAATTGCATTCAACATGGTGACACTTGGATTAAGCTCTTTGACATGCGGCCTAACTGACTTGGCACTAGGATTAAATATGTAAATGATGATGATTATGATGATAATATATGGTGTTTATTGGTGCAAGGGCCATGTGATGGCCAAAGAGCACCATGAACAATGATGAGCGAAAAGCAATGGTACATTATTGAAGTAATGTGAACAGAATATGAACAACAATGACAGTGTTACGTGGCTGTAAAGGCCTAAAATTCCCGCCCTGAGGCAGGTTAGAACTAAAAAATATTAAAATACATGGCAGTGACGTGAAATGCGTGAAGGTGACAAAAATTACAATGTTGGTGAACTGGGCCGTTGCAGCCGCGACATATGTACAGAGGTCGAGCTACGAATCACCTCGTAGTGATGAAAACTATGGACACCTTTTAAAAACCTGCGAAGTGATTGAAATTTAAAAGCGATCCCTACCGATGAGCATCACAGGGTGCAGTGGGAGCTGCTATCAGTAGGGCAGTAAAAAGTGTTTTTTCTTAGAGCATCTAATGCATTGCACTGGACGAGGATGTGGAGAACCGTAACTCGTTCTCCACATCTTTCACACAATGGTGGATCACTAGCAGACAAAAGATATGAATGTGTCGAGTGTGTGTGTCCTATCCTTAGCCTTGTGAGTGTTACTTCTGTGCGTCATGATTTTGATAGTGGCGGCCAATTACCAAGTTGCGGCTTAATAGCATAAAGTTTATCGTATGTGTGTCTATCCCACGTGCTCTGTTAATAGCCCCCGAGCTTTCGTTTTACAAAAGAATCCCGGCTGTGGCGGCTGCATTTCCGATGGAGGCGGAAATGTTGTAGGCCTGTGTTAGATTTGGGTGCACGTTAAAGAACCCCAGGTGGTCAAAATTTCCGGAGCCCTCCACTACGGCGTCTCTCATAATCAAATAGTGGTTTTGAGACGTTAAACCCCACAAATCATCATCATTCGTTTTACAAAAGGTTTCAAGTCAGATGCAGGGATCGGTATTGATGCATTGAAAGTGGTGTAGTTGGCGGATGCAGCCAGCTTGTTTGCCAAAACCTTTTCTTGTATTTCACAGTGCCCTGCACCCACCAGACAACGACATGCTTTTTTGATGTGTACAGTGTGTATAAAAGTGAGTAAAGGGACACTAGAATGGGGTTTTTGTGTTTTCTAAAAGTTTTCAGGGTTTTTACCACACTTAGAGAATCTGTGTATATTCCCGCCTTTTGTAGTTTTATCTGTTTGATGTGTTTTACGACCACCAGTATTGCATAAGCTTCTCCTGTGAAAATACTTGCATCTGGGTGAAGAATGCCGGCCTCCAAAAAGGGTTGGCCTAGCGCTGCATATGACACAGAAGTGTTGGACTTTGAGACATCCGTAAATACCTCGGGGCATGTGTGTTTATGTTGTAGTTCGAGGAAGTATGTATAGATGTGTGCAAGTGGCGCGTGCTTTGTGACTTCCACGAAATAGACATCAAAGTCAATAAGCTGCCACTGTTAGGACGGTAGATATGTAGCAGGAGCCATCAAACTGTGTTCGAGAAGTGGCATGCCTGTTTCTTTGGCAAGGCCCCTCACACAGAGTGAGTACGGTTGCTTCAACGAAGGACGGTTCTGGAACAAGCCAGAATTAGACAAATAATTAATCGTGAGATGAGAGGGGTGTTGCTTGTCTGCCTTAACCTTCAGAATGCACACAAAAGACACGTAACAGCTCTGTAGGTGAAGCAACCATTCATTCGAATCAACATACAGGCTCTCCACAGGGCTAGTGCGAAAAGCACCGGTAGAAAGGTGGATGCCCAAATGGTGCACAGGATTCAGCATCTTCAAATCACTTGGTGTCACAGATTGATAAACGAAGACCCCATAGTGTGGGCGAGTGTGAATGAGGCTTTTGTAAAGGTTGAGCAAGCACTTCTTGTCACTACCCCATGTAGTTTGAGATAACACTTTCAGAATATTCATGGTTTTTATACTAATTTTTGATATGCTTAATGTGTGGTATGAAGGTCAGTTGTGCATCTAATAGTATGCCCAGAAACTTATGTTCAGTCTTTACAGGCAGACGCTGACCGTGAAGGTCAATGCCAGGATCGGAGTGAAGGCCCCTCTTTCTAGAAAATAGGACGCAAGTGCTTTTTTGTGTGTTCAGTTTAAACCCATTTTCATCCACCCATTTCCATATTTTGTTCAAACCTAATTTGACCTGGTGTTTAGACATGGAGAGGCTACACTATTTAGAACCGACCTGTACATCGTCAACATATGTGCAGTAAAACATATTTCGTGGGATAGCGAGGCGCGAGGAGTTCGTTTTGACTATAAATAGTGTACAACTCAGTACACCTCCTTGCGGCACTCCTGTTTCTTGGACAAATGTACAGGACAAAGCAGTGCTCACTCGAACACGGAAAGTCCGATTGGACAGGTAGCTTTCGATTATTGCTAACATTCTACTCTACACACCTAAGTGTGACAGGTCTCGTAGTATACCAAAGCGCCACGTAGTGTCATAGGCCTTCTCCATATCGAGGAACACAGAAAAAAAGAATTGTTTGTGAATGAAAGCATCAAAAATTTGTGCCTCCATACAGACAAGGTGGACAGAGGTTGACCTAGCCTCTCGAAACCCACACTGGTATAGGTCAAGTAGGCCATTAGTTTCAAAGAAGTGGACCCCCCCCTCCCCCCCAGTCACCTATTTAACACTTTCTCAAAAGACCTTGCAAAGGCAACTAGTTAACGGTATTGGCCTGTAACTGGAGACTGAAGACCGGTCCTTGCCCTGTTTAAGAATCAGAATAACGATTGCTTCTTTCCAGGCGGAGGGGATCTCACCGGAAAGCCAAATGGGATTGTACAAGGAAAGGAGTGCTTTCGGGTCTCAGGGGGCAGACGTTTCAGCATTTCATATACCATGCGGCCAGAGCCTGAAGCGTATTTGTTGTAGCAGCTCAACGATGCTTGCGGTTCAACTATGACAAATGGTTCATTGTATGCCTCAGTGTTTGTGGATTTGCATTTTATTCTTCCTTTGTATCTTTGGAATGCTTTAGTGTAATGGGATGAGCTAGAGACCTATTCAAAGCGCTCCCCGAGAGTGTTCGCCTGGTCTTCCAAACTTTCCCCTTGTGTGTTCACTAGAGGAAGTGAGTGTGCTTGTCGACCTGCCACCTTACCAACCACGTTCCAGACTCTCGCCTCATCTGTGTATGTATTAATGCCCGATAAAAATTTATGCCAACTTTCCGTTCTCGCCTGTCAGTGTGTTCTCCTGTCTTGCGACAATGTTCTTAAAGTTTATAGATTCTTCGACGTCGGTAAGTCTCTAAGCAACTTTCATGCCTTATATTGTTTTTTGCGCGCATTGCGGCACTCATTATTCCACCAAGGGACTCATCTTTTGTTTGACGGGCCACATGTTTGTGGAATACATTTCGCTGCAGCATCAATAAAAAAAAGCCGTAAAGTACCCCACAGCAGCCTTTATCCGACATTCCCATGTCCATCCATGAGAAAAGCGTCATTTTTTTGAAACTGTTCCCAGTCAGCTTTGTCCGTGAGCCACTAGAGAACTTGTGGAGAACATGCATTTGCTATTGATATGCTGAGAACTATAAGAAAAAAAAAATGGTCACTTCCAGATAGATTATTAATGACTTCCCACTTAAATAAGCAGGAGTGATGGAGATGTTATGCTGAGGTCTACTGTTGAGTACACATTGTTAGCGGTGTTGTAATAGGTTGGCTTTTTTACAGCAAAAGCTGTTATGAGATCACTTTTCGGGTCACGTGCAGTCGCATGTTGTCCGCTGCTGTCGCCGGTGTCCATAACCACATCGCGCGAAATTAGAAAAAAAAAAACATGCACCAATGACACAGTGGGGCTTGAACCCAGGTCCGCTGGGTACCAGCCCAATATTCTACTACTGAGTTACACCGGTGCTTGTAACTTGTCAAACTTGCCTTAGGGAGGCATGACCTAGCACCGATGGCACAGTGGGGCTCGAACCCAGGTCTGCTGGGTGTCAGCCTAGTATTCTACCACTGAGCTACACCGGTGCTTGTGAGTTGTCAAACTTGCCTTAGGCAGGCCTGATGTCAGGAAAGCAATCGCGTTAATACGACTTATAAAGCGCTTTAAGACAGCGAAAGAACAAGCAGTCATCGCACAATGCGAATAGCGTCACGGGTGGGCCATCCAATGCTCCAACCCATTACAAAATTTTGTTCTTGTTTCCTTATTAACTGTGCCGCATACCCACTTCAGCCTTAATTCCTCATCGTCCTCAGCAACTGCATGGACAATTGGCACGAAATTCCTTGCAAGTGTTTAGCGGATACCACGCTTCTCAGAAGAATGACGAAAAATAGCATGGCGAATGCCAGCCTACTACCCAAAAGCTTATTATTAATGCCCTAGTGGGTACTAAACAAGTGTGCTTGCAATAGTTCCTCAATGAGTGTTTTGAAAAGGCTCTGAAAGGCCGCTCTTCTAGCTTTCGCCGTGACTGTGCTGGGCCTACCGCGCAGGCCTGGCGTTTCTTTATTCAGGAGGCACGCGCCGGAAGAAAAAAGGAATTGTTCAATCAGGCGACCTCGTGCATCGCAGCAAGAGTCCCCGCAGAGGCTACTATGTGCATTAAAGTCCCCTAGGACAAAACAAGGTTCTGGAATTTCGTCTATGAAGGACTAGAATTCATGTTTTTTTTAGACGTTGTTATGGATGTACGTAGAGAGCAGATAGTGACGAGCTTGTTCAAAAGAACTGCTCGAACAGCCACCCCCTTGAGGGATAATTGTAGGGGTAGGTGTGTACATGCAATCCCTTGATTCACTATAACAGCGACACTGCCCGATGACACAACGGCACAATTCCGGTCATTCGAAAAATAACAATGACGTAGAAAGTGTGTTTATGTTTCAGGTGTGTTTCTTGCACACACAGCACTTTGGTGCATGTTTGTGTAGAAGTTCCTGGATACCCTCGAGGTTCCTCAGCAGCCCTCTGACGTTGTAGTATTTCTGTCATTTTAATGTTGTATAGTGCTGTTAATTTACAGGGTCTTTTGGGGGCCCTGTATTTCGGGGTTTTTATTTCTTGGCGCACCCCAAAGAGTTGTGCCTATCCTTCGGCGTCTGAGGCACCAGAGGAGTGGGACTTGTATCCATCACCTCTTGTAAAGTGGTGGATGGTGCCTGCTCGGCAGGCACATTCACAGAACTTTCGAACCTAACTGCCCTTGCAGTGGTCCGAGGTACAGCAGACACAGGGGTCGGCCGACCCTGTTTGTCAGGTGGCGGAGCAGTACAGGCTGCTCCAGCCGGGAGCGCTGATGGCACGACGACAGCCATGTGACAGTCGCAGGTGTGAAAACATGTGGTGCAGTGCCCCGGCGCGTCACATCAGCAAAGGAGAGATAAGACTGGTTGTGTAGTGCAAAACGCTTAAGTGCCTCTTAGAATGACAGTATGAATTTGATCTTGAGTTCTACTATTTTTTTCTCTCTTTTCCATGTGGGGCATGATTGTGAGTAGGCAGGGTGATCTCCTTCACAGTTTGGACAGTGAGCATATGAGATGCATTCGTCAGATATGTGTTGAATGGATGCACACTTTGCGCAAGTGGCCCGCCTTTTGCAACTATGCGATTTATGCCCAAAACGTCGACACTTGAAACATCACCTTGACTGGGAATGTGTGGTCTTACACGGAGCTTGCAATAGCCGGTTTCCAATTGATTCTGGTAGGTCGCTGGTTCCAAAGGTAATTATTACGTGTTTTGTAGGGGTCTGTTTGTTGGCACGCCTTATTGTTATTCGTTGGACTTTGACCACGTTCTGGTCCTGCCAACCTTGGGCAGTTCACTTTTAGAAAGTTCAAGGACATCACCATAGGAAATTTCGCTACGGACAAGGTTCATTGACCTGTGTGGGCCCACCGAAACAAGGGTTTCCCCAAATGCCGCAAGTTTAGACAGCTTGTCATATTGAGCTTTGTCACAAACCTAAAGAAGAAGATGGTCACTCCCCATCTTTGTCACTTTATAACCTGCACCTATTGCTTCTGTGAGAGTTTTCGACATGAGAAAAGGTGAAATTGCTCAGGTTATCTTCTTTTCGTTCTGGCTGTGAATAACGTGATACTTTCGGAAGGTCGGCTTTGGTGTGTTTAGCAGAATTGGGTCTTTGGTGCGCTACCTTTTCAGGGAACAATCAGGAGAGGGAAGAGGGGGAAGCAATTGCCATATGAGGACTATAAAGTTCGGCAGCGACGGTGGCCACCCACCACCAAGCCCAACAAGGGGACGCTACAAGGTTGATTCACACACACTTGGAGATGCCAGCCATGCATCGCCACTATAACCTAATGTATTTACCCAAGGTTGGATACGTACGCAAGGTTAAACTTTTCCGCTAGGAAATTTGGAAGTAAATGGAAGAAAGAGGATGACAGGACAGATAAAAAGTGTGAAAGAAAGGTGACGATGAGGGAAGAGAAAGATAGGAAAAGGCGACTGCCGATTTCCCCTGGGTGGATCAGCCCAGGGGTGCAGTCTACATGAAGCCAGGGCCAAAGGGGTGTGTTGCCTCTGCTGAGGGGGCCTTAAAGGTCCAATCACCCGGCGTCAGTTCAACACCCAGAATTCTCTTTTCCTTGAAAACGGCTCAGCCACGCACGGCTAGGCATTGGAGAGGTCGAGACCCCCTGTTAGCTCGGGTCCATGGTGTCGCTACAGCAAACACCTGCTTGCGCAGACGCCCCTGCGAAGTGGATTAAATATGTTGGTGCTGGGATTAAGTGTTTTGCACATGGATTAAATAGCTTGGTGCTCAGATTATTTAAATGGTGTGTAGATTATTTAAGCTGGCACATGGATTAAAGTGAGTGGGAAAACCTGTAGTTGTGACCCTGGAGCCCCATTGTTATGGCTGGGTAACCTGCCGTGCCTGTGGCAACTCCATGTCCATTGCTTATGCCCAGCTGTCAACAAACCTCACTAGACATACACAGATACACATTGACAAGAAAGGCTCGTAAAGCGCAGGAAGAGACCACAATCCTTGGCTACTTGAGTTCAGCTATTTCGGGTAATTTGATGTCCCAGACGCAGGAAGCAGGGTAAGTACCTGGATGTCCCAAGGGAATTAAAGACAAGTGCATTGAAAAGTGCGGCAAAACTTACAATGACTGTATGACAGCCCTGCTCTCAGCCAACAAGGAGATATGGTCTGGGAAGAAGCGATGCACGTGCAGTGCAAATACCTTGCTGATTGTGAGGGCGAAAACTGTGTGGCAAGTCCAGTGATGGAAGCGACTTTTTACTTTGCAGAGCATACTTTGGCACAAGAAAAGTACTGTTTTGAAGCAGCCATAAGTGTTTTCGAAGTGGAAAAATAATTCTAGTTTGAAGCACCTACTGGTGTTTTGGGAGCAGATACAAAATTTGCGGCACATCATTTGGAGTTGAAAGCATTGTCAAAGGATCTCATAAGTATTAATATTTATTATAAAAGATATTTAACAGACAACAATTAATGTAAATTTTCCATTTGCAAACAATGAAAAATATGGCTGGTTGTCAAGAACGTGGGGTAAATTAGCTATATATTTAAAATATAAGTATTTTTTAATGAAATAGAATTATATCAGCAAAGCAGAGCACCACAAGTTAGAAGTAACCACAGTTCCATATAACTATTGCCAAATAAACAGTAGATAATCCATATGAGATAAAAGCAATCCTGCTCATTTTCACATTTCACCAGACTAGCCTGCATGCCTGGCCGAAGAAAACAAAAACGGTCAAAAGAGCTGTATGCTTAATATACCAGTTCCTGTTGCATAAATGAGATCAGAGCCAATAATGGTGCACACCAGTAACACACTGGCATGATAATACACAGATTCTTTAGGACTTTATGGGTCAGTTTGACAGTAAAAGTTTGTCATCGGTTAGCAGCAGCGGCTTTGGCAATAGGCTTTCTGTCGCTAAACCAACGAATTTCACTACACAGGCGCCAAGACAGTGCATGTTGGTGGTGACCACTTCAGGCCGGCGGAATCATCCCTTGAAGACGACGGAGTGACACGTGCTCTGACGTGGAAGTGGTTCCTGGTGCGGCGCTGCCATCGACGCTACTTAAGCGGAACCGTGCCCAGCGTTCCTCACATCGGTTGGCAGCAGCGGCTTTGGCAACAGGCTTTCTGTCGCTAAACCAACGAATTTCACTACCCAGGTTAGTTTTATTCAATTGAAACTCTCCATTGTTCATATTTGCCCCATCTGCTGCTGCAAACCCGGTGTATTTTTCTTTTCTTCTTTAAAACCATGGTCAGGAATGCATAATTGTCGCGTAAGGTTGACGCACTTCGAAAAGAGGTGGCGAAAATGCACAAAAGCCTTGAGATGTTTAACTCACTGTACGAAAAAATGAAACAAGATCAGGAAGCGTTAGCTTTGGACAACAAAAGTTTGAGAAAAGAAATCGAGGACCTAGCGAGAAGACCTGCTAATTCAGAGCAATACTCTCGTATCAACAACATTGAAATCAAGGGTATACCCTGCGCGCGAGGGGAGGACTGCAAAGCCATTCTGCAAAAACTTGGAAACAAGATAGGGTGTCCAGTGACCTCTACAGACATTGACGCTATTCACCGTGTACCCGCCAAGAAGGAGAAAAACATAATAGCCCGATTTTGCGTGAGAACAAAGAAAGCTGGCTTTATCAGCAAAGCTAGGAAAGCTAGGTCAACTACGGCAGACCTTGACCTCCCACAGACCCCAGCCGTTCCAATCTATATCAATGACGCCTGAAAACAAGCGCCTTTTTGCGCGGGCATTAGCTAGTTTTTTTGGACTGATGGTTGTCGTATCAAGGCGAGGGAAACGGAGGACAGCCGGGTGTGTGTCATTGGAAGCACAGGGGACCTGTCCGAAATTTGCTAGTGGGACCTAACCAAGTTTGACTTGGCTTGATAATGGGTTACGTGCCTTCGGGAATAAAACATTTAGTCTCAGCTAAAAAACCAAAATTGACGTTTTTTAATCAAAATGTTCGTTCACTGCCAAACAAAATAGACGATTTCAGCTTGCTACTCGACACTTTCGGAACATCGTTTTCAGTAATAATGTTAACTGAAACTTGGTTAACATCCACATCGGACATGTTTCAACTTCCTGGCTATCAATCGTTCCTCCGAAATTGTTGTGATAAGCGAGGGGGTGGTATCGCACTCTTTCTAGAGGAAAATATCTTGGCTGAGCTCATGGTCGAATTTACTGGTATAACCCCTGATTATGAGGTGCTAACAGTGCAGAGCAGTAACAACGTGTTCTCAATTATGTACAGACCTCGGTCTGGTGATACAGCAAGATTTTTTGCATTCCTTGAAAATCTTTTCAGCTATTCATTAGAAGAGAAAATCAACGTGGTCTTAGGTGGTGACGTCAATATAAACATGCTTTCATCGTCCCCGTTACAAAAAGATTTCCATTCACTCATCACAACTTGCGGTTTTTGAAACACGACATCTTCTGCAATACATGTGACTATCGATGGCGCATCCCTGTTAGATGTATTCATCTCAAACATTAACATCGACTTGTTAGAGGCCGATGTTTTGTACACTGACATTAGTGATCACCTAAATATTATATTACTGGTAAATCGAATGCACTCCATTGCTAGTAAAACTACAAAGCCAGTTCTTATTCAATCTATTGCCTTATCAAATCTTGAAGAATTTCGCAAAGTTATTGCCCAAGAGGCTTGGCATAGCGTTTACAAAGTGAAAGATAGTGATGTTGCATACAATGTTTTTATTAGCACTTTCCAAACACTTTACCATGATCATTTCCCCAAGAAAAAAGTGGCACGGGCTTCCAGGGCACGGATACCTTGGCTAACGCCTGAGCTTCTTCGTATGATTAAACGCAAACATGCCCTGTATGCTCAATTTGTGAAGTCTAGAGATGCAGCCCTCCTAAACGAATTAAAAAAATATCGAAATAGTCTTAACAAGTCAGCTTAGGTCTGCAAAGTATGCTTATTTCGTAGCAATGTTTAGTGACCCAGTCAATCAAAAAAGTGATGTGGTCTGGTGCAAACTGAATGCTTTGTTAAAGCCTACTTCACTTTCAGTACTTCCGGACGTTTTGAGTCACAATGGCCAAAAACTTTCGGGAAATGCAATACCGAATGCGTTTTATGAGTTGTTTTCATTGAAACCTCAGTTAAATAATGTTGATGGCCTCGATAACTATGCTCAGTTCCTACCTGTAAACACGTTTAGTAACACTCTATATTTCTTGCCCCAACTGCACCACTAGAAATTTTTTCTTGTTTCGGTACTATTAGTAACAGCCGCTCCTTGGACGTCGATGGTATCCAGATTCGCCCCATAAAGCATGTGCTTGACATCATATGCCCTGTTCTTACCCATATTTATAATTTAATATTATCTACAGGTGTATTTTCAAAACAAATGCAGACTTCACGTGTTGTTCCTGTTTACAAGCATGGTGCTAAAGAGAACATTAACAATTATCGACCTATTTCAATAATCCCAGTATTTTAAAAAGCAATGGAAAAATTAATGCATATCAGATTGTTATCATTTTTTAATCACCACAATTTGCTTCAAGATTTTCAACATGGGTTCAGGAAGCATCACTCTACTGAAACAGCCCTCTTGACTCATAAAGAAATAATCATAGATGCATTTAGTTGTAAGAAAATGGGATTAGGCATATACGTCGATTTTTCTAAGGCATTTGACCTAATCAATCATTCCATCCTTCTCAGCAAATTAGAAAATTATGGTGTGCATGGGGCAGCGCATGCTCTTTCAAAATCCTATCTTTCAGACAAAACACAATTCGTAGATGCCAACAATGAAATATCTGCAAGGAAGCCGGTCGTTGTAGGTGTGCCACAAGGAAGTATTTTAGGGCCACTTTTATTTTTTATTTATATTAATGACATTGTACACTGCACAAACAACGCAACATTTGTCTCTTACGTTGATGACACAACAGTTTTTATTAAAGGGAGCATGGAAACAGAGATAGAAGAAATGGCTAATAAAACACTGTCTGCTATAGATACCTGGGCTTCAGTGAATTTACTAAAACTAAGCCCTTCAAAAACACAAGTGATTTTATATACACCTAAAGGAAAAACCTTGATAAATAAGATGAGCTTATTTCTGGGCTCTCAGCAGTTAAACATGGTTGATTCCGTTAGTATTCATGGTGTATATTTTTGATGACACCTTACGTGGAATGTACATGTTGATATTCTATACTCCAAGATGTCATCGGCCATTGGTGTCCTTGCACGTATGCGATCTCTTCTTCCCACTGTGAAAATTATGATATACAATGCACTGGTATTATCTTTGTTACAGTACTGTAGCTTGGTGTGGTGCACAACCGGTGTGACGAATTTGCGCAAGTTGCACTTACAGAAAAGGGCCGTACAACATATTGCGGCTGAACACTATCTGTTCTTCACAAAACTTCTTTTTCTAAAATCTATTCTTCCAGTTTTCTTTTTGTACAATTACTGGGTGATGTTATGCTATAAAGAGTTTGTCAAACATGGTACCAGTACCACAATAAATCTTAGTAAACTTAGCGTAAACACAAGTGTTCGACTCACCAGGCACAAAGAAGTTTGGACTGTACCCACCCCAAGAACTTTTTATGATAAAGAATCATTGTCCTATAGACTACCTTCTTTGTTAAACTTTTTAAACCGCAAAGATTTCGATCCTTCCTCTAAACAAAACTGTCAGATTAAACGCTTTGCCCAACTGATACATTTTCGTCAATGATACATCTCTCAGAATTTATGCCCATTCCTTCCTTTTTATTATTGCTTTTCATGTTCACGCCACTTCATGACCATACATTTGAACTATTCTGTTTTTATCTTAACACTGCTTTCATAAACTTCTTGTATTACTTTTTGTGATGTTATATCTATAATGTTTATTTCATATTTGTTGTGCATGATTGTCTGCCATTCCTGCTGCTTTGTCAACTTGTGAACGGGGTCTGGGCCTCGTCGAGCTCTTGAGCTTTTAGTCCTGAACTCCACCTAATCAAAAGGAAATAAAATGATTGATTGATTGATTCTCAATCCCTCAGTGTCCCTTCGGAGCAGGTCTGGAGCAAATACTAACAAAGAGTGTGGTTTGGAGCCACATTGAGCAGCATCTATCTTTTGGAGCAGTTTGGAGCAACCGAGGCAGCACTTCCAGCAACACTTCCATCCCTGCAAACCCACTATGTGAACAGCCAACACCCATCACCGATTTCCTTGTCAATAAGAGAGGCAAAGAGGTGTGCTTGGTAGAATTTTCCAAACTCTCCATGCATAATGAAGAACTGCATAGCTGAGGACGTTGACTTCATTCACCAACTTTCAAACGTATGTTGATACAACAAAGATCAACATATGTAATGACTTTCTAGTGAGCTCTCTAACAACAAAAGTAAATCTACATTATGATAGTTTTTGCAATAGACCTCTCCCTGTTTGCAAACAGTGTGACGTCCCTGCGAGCACCCCCCTCCACAATCCTCTCCATTGGAGCAGGTACTGGTTGGCAAAAGTTCCGCCAGCAGGATCTTTCTGCATAGCAACGCTGCGCCCAATAAGATTTTGGTAGGCCAATTTTGTATCACATTGCTGATCTTTCAAAATGTGAATAAACAGTTATTATTACTTTTATTATTATATTATTATTAGGTGAACATTTTGCATATTCACGGTGAGTAGAACTTTGACAATATGAACTTATTAAATTTCCTTTGCAACATGTGCAATGCCGTTTTAAACGAGATACAGCAATGACGGCAGGTAGCATGGTTTTCAACTGTTGTGCACGAGACCACAGGTAAGGTTCTCACTCACTACAAAAAGTTGATCTCAGATGAGTTGAAAAAAAAAAAAACAAGAAATGTACTTTGCTGTGCGTTAGGCTAAAGCTATCAAATCCTTATGAAAATTAAAGCAAAGTTTTCCCGTACGGTGTTCCTCATAACCCACTGAAAGTTTATGCGATTTTGAGCCCAATAACTTCATTATATAGATGATCTTTTACGCAATTACGTCGCTGCATCTGGTGCCTACAATGTGTTTGCAAACTTCCTTCTCTCTTTTAAAGCAAATACACAATTTGTAATGCACATTGTCACTTCGTAAAGATCGAGCGGTAAAGGTACCAAGTGTATTATCAACATAACACTCTACTGTTTATATCAAGACGTACGAGGTCCCTGATAATACAAGTTATACATTTACTGGGTTTGCGTATTTACTGTGGTGCGGCATATAAGCAGCTTCGGCAATGCGAAAACATGCCAATAGCTCAAGCGTAGTTGTGTTTCAGCCTAGAGATCATGCACTCATCTTTTTTTTTCCTGCACACAACCCAAATGCTGAGATGCTGAAATATTATAAAATATTGATGTCACTTATGTGAGCAATAAAATTACAGGTGTGTGGAGGTTGTCTTGAATATTGCGGTAAACATAGTAGACCAAAATGTATTTTTTCAAGCTAGTTGGTTAATTCTGAACTTGATGGCCATATCTGATCATAGTAACAATCAAGTTTTCATGCGTCGGTATTCATTTCAACAGGAATTTATCCTCGAATATTGCATTAGGTGCCCGTTACATGTTATGGTACTTTATGAATTGCATCTTTATATTATTTAACTAAGCTGGTTCAAGACTCAAGTGTTTTTGATTTACGGCTTGAAACATGAGCTCGTTTTTTATATCAATGGTTCTAATTACAACAAGCAGATACTGATGCCTGTGTTGATCTGATATTGCCAAGTGCACACTGCAAGAATAAATAGTTGGTCGGGGCAATTTCCAGGTGGCTCAAACTAAACAGATCAAGGGCCATCAAAACTGGCCTCCTGTCATTTTGATTATGTGCAGAATGACAATGCAGTTGCAGCTTTAAAATAAGTATATAAGCTTTTTGAGAACATTTCTACTGACAGTACAAAAGAGTCTGGAAGCCAATCCAAACAAGGGTTATCATGGCCACTGTAGCAGTATTGAAATTTTGGGCACCCTTTCTTGAGAAGCATCAGTCCAGGTCTCTACTATTAAGGAAGTAGGGTAAGCCCTATATACGCCACGTATTTTAGGTAAAGTTTATGTACGTTTTTCTCTATAACAATTATTTTGCTATAATTGAGATCATGAGCCCTTCAGGTGCAATACTGATAATTGTAATGCTAATTTTTTGTATTTTTTTTACTTCGAGCATCTATCACTCGATAATAGCTATTAGATGTCGTGTTGCAGAAAAGCACTTTCTCACACAACAATAATTCAGCTTCAGCATATTCCCTATTGCATTATCTAAACACTGGTTAAAATCTACGAGATTCTAGATATTGTGGTTGCTAAGAAAAAGGAATGCAAGTTTAAAGAAAACATGTTTTGAGATAATTGCATTTGAAGTAGAAAATCTGCATTATTTCAAAAGTACCACGATTGATTGATATGTGGGGTTCAACGTCCCAAAACCACCATATGATTATGAGACACGCCATAGTGGAGGGCTCCGAAAATTTTGATCACCCGGGGTTCTTTAACATGCACCCAAAGCTGAGCACACGGGCCTACAACATTTTCGCCTCCATCGGAAATGCAGCCGCCGCAGCTGGGATTCAAACCCGCGACCTGCAGGTCAGCAGCCGAGTACCTTAGTCACTAGACAACCGCGGCGGGGCTCAAAAGTACAACGAGATAACAGCAAATTGATGAACCTGTTCAATAGGTACCTGTCAGATAATCAAAACCAATAACATTCTTTCTTCTTTTTGTGTTGAAACATCTTGCCTGGCAAGCCTCATTGTCGCGTACTATGCAGCTGTCACAGCACAGTACTGTCAAGGGTGTATAAGCCCTGCAATGTGCAGTGCCCTGGCAAAATTCCAAAACAGTTCAGCACATTCCCACGGGCTATATTGCCATCGTTAAAAGTGAACACAGCATCAAGAATGCATATTTACTGCGTTTTGTTGCCGAGGAAAACGTTTTTTGGAGCGTGCTCCCACAAGACAATTTTAACGACTCGTCATGGGTTTGAGTTTTCCCATGGAGGCATTAAGCAAGCAATTCTGGATGAACTAGTTCCAAATAATTTGGCATAGCAACCGCAATAAGAGATGCTGGAAGGTGTTCCTTATGAACAAATTGTTCACCATTCAACTGGGCCTTGTTGAATTTACACCAAGTTTCGGCGTCCTTCAAGCAAAGGCCGTGGGATTAATTGGTATACTTTGATGCCATGCGAAAATATGTGGACCGGACAGCTTTTCGCATGTCCTCTAAGCTGGCTCTATTTCTTTTAATAGCCCAACGATAATAGTCTTGCCGCTTGCCATTGATAACACTCCGAAGAGGTCCCCACCAGATATAGATTTCTAGACTGAAAGCTTGATGGCTCTGCTTTCTTTCGTTTTCACAGTTCTGGGCCCATTCTTTTCTGAATGTGCCAGAGACACCCCAGCTTGCAAATTGTAACTTCTCGATATGGCTATGGTGCTTGAACTGCAAGAAATCCCCTGCTACGTAATACAGGGGGCGCAGTCGGCCGCCGCACAAGTTTTAAAGTATGTCCTTTTCAGAGTGGAAAAAATCGAACTAAGACAAACAAACGGCTGATTCTAGTTCAGAAAAGACAGCAGATTTCAAATAATGCAATAAAAAAACAATAATTTTTTTTTTATAATTTTGCTCATCCTTTTAGTGTCCGTTGAAGGGACACTAAAAAGAAATTTTTTTTGCGTATTATTTGAGTGAAATTAGTTAAGCTTGAGTTATTATACCACCTGCACCGCACTTCAGCTGGTGGAAATCACTGAGAGCTATGTGGGCAGCAACCGGGAGGACCTACTTGACAATGTGGTTTTCATAAAGACACCTACAAGCTAAAATACAGGGGTGGTTGTTCTGGGGGAGCTGTTTTCCAACATGCCACCGAGTTAACAAGGACATCTTCGCTGAAGGAACTGATAAAGTGTGCACTAACAAGTACTGCTACACTCTGAGCAGTAGCACAAAAATACAGGAGACATTTTTTTTTTTTTTTGTGCGCATTCAAAAGAATGGCCAAGGCAAATCCAGAAAGACTTCTTGAAGCCAGAGAAGTTTTGCAGAAAGTGAACTACATCATTGGCTGTCTACACAATCTGTTAGGAAAGTATTTGTTTTTATTTTTTTTATGTGAACACATGATGGATATGCTTACATCGGCCAACCTTGAGCCTTCGTTAGCAGTGCGAATTTTTTCCCACCTGCCGATAGCATCAGTCGCTGGGATGAGACATTTGAGTGAGGTAATGCGCAGTGCTCTCGTTTTTTTTTTCTTTTGCAAGGACAATGACAAACCGACTAAAGCAGTCCTGATTGATATGTGGGGTTTGACATCCCAAAACCAACACATCGCCACGTTCCGACCTCAAGTCTTTTAATCGAGACGTTTCACTGTCAGTAATTCTCAGCGCACACCACATCTACAGTGCATCGTTCAAGAAGCTTCGGAACAGCAGTAGATTATTTAGTTAACATTATGCTCACTTTGTGAACGTTACAGATTATTCTGGAACCTATGCAGCCACTAGCGATAACGCTAGAATATTCTATGGTAAGTGTATAAATGCAGACACACTTCCCCGCTTGTCAGTTGAGCAACGGCCGATGCTCTGTTCGCCGCTATCAGTGCAAGTCTGCTACTGTAATCCAACGTTCCATTTACCGGGCACAGGTTCGCCCAAATAAACAGTTAAATTCCAACACAACGTCTCCTGTCGTCGGTTACGTCACGACCCCATGACATCTGGTGGAGGTGCTGCTTCTTTGATGTTCTGGGTGCCCCCTTCAAGCCGCGAACCCAGCCGTAGCGGCAAAGAAGACACCAAAACCCACCCTGAACAGCGACCAAGCCACAGGCAGAAGGGACTGCAACCAGAGTACAAGCCCCTTCGTGAAACAGCTAGACAGCCCCCGATCCCGACATCATCAGCAGCAATGATTACCACCCCCGTGCAGCCTGCCCCAGTCGTTCCTAGCAGCCCAAGGAACCTCGAACACTCCATGGATCGTCAGGTGAAGACCCGGAAAACTGGATCGAAATATACGAATGAGTCGCCGCCTTAAACAGCTGGGATCCAAAATAAAAAGTACACCAGGTCTACTTAGAAGACACCGTGAAGACGTGGTACCACAAATCCCCGATACGAACCTGGGAACTCTTTCAGATGACGTTCCTGAGCACGTTCACGAGCGTCATCCGCAAGAAAAGGGTCACCACATTGGTGGAGACAATGATGCAACTCCCTAAAGAAACCCAAACCATCTTCGTCAAAGAGATTACCCGGCTCTTTCGACATGCCGACTCCAGCATGGCTGAGGAAAAGAAGCTCCGGTTCCTCATGCGGGGGGTCAAGCAAGAGCTGTTCGCGGGACTTGTCCGGAACCCGCCCAAGACTGTCAACAAGTTTCTTACCGAGACCACGACTATAGAAAAGGCGCTTGAGATGCACACAACGCAGTACAACCGGCGCACCTCATTCAACTGTGCCAATGCCTTCAGTACCGACGACCTGCGCGAGATGATTCGAGCGATCGTACGTGAGGAGCTGCGGAAGCTGTTAACTTTGACACAGCCTCAAGCCAATTCAATCGCCGACATTGTCCGCGAAGAAGTTCGGCTGTCACTTCGAATGCCAGAAGCACCGCAGAATGAACTGGAAGCAATGAGCTACGCTACTCACGGTGCACCGCAACACTGCTCCACGCCCTCGTCAGGACATGGCCCCACTGCAGTTCTTCCGTCAGGCACTGCCGCCACCACCGCCCACGCCATACCGCCCGCTGGCTGGCCAGCCAGCACTGCGCTTCAAGGAAGATCGACATCTGGCGCGCCCCTGACCACCGCCCACTGTGCTACCACTGCGGTGAAGCCAGGCACACATACCGCTGCTGCCAGTACCGTCAGATAGGACCACATGGTTTCGCCATTGACGTGCCACGTCCACAGCGGGGTGAAAGACCACGTGACATCACTGACTATCGTGTCAGAGCACAGAGGACACCCGGGGATCATTTCGTTCACCCTCACCCGGCCGCTACATATCACCGCACCGTCGACAGTACACTGGCCCAAACCGGGCCGGTCGCGTATCCTTATCAGGAAAACTAAGGGTAGCAACCGATGGAGGTGCTGTTGCTGTACGACGAACTGCCGAAGATTCTCCGCCACTACCGTTGACGCGATGAAGCCTCAAGAACGTGCCGCTTCCCGAACGCAGCTCTGACGTCGATACTTCAAAGCCAGCAGAATACCTGACGATGCAATGTCGAAGCAGCAGTACAAACCATAGTAGCCGTGATTCGACACCACGACCCAACTACAACGCAAGGCGACGAACTAGTGACCTCAACGTTCTCATCGACGACCACAGCGTCACAGCTCTCGTCGACACCGGAGCCAACTATTCTGTCATCAGTGGGACATTCGCCGCGAAGTTGAAGGAAGTTAGGACAGCCTGGGAATGCAACAAAATTTGTACTGCTAGAGGTCACCTAGTTACGCCATCAGGAATCTGTACAGCCAGAGTTACCATTAACATCAAGCTTTACCCCGCAAGCATTATCGTAGTACAGCATTGCTCGAGAGATGTCATCCCTAGTATGGACTTCTTAAGCCTCCATTGTGCTGTCATCAACCTGAGAACAGAGTCCATAACACTATCCACCGAAAAAGCACTGCCATTGCACACGTCGTCAGGAAGGCATGCCTTGAATGTGCTGGAAGACCAAGTAACCATTCCTCCTCGCTCCAGCGTGAGCATTTTCATCTGTATTCAAGAATCAACAGACATGCAAGGCATCATTGAAGGCGACCGGCACCTGTTGATCAGCCGCGAAATTTGAGTCGCCAAAGGAATAGCCGAGCTGCGAGGAGGTAAGACAAGAGTGAGGATCACAAACTTCATTAATGAGTACAAGCACGTGAGCAAAGGTACGACGGTTGCCTACGTGGAAGAGATACTGGCAGACAGCAACCTTTTCCCCCTCACTGATTCTGCCAAATCTACTCCAACGACTGAAACCCTTCAACCAACTTTTGACATTAATCCGAGCCTTCCGACGCATAAACAACCAACTTTAGACGTTAATCCGAGCCTTCCAACGCATAAACAAGAGCAGTTCAAAAACCTCCTGAAATACAAGAACTGCTTTTCGTCGTCATCGAGAATTCCACAGACCCCTGTCGCGAAACATTGAATCGTAATAGAAGAAAATGCCAGGCCACTCCGTCAGAGCCCGTACAGAGTATAGACGCGAGAACGCGAGGCCAAAAAGAAACAAGTTGGCGAAATGCTCCGCGACGACATTATTCAGCTTTCTAAAGGTCCATTGGCGTCACCGGTGGTGTTAGTAAAAAAAAAATTGGCAGATCCCACGTACAGTGGAAATCGATGATATGCGAGGCACGAATGGGAAAGGTTTATATGTCACTTTAAAGTTAGCAGAACGTTACGAGGTGGGGGTAAATGATGCCGTACATGACTTCCATGTCATGATTATCATGTTTGGATGTGTCGTTTACCTTCGTCATCTATTCACGTCACGTGACACCAAATTTAGTATATGTGGAGCTAGCGAAATGGCCGCAAGCACGCTATGAGCATGGTATATTATCATGTTCTTACATAAAACACGTGTCAGGATTTTCATGTTTGCACCAGTCATACACTTTCGTCTTCCATTGACGTCACGTAACACCAAAGTTGGTATATGTGGAGCTAGCAAAACGGCCGCGATTGCATCATGAAGGGCCCAGTATACTCCAATGTAGCGTTGACGTGCACGCACACTAGGCACAGCGACACTATGTTGGCAAAACGCGAGCACTCTACAGTCTGACGCCAGGCACAACCGGCACGACCAGCGTCCGTCGGCGCGGCTCCACGGCAACCAGCGCAAAATGCGACATGCTGCATTTCGTGCCGATGCGTTACCCAGACAACACTGTGTCTCCCTCTTTTCGTGACGGAGGGACGCCGGATGCGCTGAAACGCGCATGGGTCAAAGCAGCACAGCGTTGCGTGTGTCTGCCAGTATATGGCAAAACCGGCGCCTGGCGTGGCAACGCCGGCGTGATGCGACGAAAGGAACACTGGCGAGCACGCGCACCGCGTCACATCGAAATGTATTTGCGCCTTGACTGTGGCATGTAGTCATGTTCTCACATGGCTCGCATCTCATGTTTATCATGTTTGCACCAGTCACATACCTTCGTCATCTATTGACGTCATGTAATACCAAATTTGGCATATGTGAAGCTAGCAAAACGGCCACGAGCACATCATAAGTGTGGCATGTAGTCATGTTGCTACATGACACGTCATGATTTTCATGTTAGGGTCTGTCGCTTGTGTTCACCATGCAATCATGTCATACCATACCAGTTTTGCAACATGCCATGTGAACGAAACCACCGCAAGAGCTGCAGGACCATAAAATGTAAATCATGAAATTCATGACATACGTGTTATGACTGGTCAAATATGATATTCCTACAGTCTTGTTGAGCCATACAGAGTTTTGTATCGATACCATTATCGAAATGGCCAGGAGAGCTAGAAGTCCTGGATGGATGGATGGACAGACGGACGGGTGGGTGGGTAGGTAGGTAAACAAACAAACAAACGAACAAACAAACAGACAGACAGACAGACAGACAGACATGCTGTCTGTCTGGATGCTCTACACGACGACCAGACGGCTGGACACTTTGGCATTTTCCGTACTCTCGTGAGAACAAGGAGAAGTATTACTGACCACGACTTGCCGTCGACGTCACTCGTTACGTCAGGACATGTCGAGACTGTCAACGACGAAAGACACCGCCGACTAGGCCAGCCGGACTTCTCCAGCCTATCGAGCCACCTCGCCGACTGTTTTAGCAAATCGTCATGGATTTAATGAGGCCTTTGCCGACGTTGGATTCAGGAAACAAATAGATATTCATAACTACTGACTACCTCACCCGCCATGCTGAGACAAGGGCTCTGCCCAAAGGCAATGCCACAGAGGTAGCAAAGTTCTTCGTCGAGAACATCGTCTTGCGTCACGGAGCTCCACAGATCCTCATCACAGACAGAGGTGCGGCCTTTACGGCGGACTTAACTCAGGCAATCCTGAGGTACAGCCAGACAAGTCCCCGCCAGACCACCACCTATCATCCACAGACCAATGCCCTCACCGAGCGTCTTAAGACTATAGCCAATATGATGGCCATATATGTCGACGTCGAGCACAAGATGTGGGATGCAATCCCTTCCATATGTAACCATCGTGTATAACACGGCCGTCCAAGAAAGGACGCAGATGGCGCCGTACAAGCTGGTGTACGCAAGGAGCCAAGCCATGATGCTTGACGCCGTGTTACCCAACGTCAGTGATGAAGGAAACATGGACGTGACTGTCTACCTCCAGCACGCCGAAAAAGCTCGACAACTCGCCCGCCTGCGCATCAAAAATCAGCAGACGTCGAACAGCCACCCTTACAATCTTCGACGAAGCTAGGTAGAATACCAGCCCGGCGACCGCATTTGGGTATGGACGCCGATGAGGACTGAGCAAAAAACTTCTATGACGGTACTTCGGGTCGTACTGGGTAGTTCAACGTCTCGACGCACTCGACTACAAGGTTGTCCCCGACGGCATCACGAACTCTCAACGACGCCGTTCACGACCTAAAGTCATCCATGTCTTGCCCCTCAAGCCGTTTCATGCGCATTAAAGAATATAATGACTGCATTATTTGTTGTTTCTCTATAATTGTGCTTTATTGCTTATAGTTATGTGTTGTACTTTATGCTTTATTGTTACTTTATTGCATGCATCTCTCTTTCGTAGTTTATCTTAAGCATCGGGACAATGCCTTTTTCAGAGGGCTGTAATGCCACGTTCCGTCGACAAGTTTTGTTATCGCACTGTTTCACTGTCAGTAATTCTCAGCACAAACCATTCCTCAGTGCACCATTTGAGAAGCTTCGGGACGACAGTAGATTATTTTGTTAAGATTACGCCCACTTTGTCAACATTACAGATTATCCTGGAACCTGCGTCACCGCTAGCGACAACGCGAGAATATAGGGAACCAAAGCTCAAGTTTGCGGAGCGATGACAACTCCGCGCCTGGCTCTGGCGGGGAGCTCCGGAACACTTGAGGAGAGACGCGGGAAAGGTCACAGGCGAGTGAGTATGTTTCGCCGAAACGGAAGCGCGTGCGACATGCGCGCAACCCGTTCTGCAGTTGCTGCGAGGAACTTAGGTGCCGTGCCGTCAGCTTGGCGCGCTAAAACAAGACGCTCGCTGTGCGAAGTTGCCTTTCGCGATGCAAGAAGCGGCCCCACGGAAACGTGAGCAAGGTCCGAAGTATTGTGTTATGGGCTGCCACAACAATGCAGAAAACACCAAGGGACGCTGTCCACGTGTAAAGCTGTATCAATTTCCCATCTAGTTACAGCCGGCAAACACAGCCACGTCCGCGAAAGATAGAGCAAGTATGACACGAGAGCCGGAAAAAAAAAAGCAAGCACTTCAACTTGACTCATGGTTAAACTTAGCTTAATGCTTTGCGGCGACGTCAGTGGGTCATGCGCAGCACAGAGGACATGACTCTAAAACTTTTCAGGTATTTTAATGCCATGACCGTATAACTGAAGTTTTCATTTATTTTATCAGCACACCGCAAACGTTTGCACATGACAGTATACAGCTGCTATTGCTAAATGTCACATCAAAACAACAATTATATGGTTTTTATAAACGTCAACACAGCACATCGATAGAGTACGGGGCTTCATGTTGGCAGAATGAGACTTGTTTCGAGGCATACGTCGTACACGGTATTATCAGAGAGGACCTGAGAAATGCATTTTGAAGTGACTCAGGCGTCCTCCTTTTCTGTCGTTTGCTCCACATCATAAACTTGACTGACGAGCTTTACTGCTTTTGTTTGATTCGCTTCTCGGAAGTGCTTGTCCAGCTCAGAGATCTTTGTGAAGCCGCACTGCAAGCAGAACATTGTGAGGTGACTCAAACGCAGCGCGCGCTGTCTACACGAGCACGTAAGCGAGCAGCAGCACATTGGAGCGAAGGGAAAATGGCAAAACGCGCCATCTACAACCCCGATTTCTACTTTTCGACCAAGGATGGCCCTGCCTCTCCGGAGTCGCGACATCACTATGCATTGGTTTGGCTTCCCATTCAATGGCAAGTGTATGAATGCCGACACGCTTCGCCGCTTGTCAGTTGATCGACGGCCGACGCTTCGTTCGCCGCTATTAGTGCAAGTCTGCTACAGTGATTCCACTTTTCGTTTACAGGGCATAGGTTTACCCGAATAAACAGTTTAATCTTCAACATACTGTCTGCTTCTTTGTCGACGTCATGACCCCGTGACAATATGATTATGAGAGACACCATAGTGGAGAGCTCTGGAAATTTCAATCACCTGGGGTTCTTTAACGTGTGCCCAAATCTGAGCACACGGGCCTACAGAATTTTCACCTCCATCGAAAATGCAGCCACCGCAGCCGGGATTTGATCCCGCGATCTGCGACTGGAGCAGTCCTACTGCATCAAACTTAGCCAGAAGCTGGGCGACAGCCAAGTGGAAACCATTTAGAAGATACAGACAGCTTTTGGTGACGATGCTATGAGCAGTGCAAAGATTAAGGAGTGGTGCAATTGGTTTAAAGACCGCAACAAATTGGTGGAGAGCAAGCCAAGCTCTGGTCGGCCATCAACATGTCGAAATTACTAAGCCATTACTGAAGTGAACGCTGGTTATGAGAGACCGTCGCGCGACTTCCTGAAGAACTACAGAAGAGGTGGGCATCAGCACTTTTTCTACACATTCTGTTAAGACCGATGATTTGGCCACGAAGACGGTTGCAGTGAAATTTGTGCCGAAGCTGCTCACAGTGGATAAAAAGCAACTTCGTATTGAAGTCTCACAAGACATGCTGAATTTCACGAACTGTGACCCCAATCACATGAACACCATAATCACTGGTGACTAGTCTTGAGTGCACGGGTATGACCTGAAAACCAAATCCTAGTACATACCACAGGGTGAAGCAATCACCGAAGATTACTAAAGGAATGTGCTTCATCATCTATAATGCTGTGCCACGCAAGATACCAGAGTTGTGGTCAACAGGAAATTGGGGCATCCATCACAACAATGGTCCTGCACAATCCTGACAATGAATTGAGATTTCTTTGGTGAAAAACCAGGCTTTCATAGTTCAACAGACTCCTTACTCTCCTGATATGGCGCTGTACAACTTTTGGCTATTTCCCAAAATCAAGAAACCGTTGAAAAGAGTGCAATTACGGACAAGAGAGAATATTATGGCTGCAATGACCACTGAGCTAAACTTTATTTTGAACGAGACTTTCTCGAAAAGCTTCCAACAATGGAAGCACCACAGGGTGATGCGTGCGGAGTCCGTCCAAAAAAGACTTATTTGAGGGTGATTAGGTTTCCAACACTTTATTTATGCTATTTTTTTTCTTTAGCCAAAGGTCGGATACTTTTCCAACAGACCTCATAACAGTAACGTTGTATCCGACAGAGCTTGATGAATCTAAAAAAAGTGTTGATCGATGAGTACCGCATGTGTTAACGGCAGAACACAAACAAAAACGCCTTCCTGTTTGCATTTTTATTAATGTAAACTGCAAAAAAAGAAAAAAAAATGTGTGCAACCAGAATCAAGTTGCTTCAATCACTCAATAAATTAGACATTGATATTTATCACAGCACCACTACACCCATTCTCCCAGAGCGCAAAGACATCGGAATCGGTGGAGGAATACACCTTTTTTACGACAGGTACAGTGCCATTAGTGGCGAGAGCCAAAAGCAAATTTGGTGGCTTTCCGGTCAATGCGACAGCGTGGAAGCTTGCACGTTTCTTAGCACCTATCACCTCTGAGATGGTGCCCCAACAGGTTTCCCCAACAGGTTTCGGAGGCCACGAGCTACCAAAAATGTTTCGGGGTGGTGCCGTTCAAGCGTTTCCGGTGCGCATGCGCAGATGGCGCTTGTGAAAAAGGTCCATCGTGATGACGTCTAGCGTGCACAATGCCGAGGGATTGTGTCGTGCTTTGACAGATTTTCATGCTGATGCCGCTCATCGAGCATTTTCCGGGGCAAAGAATGCTCAGCCATGATACTGCGATGAAAAGCAGGATCGAAACAAGCTTTACGTCTGATAAAGATCTTATTGCTGAAGGGTGTGAACCAAGCCACAAGAGGGTCAGCCCTGCTAGAAAAATGGTAGCCACAAAGTAGAAGCATGTGATCACTAACACTGCTATCATGCTGTGGAGCTGAACTTGTCAACAAAACAAAGTGCTATGACAAGAAAAAAAAGGAATGTTGGAAGTGTAAAAGCCCGCAAGGTTCTGGCTGTACAATACAAGGGAGGCATAAACCTGAATGACCAAACAGTTTGCCTGTATCTCATATAAATAAAGACTAATAAATGGCCTCTGAAAATCATTTCTGACTTTACTGATATCGACTTGGTAGACAGTTTGCTAAATTTGTTTTTTCAATTTTCTTGTGCTGCCCTCTGGCACTTTCGTAGGCTTTGGTAGGAGCAGAGAGAACTGGCATTGCTAGAATGAAGGCCTCCGAGACCGGGAGCCGTTCTGTCCACTAGGGCAGCGGCATCGCAAAAAAGGCGAATTGGAATGAAGACAGCAAAGAGGCAGGCTACACTCAGAGCCAAGTGCTTCACCTGCTTCACCCTAGCATACAGCATGCCCACTCTATCACCCTACCCTCTTTCACTCCCCTTCCCCTACAAGGCACTGCGCCATGTCGCCTAAGGGGCTGACAGAAATTAAGTGCCTTCTTTGTCCTTCTAGAATCACACAACAACAACAGTCTGCAGTGATTTTTCGATTTGGAAAGATGGTCGTACAACCTTCAGTACGAGCAGTAAGTATGGATATATATTATATGTGTGATGGTGTACTGTTGTGTTCCGTATTGCAAGTCCTATTCGCGGAAAACACCCGGCATTTCTTTTCACCAATTCCAAAGCAATGCTGAACTGTGCGCTAAATAGCAAAAGAATATTGCGAGAGAGAACCTCATCGTCAATGACAAGTCTGCATCGACTGTCGTATGCAGCAGACACTTCTGCAATGTGCCGCATCAGAAAATTCTTCCAGACTCTGCGCCCACTCTCTTTGAGGACTATCCTTCCTACATAAGACCAAGCGCGAAGAAGCCCTGCAAATATTCTGCTTCACGAGCTTCGCCTCTACGCCAAACATCAAGGAAGTGAAAAGCGGAGGCCAACGAATCAGACCTGAATGTTGCGACTTCACAAGATGCTTCCACTGAACAAGAAGCAGTAAGTGTTTGTACGCAAACAATGAACAGCAATGCTCATCGCGCGGGTAGATACCTGGCTATGATAGGGAAATTACGCTGCCAAGTGTCGTACCATCGTTCGAAATTTGGGAAGGTGCAGCAGTTTTTGAAAGAAGAGGAAAAGGCGTCCGCATATTATGGCGAAAGGAAGCACCACGCGTGTGTTAAGAAAATCGCAAAAGATGCACAGAAAGGAGAAAAAGGCCGCGTTTTTTTTTTTTTTCATCAAATAAAATGTTACTGAGATAAGCATTCAGCATACCCAGAATAAGTTGTTAGGTAGTGTGTGATATTGCGCGTTCTGTCCCCAAAAGGCTACAATCACGCTCGCACTTCGGGGGTTCTGACACTTCCAGTAAAGTGCACTCTTCAGAACTATATAGGTCCAAGCCCAACATCATCAGGTACGAGCAATGCTATGAAGGACCATCTGGTTCACAAGGCCTCGCTACTCAGCAGCAAACAACATATCACATCAATAATAATAGATGAAGCTAGCATGAAACAAAAGTGCATCTATGATAGGAAGGCTGATGCTGTCTTTGGCCTCAAGGACAAGCTAGAGAGTAGTATGGCGAATACAGCGAAAGAAGCCATTGCGAACAGAATCCTCTGCTTTGTGCTGCATAGTACCACTTGTCCGTACAAGATTCCATGCTCGTACTACTTCACGAAGCAACTGAGCGGTAGAGACCTCTTTGCATGGATGAAGGAGGTCATTGCTGCTGTGGAATCATGTAGCTTTACCATCAGTCGTATTGTCACGGACAATTATTCAGCAAACGTGACGATGTTTAGGCACATGCGTAACGGCAACCTCAACACAGTTGTACGTCCTCCACACGACGCCAACCGCGTCATCTTTCCGAGTTTTGACCTGTGCCACGTGCTCAAATATGTTAAAACCAGTTCCTCAAATGTGAACTTACAGATGGCACAGGAGTGATTAGCGGTACATTTGTGCAGAAATTATACGAGTATCAAAAACAAAAGACTGAAGCTGGCCCGAAATTTGACGAGGAAACATGTCTGCCCTTCTAATTTGGAAAAAAAATGAATATGCAGCGAGCAGTAAGTTTTCACCCCTCAAGTGTCTGCGGCCGTAGAGCACCCTGAGCGAAATTCCACAGGTGCTGCCAAAGATTTCAAGAGAGCAAGTTCAACCGTTTTCTTCATGAAGTCCATGAAGAAATGGTTTGACATCCATGACACTTAATTCAATGGAAGCGGCCACAAAACTTCCATTTTTAGGAGCGATGACAATCGCCTACTGAGGTTTAAGGATGAGTTTATCTCATATGTGGAAAAAATACAGAAGAGTTCCATCGGATCGGTGAGTGCTATCTTCACCAACGAGACATACCAAGCCTTGCTTTTTACAAGGTCGACAGTGGAAACAACATAATTCCTCGTGGAGCAAGGGGTCAGTTATGCCCTGACAAAGAAATTGAACAGTGACCCTGTCGAAGCAATCTTCGGAAGGGTGCGGTGAATGTGCGGCAGGAACCACATGCTGGATGCTAGAGCCGTCAGCGCTGCTCTGGACCACATCCTCAAGTTGCACATACCAACACCGAAGGAAATCAAGTTATAAAATGTGGAAGTTGAGGAAGAGGCTACAATGGTATCGAATATACTTGGATAAGAACCTGAGGTCTTTGTTGGAGTACGCGTCCCGTCCATCTCAATCTGTCACCTTCTCCGGCTTAGCATACCTTGGTGGTTACATCGCGAAGCTTATTACTGACCTCGGATGCGACTCTAGCGCTGTGCTGCTTACGACCAACAACAAGCAGCATCAGCTGTACAAGCTGCTGCAAGCACAAGAGAGGGGCAAACTACACTACCCGAGCCCTGAGTTTCTAGCTCTTTTGGACAAGATAGTGGTCTTTTTTGATAAGGCCTCTGAACACCTACCATACAGAAATGTGCTAGAAGTTTTGCAAACAGCAGTCCAGCCCTACTTGCAATGCACTCCCATCTTAAGCTGCCCTGAAAGCGTTGATGACAGCCACTCCCAACGATCCCCAGATCTCATAGCCAAAAAATTCCTAACGATTCTCCTCGTCAACCAAACAAACCGACTGATGCAAACGACAAGCCTTGCACCTACACACAGCAGACTAGGAAGAATTTTAGGCTGTGAACAAGACATTTATGAAGTCCAGCAAAGTTTTTCACTTGAAAGTGTTGAACTACTGCCAGTGCTTATGAGCAATAAGTGTTTCTTTTCAGAGCTCAGAATGTCTACACGTATGATGGCGGACAGCTGTACTTCGGGCTATTACATTTAGAAATTTTTCAATAAACTTAAGCTCGATGCACCTAGCGCAAATAAGAAGTCAAAACAAACCATTTCTGTGCCTTCAACAATTAGGCAACTTGTTTTTCAACGCGCAGTAAGTGGAGAAGCGCGCCCGAACTTATGTGTTTGCACGCTGTACAGAGCGGAGGAAGATGGCAGGGTCGCAGCGCCTCCCTCAAAAGAGTGGCGAGAGGCATGTACAACACCTGTTGCAAAGGCCGTAAGAAGAGAGCGTGCATGTGCAGTTTAGCCCGGCCATGCATACAGGTAGCAGAAGCTCTCCTCAAAGGCTCACGAGAAAGAAAACTGTGTAAAGGGCCAGCAGTATTGTAACACAGGGAAAAATTGCATACACAAACAAACCACAGGATAGGCAACCCAGCAAACAGTCAAGCAGTATTCTCTTTTTCTTTTTTTCTATATAAAAAAAGCAACACAAGATGACGTCTGCAAGAGAACCTATTTACAGCATACTGTGAATTTTCATATCAGCGCACAAGGATACTTAGGCATCATAATGTGATGGAAGATTTTGATGCCTCCTTCAAGCATCCCCTGCACAAATTATTCAGCTATTTGTTCAGGTACTTAACAGGATAGGCTACATCGTTTCATGATAGCGTAAGAATGTGTTTTTGTGTGAATGTTCAAGTGATGACACCGCACTGAAGCACAATGAATAGAGAGTGTACAGGAATTGTTGCTCATTTATGTAGAAACATCAGTGTGTGTCGGGGTGAGCTCGTAATGAGAAGCTATTGGCTTTGAGATCGAACATAATTGGCACCGAGCAAGCAGGGCACCATGTCCAAAAGTGTGGATGCCAGTAGCTTGCCACTGCTTTAGCAGCAGTATGTGTTGTGTTTGTTCCGAGAACTAACAATGAAAGTTGGCAGGGGCAATTTGGTAGACCTTGAGTCTTTCCTTCTTGCATTTGTAGCGACGAGAGAAGAGGACGTGAGATGACGTCGAAAGCGGCCGATGGGGCCGTGCCGATCTCGCCACTTTATTGCAGGCCTGAAGCGGAGCCACGTCGGCTACCAGCGTCCGCCACGCCAGGCGTGTCAGCTCGTTCTAATTCTCGCGCAGCTCGAGCTATCATACGCTGCGCGAGAGGCGCGGCGCGGTGATTGAGAAATGATGATGATGATGGCGCTACAGGGCTCCCCCCCTAGCGCTTTGCGCGATTTGAAAACATATGAAAAAGAAAGAGACTATATACATGAACGAAAATCCGCAAGGTGTCCGTTTAGGAAGTCCAGTTTGTGAACGTTTATGGGCCATCCGTAAGCAGTGTGTCTCCGGTGGGCGACTCTGGGAGAAGCGCAAGGGACGAAGAAGGAAGTGCCGGGTCGCTGTGTTCATAGACACGTCCATCCGACAATTACGTGGTGGGACCATTCGAATGCGCAGCCGCCGTTTCGAGTAGACGCGGCTGACAAACGTGCCCACAGCTGGAACTGTGGACAGGCGCTGAAGAGCTCGCGCCGGCAATGTGGGCGAAATAGTGTGAATGGTCGGAACGCACCCATGATGACCGAGCACTGAAGTTTCACAGCCACAGCGGGGTCTCCGACAGCGCACAGGGGGCCGAGCCTGCTGTCGACAAGGAGCAACGTCGCGGTCGTGCTGGTGCGGACGTCTCTGTCGATGAAACACCGGCCTCCGCGTAGCACTGCGACCGGCATGCCGGGGCGTGTGGCCGAGTCGACGGATGCGGAAACGCCGTGCATTGCGGCTAGTCATGTGCACGGCAAGTGGTTGGCCCTTGCGTCGGGAAAACCTCGTAGGTGTTTGCGCCGACTTGAAGGCCAAAGCTGCAACGCACGGCTGCATAGCAGGACGCTTGAAAAGGGGACGTTGTGTTTTACGGCGAACGCGATGATTTCTTCTGTGCGCTGTCAAGTGTGGTAGACAGGCAGTAGGATTGGGCGGCGTCGCTCGTGTCACCAACGAGCCCGCGTTGCGGACACACGTCTGGTAGTTGCCGTCCAGCGTCAAAGGCTCCAAGGCGTGCGGCGAGGTTGCCGTCGTGAAGACTGACCTGCCTGAGTTGTCTGGGGTGGAGGAAGACGTGCAAGTGGCAGGCACGAGTGACAGACCTGCGTTCGCGGGCTCCAAGGGGACGCTTCTCTCGGTGCTGAGACCAGTCGAAGTGGGAGCGTCGTCTACCTGGTCGTCGTGCTCAGGTGCAGATTTGGATCTTCGTGCGACTGGATCTGAGGTAGGGGGAGTCGTAGCAGGGGTAGCGCGGTCGCGGTCAATGGATGGTTGCGGGCTGGTTGGTAGTGCGCGCTGCGACGCAGTCGAAACCTGTAAGTCGCGGGTGAACGGCAGCGGGTGGTAGGTGAGGCCATGTCTGGCAAGCACCGCCGAGCAGAGGTCATCGTAAGGCTGCTGGCTGGAGGTTGAAGTGCCAGAGAGATGACGCAACTCTACCGGAAGTGCGTCTTGAAGAATGGCGTGCATCAGCAGCTGGTCCGTGATGCCATTCACCGCAAGAACGGCGTCGAGCTGCATAAACCATACCTTGGGGTAGGTCGATTGGAACGGCGGCACTGGCGGGCAGAGTGGCGGGAACATGGCAGCGGGCCGTTCGGCGAAGGGCGTGTTCTCCGGGTCACCAATGTAGCGACGAGAGAAGAGGACGTGAGATGACGTCGAAAGCGGCCGATGGGGCCGTGCCGATCTCGCCACTTTATTGCAGGCCTGAAGCGGAGCCACGTCGGCTACCAGCGTCCGCCACGCCAGGCGTGTCAGCTCGTTCTAATTCTCGCGCAGCTCGAGCTATCATACGCTGCGCGAGAGGCGCGGCGCGGTGATTGAGAAATGATGATGATGATGGCGCTACACATTCTTTTCTTTTTGTTATGAAAGTTCCTAAAGCCAGTCACTTTTATTGAGTAGTGATACAAAAAGCATTTGTTTATTGCTACTGCACCACATAAGCTTGACACTTTCCACCATGATGTGAGATATTTATAATTCTGTGTCACAAAAACCTTGCCCCTGAGCACAATTCTAAGATATGTAGCAGACTATGTGCTGCTCTAATGATGCTATGCACGTTATCAAATTTGTGCTTCTGCCTCGCAGGTATTGGGTGCAAGAGCTTCCAGTGGAGAAACCGGCGCTGTTATCATTTCAACATAGCAGATAGGATGCTCCTGCAGCTCCTGCTCACCTTCCTGTGTAGTTGTTGCAGAACATGATGTTTGAATTCAATGGTGGTGCGCAGCTTTCCTTATTTCTAGAAGTGCATTTATTTGCCCTGCAAAAACATCTCCACGAAGTGAATGCCGATGACTGGGTAAAGCAATGGGAAGGCTCGGTGTTACCGTAAACTACCCGTGACATTGTCCACTACCACACATAAATGAGTGACAAAGTGGTGTACAGCCGCGACAACATCTGTGAAGAGTGCGTGAGCTGCTGGTTTTTGCTATGCGGCAAGACACCTTCAGGCAGTTTTGGGCTCCGACGAGGTCAGCCCAACTATTAGGCTGTTAATGCTTCAGACACACCAAGTCACAGCTTGAAACTGCCTCAAGGTGTCCCCCGCAGAGCTGAGACAGGCTGCTCGCCCCCTATTGGCCGCAAGATCTAGCGGAGTCTCTGCCTAGTGTAGATTGCTCCTTGCGTCGTCTGCTAGCCACGTTGCGTTTGCATGTGCGCGTACGCCATGCTTGTCCTCAAAGGATGATTTGTTCGGTTATGTTAGTGCGAGTTTAACTGCTTGTACGTATGCCTGCAAGAACGTACGAATGCATTTGGTCTTGGTCGGCTGTTCATGCACTGTAACAAGATCACCGAATGTAACTTTTTCCCGAGTGCTGTGTGTAGTCGTACCCTGCATTCACCAGAATCATTTCAGTGTGGGTGCTGCTTTCTGCTTCAAGCGCATTGTAAAATGCACTTGGCATCGTCTCAAAGCTGAGGACTACCAAATGGTGAAGCGATACAGAGTTTGGCGACTCAGTTGTAAACAAGGACGAGGCTATAGAACACGCACTTTCGCGTTGCTGTTAGGTGTAGAACTGCGACACTGAGTTAAGATTGGGATGATGGATGGTTCAGATGATCACGACGACACATTGAAGGACTGGACTGCTTGCTCACTTCCTAGCAAACTTCGGTTTATTTACACAATGACACTTATTTACAAACAAAGGCCGGGGTGGCCACTAAACCAACCGCACAGTAAGCACGGGCATGTATAAATATCAACGTCGGCGTTACTTGCCGAGCACTTCGTATACTCCACACATCGACACCAACTTCTCGATGTAGTATCAACCTTGGATCAGAGTCTGCGCTAAGCACGACCTCTGTCCCCCACAACGTAGTATCAACCTTGCATCAGAGTCTGTGCTAAGCACGACCTCTGTCCCCCCTTCCCGATCTCGTTCCCCAGCACCAAGCTCCCCTTCTCTCCATTTCTCTTCATTTAATACCTCCCGTCTCATCTGAGACGGCCTCGTGGGACAAACCCCTACTCGATGCTCCACCAACGGAGCCAACAACTGCCCTTCCTTTCCTCAGAGATGGGTCTCCGCCTCTGCATTCCCACACTTTGCTATCCTCCGAGCGTCGGCTAAGAAGAAATCCGTCATTTCAACGACGTACAGCTTAAATGATACTTTCGTGCGCCAACAAGCCTGTCTAGACGGCCGGTCGGCTGTCTGGCGTTAGTAGACATGATTCTGCCGTATATCAACACGTATTGTTATAGCATGGCTTATAGCATAGCATTATCTTGTCGGAAACCATGTCGCGACAGCGACTACTTATTTCTCAGTCTGGCTCACCGTGAGAGCGCTACCGCCGTGCGGGCGACTCCCCAGCACAGGGTGTGGTGAATAAAGGCTCACGGAGTTCGACGACAAAGACGCGTTCCGAGGAGAACGGCTTAGTTTGCATCTGGGCAGCCTAACTTCATTAACTTCCCTTTTTGTCGGGCGCCGTCTACTGACTGGCCATCCTTCGCGTGCCCCAAACATAACTCTGTGGTTCATCGATCGTTAAATGTGCTTTAGCTGTGTAACAGTACAGACAAATATTACATTCAACTAAAGTGTGGCACTTCCGTATTTAAACTGTACTTAAAACAGAGTAGCCGTGTGCAATTTTAACTTGGAGCAATATTTAAGCAGGAACATTAGTGGAGAGGACAGGTAGTAACCAAGCAATGGAAAGGAAAATGACAGATTTAACCTTAAAAGACAAGAAGAGAGCAGAGTGGGTCAAGGAACAAACCGGGGTTAAGGATATCATAGTTTAAATCAAGAAGAAAAAGAAATGTACATGGACCGGGCACGTAGCACGTAGGCAGGATAATCGCTGGTCATTAAGGGTAACTGACTGGATTCCCAGAGAAGGCAAACGCACAAAGGGGAGACAGAAAGTTAGGTGGGCCGATGAGATTTAAAAGTTCGCAGGTGTAATGTGCAATGTGGCAGCAGAAATCCCAAGACTGGGTTGATTGGCAGATCATAGGAGAGGACTTTGCCCTGCAGTGGGCATAGTCATGCTGATGACGATGATGATAATCGGTGTATTTATATGTCGGAAAGCTTTAAAGAACCCAAATGTTCAAAACTAATTTGGACGGCATGGTTTGCATTTATGTTTTAAATTTCATGGAAAATCTCATCTTTTTTTGCACTGTCTTCAGCGTTTGTGTAGCATTGTTATTGACTGACGGAAGGCGGTGGCCATTTTTCCTTTCAGTAAAGAAAAAAAGAAATGCTTGTCCCACAAAATAACCAGAACTTTGTTGTATCCCTGTCAGCATATAAACCATGAATGAAAGCTTTCTGCTAAACTCTTAAAAGCTTTCTATACTTTCACTGGTATAACACCGTGCATAACTGGTAAACATCAATGCAGTGCAACGCACTGTCAGCCACTGAGCTTTGCAGGCTAGACTTATCAACTGTCCCACATGTCACGTTCAAAAGAATGAGAAGAAAAATGCATATGCACATTCGTGCAAACAGTGGCGCTGAACTCATCACATCAATATGTGAGCATTCTACAATCTTTCTCTTTTTTGTGCGTGAGTGTGTGCATCCAGATGAGCAAGACGTAAATAGGTAGTTCGGTCATGCTACAGTAGTGTATAGTAGGTGGAACAAAAGCTAAACATGTATGAACAACTCAGCAAAACACAGCAAAAGCGTTCATTTAGTGCGAAAGCACACACACATGCACTCACCAAGGAAAGCACCCCTTTTGTAGGCAGAATGTGCTTCACTCGCTAGTAATAGTCACATTACATGGGCTTCGGGCATCAATTCAGCATGGAGGAGCGTAGATATTGTAAGTAAACTGCACGCAACAAAGTGCCGCTGCGTGTATTTGTATACGCGCCACCAATCGCCTATCCACACTACCATGGGCTGCCACTTATAGCCCGACCTCGCCGCAAATACACAGACGTGGCCACGGCTATGCAGTTTATATACAATGTTCATTGGTCATAAATGATATGCCATGTTGAGCTGTGGCTTCAATTTTGCTTTTATTATTACTGCTTTATGGTGCATAAAATGTAGAGCCAATAGTTCTTCGAAGTCTAATGTTGAATTCCAATGGCGGAGTCGGAGCAAGTTTTTCTGCTCCTTTCAGAGCAAGTGTGTTCCAATGACAGAGTGAGAGCGAGAGTCAAAAGTATGAGAGAGCAGGAGGGGATTCAGAGCGGGAGTCCCTCCGTGGAGCAGGAAAAACTACTCCGCCGAAATCGGTGGAGTGGACCGGAACTCAGCGTGACGCATTTCCTTTAACACGTTTGCCTGCTTGGGGGCACGGCTGGCGCCGCGCCAGCCGCGCAAGCATCACGCAAGTTGTGTTGATAATGGTGGACGGCATGGACGGCTCGGCTACCTCAGCAAAGCGTGCGGCAATGCTTCTGCTACTCGATAGCGACAGCAGACATCGTGGACAATAGCTGTTGCACGCTTGGCGTGATATGCCTTCCACACAGGTGAATAGCGCTGAACAAGCAAACGAACGATGCGGCGATGCTGGTAAACCGCGTGGGAAACAGACAGCGGAAAAGACCACGCGCAAGGTATCCTGGGTAACGCGGCAGCTTCCGCCTTGCTCCAGCAGGGCGGGTTGTGTTCCGATGGCGGATTTGGAGGATTTGCTCTACGCCAGAGTCGAGTGCACCGACTCCGCCATTGGAATTCAACATAAAGTTGGCAAAGCCAAAATTCATGCCTGTTCCCCTCATGGTTATTGAATGTTTCCAATGATCCGAAATGCATCATGGAGTGTATTGAGACATCATATACTGCAAAGGTCAGTCGTCCATGATGTCAGCTTTTAAGTCTCCGACTTCACTGTCGTGACACTCACGTCAACACTTTGTCAGTACACTGTCATGACAACTGTTCAGTCGGATATGATTATGGCAGCGTGTTCGCCGTTGTGAGATTGGTTCATTTTTGATAGCAGCTTGTTGTCGGCGTTGCTGTCCAGCCACCGATTCCGTGCCCTCAGCTCCGAGTCTGCTTGGAGTTTTTGTTGTTTTTCCATTGCCTTGCCACCTTAAGTTTGTTTTCATCCATGGCAGAAAGAGAATACTCCATGGTCATCATTGGGAACCTTCCATGCGCTGACATGCTTACTCATCGCCACCAGCGTCATCACCATCGTCGTGGCGTTTAGTAAGTACCTTGCGTGTGCCAACGTGCTTATTCTTCGTCATCAGTGTCATTATCATAGTGGGTACAACAGACAAGCGTAGACCTTAAGGTGCTTTGTCCATTTGTTGGTAGTAAACGCTAGACCTGTAGTCAGCTGTTGTATTCGCGAATTTTTTTTTACTATGAATGTGTACAAAAAGCTCGATTCCTATGCTTCTCGTAGTTCTCAACATTGGAAGCTCGATTTGGTCAGCTCGAGATATAGTCGTATAAGCAGTGCTACGTTGTGCGCAAGCAGTTTCTGATAATAATAATAATATGATATTTGGAATTTTACATACCAAGCCCACCATATCATTATTAGAGACACCATATTGATGGTGACATTTCGTTCTAGCATTTTGCGTTCATCAAAATGTGACTGCCACGACCGTGACTGCACCACCTACTTTCGGGTCAGCAGCACAGTACCGTAAGACCACCGTGGCAGACTGCAAGCAGCTTCAGCTTTATGTTCGGTGCCTCAGTGCCCGACGTATTTGACAGATGCCTCTGCAAGTTTTCATCATTACTCCAAATGCAATGAAATGCGCAGAAGTTGGCCGATGATACGCAATGCAAAAATACGCAATGGAAAATATGCAATGCAAACTCAAGGGGCCGCAAAAAGCACTTCTGTGACTTTGTGCACACCGCCGCAGCTGAGATGTTTGGTAGAACTGATGTATCTTCACGAGCCCTCCCCCGGCAGCTCATCGTGTGCATTTGTTGATGAATTTACTGATAATGAAGAATGACAGGCTTATTGTAAATTAACAAAATAAGTAGAGAAAGAAAAGGAGCACCCACATCTAAAAAATATTTCACAGCTAAGCCTTTACAACACATATTTTGCCTGTTTACGATCTTATCGAAGGTGCTGAAAACCAAGATTGATACATTGCCGACAAGTGTAAGCCCAGCCAAAAAGTACATTTATCAGTAGTTAAAAAAAAAACCTAAACAGTGATGATCATCAGACAGATCAAAGCGTGATGAAAATGAGCAGTGGAGAAAAAATTTGCCCATTGTTTCGCAGATTCCACGAGCACCTTTAAGCCCATGCACGCACGACGGGTATTACTGTTCAACGGCACATTTTCCTAGATCGTGCAACTATCTTACTCATTTGACACAAAGTCTGGGAATTCTCAGGCGAAAAGTATTAAACAACATATTAGCAGCTAAGATTTCCCAGCATTACAAGCTTTGTCCTCTATGGCGTCAGCTGCACTGCCATTAAATAGCAATTGTACCATGCTATATGTATTACCATGCTATATGTATTACCCGGATTATCAGGTAATATCCCTTGTTTGACAAATTTGAGCTAATACCCCTTGTTTGACAAACATGAGGCAATACTTCTTGTTTGACAAATGACTTCCATAACAAGAGAGAAGCATGTGCAGTGCCCACAAAAGAAATGTGTAGTGTTCGTAAAAGCACAGGAAAAGCACAGGAAACGAGCAGACATGGGCATAGCCAGAGATTTACGTCGGGGAGGGGTTCAACCATAAATTATGTTTGTGCAAGTGTTTATATATGTGCGTACATATACATGCAAGTAAAACAAAAATTTCAAGGGGAAGGGGGTTGATTATCCCTTTCGTGGCTACGCCCCTGCCAGCGACCAACATGCTCCAGCATCCTGTCACATCACGACATAGGTGGTGCCACGCTATGTCCTCGAAGCCAACATCATAATAAAACATATATATATACGCCAGCTTCAGCTATGAGAAAACAATACCGAAATTGAATTGTTCATGCCCTGCAGAATGCGAATAAAACAAGACAGATACGGTTAGTTACAACACATACCTCAATTTGTTCTATTGCACCCTGTAAGGCAGCTTCTGCTAATTAGATATACACCACAGTAACTTCAGTTTATAAGAAGAAACTTGCTCCCCAGTCACATTTAGTGTTTAATTTTTAATTTTATAAACTAGAGAGTCTGTTTATTCTTATAATTCTATCCAGCCAGACATTTCTGTCAAAAGAGTTTACTTTTAACTTCAATTTTGGTGGTATATAAAGCCTCGATAACTCCTGTAATATCTATTTAGAAGATTCAGAGAATAAATATATTAGCATAAGCAGTGGTGATAAACTCACCTGCACTGGTTCATTCACCACATGCATTCCCAAGCATTCCCAAGCCCATGCATTGCTTGCTCGCAAAATGACTTTTTTACTTTATGGGAGATATGCAGAAACTGGACGACCTTTAGAGCTGATATTTATGGTTCAGAACACACAGAGCCTATGGTATTTGAGTAGGTGTGATAAAAAATGCTTGAACTAGAGAAAGGCTCGATGACGCTCGTTCAAACAGCTCGCAGCTAGCACAACTAAACCTCCAATTCACAACAAAGGTGCCGCACAAGAGCCGTGAAACTGACTGCGCGACTGGGAACTTGATGCATTTGCTTGCGGCAGTACGCAGAAGTGCAAGCAAATCATGACTGAAAGCCCTCGCAAAGTCGCCACAATATTTCATAGACTGCAATGGTGTTCATGTGAGCAGAGACTATGCATGCAACCAGAATAAGTCCGCAAGCTACAAAGAAAATCGTGACAAGCAAATTGTGACTGGCAGCCCTGGCCAAGCCACCACAGTCTTTAGAAAACTGCGATGGGGTTCACATGCATAAAGCACAGATGTTACAAGAATGAATCCACAGATTCCTAAGAGGAAAAAATGTGTTGGCATAGTTGACTGAGCATCAACACCATTTGTCAGCAAATTGTGTTGATCAAAGTGATGAACACCTATAGTAATCAAAGTGCATACTGCGTGCACCACTGGAAAGAGCTTCTGACAAGCCATTCTCAGCTATGTAACACTCTCTCAACAAAAATAAAACAATATTTTAAAATAACAGTCACCTTGAGGAAGGGGTACGAATGTCAACCACAAAGAACATTTTTTTTTACTCTTGTGCTAAACGACACTATCCTTGTAATCAGTCAACGCAGATGACTGAAAGAGCACCAAAATACGACGTGCAGTTCTTCAAAACATTACATGCATTAAAAGATATAAGTAATATCTACTCACTCTGTTGGCAGTCTACCATAGGGTGAAGAGGTTGCAACGAATCTCAATGCAAGGGAGTAACTTTTCATGGAGGCTCAGAAAGGTCCACAGAACTGCTCACCACACAAACACAACACAACTGTAGTGTCGGGAGAATGTTGGCCTCCACTGGAATCTTGGGTCCACACGGCTGCTCACCACACAAACACAACACAATAGCAGGATCACTGAAAATGTAGGTATCCTCCGCAACCTTGAATCCACAGGACAGCTCACCACACTAACACAATACAATAATGAAAACATCAACAATGGGGAACTCCTCTGAAGTCTCGAGACCCATCTTCAGAGAAGGCAACTAATATCCTTGTAGAACCAGTTGAAGCATCCTTCGCCTGTTCAAGCAATCCAGTAGATCCTGCTTTGAGTTCCTTGTAAACTTGAGCACAAACTTCAAGTTGGGGGCAGTGTTTCCTAAAGATCTGGCCACCATTGCCAAAAGGTCATTTTTTAAACATCTGCAGAGTATCTGCAGAAAACGCACACATTCGCCACTTTATAAGGCATATGAGCACATGACCAACCACGGGATCTCGTAACCTTGGTAATTTTCTTGCCTTGTGCCAATTCGTACCCAAGCACTCATTAGTGTCCCTGACAAACTTCTCAGAGGGTACCAGTTCATATGCTGACATCTGCATCTGAAATCCCTATGGGTGACATGTAGACGTGGGGCACCAACTATCCGCAATTGCACATACTGTCTCATTGCCCTTGAAATGAGACACCTCATTATGTGACGTTTCACTTGCACATAGCGTGTAAAGGCGATGGGAATGTATAAGCGGTGTTACGATTGCTCGTCCTTACACTATTGCAGGTGAAACAAGAGGTGGAATATGTGCACGAAGGTTTCAAGACACATGTACCACTGATACAGATGCTTGACATGTGGACGCAAATGTGTCCTGCAAAGTCTGATGGTTTGCGGGTGACATGACCCCAGTGGCGGCGTCGGTGGAGACACATGCCCTTGAGGCCATGCTTGATTTGATACCTTACAGCTGGCGATTGGCCACCGAAATACAGGCCATGTGCAAATGCATAGCAGGTCATGTGTCTGTATTTCCAATCACAAAGAAAAAATTCTGACAAAGTGAAATAAAGCATCAAATTCTCACTTGCAATTCCATAAAATAAGACAAAGCTTGGCTGGATAGGGAGAAAGCAAAGTTTCCGTCTACCAGATAACATAGCAAAAAATTTGCACAAATGCAAGCAAGCTATGAAAAGTGCTGGAGCAAGTAAACTGAGACAAATATTACTACGCGCCATTGCTGGCATACAATTTCAGTGCAATTGTCTGTAAAGTTTGCTTTACAGGACCTGCAATGTTTTCACTGAATGTATGTATGGAAGTGTCACTAGGCAAAAATTAGTGACAGTATCAGAGAGGTTGCCATTTTGTTTTACTGCCAGTACAGTGAAATGGAGAAATCTTTGAGAAAGACAAGACGGTGTATGACAATGTCACACGCTCCCTGCATGCATAGACGTCAGACTCTGCCCAGGCAGCACTGTGAAAAACACCACCACCAGCACTCTCATCACAGCATCGGCCATAACTGGGCCGTGCAAAGAAAGCCGAATGCAAGCTAACATACACAGGCCCTCCTCTTTCATCGGTGTGGTTTCCTGGAAATCAAGGACCTGGCAAGCTTCTTCCGTCAATCCTACTTTGCTTTAGAAAAGTAGGAAGCTCATTAAAGCCAACTATGGGTACAATGCAAAAGATGCTTCAGTTATTTCAGCGTGCTGCAGCTCACAATTCAAGTGCAAGCGAGCATCGCATGAAATTGAGTTCAAGGCAAGCACTCCGACATGCATTCTGCAATGCCTAAATGCATTAAATTTGGGCATACGCAAGATGCCAAAGCGATGAAGTACATACATGAGCAATATATTTTATGATGAGTGGTACAAAGCTTGCTCTATCTGGCACGAATGGCCCCAATGATTTTTGGCTTTCCATTTACATTCTCCAGTCATTTCCCGCTTCATGTGTGTCGAATTGTTTTATTACACATCCTAGAATATTCTGTTGATGAATTTCTTTCATTTTTATATACTACAAATGAGGATGCATGCGTCTCCACTTTCTCGCTGTACCATGAAAGGCAAAACCGAAACCTCCAAGATAGCTCCAGCAATCGAAGAGACCAACGGCAAGAAAAAAACCGCATGTCGTCATGACCAAAATGCTGAGATTTACCTGTATGACGTCCATGTTCGCATTCGCTAGTTAAAGCCGGAACTCAGAGCCTTATCAAATTATTGGTGGTCATGGCGTGTGTGGCGTTCATCGCGCGCGCCACACGTCTACTGCTGTGCGGCGCGCACCGCAGTAAGAGACCATGTTGAACTTCATAATCAAATTTACCATGGTTCTCCTTCAAAGCTACTGAAAAAAAAATAACAGGAGACTTACATTATCACACAGTATCATGCGACCGGCTTAGACATGAGTAATTAGCTTACCCCACATGTTCACAACGGGCCGTATCCAGCACTCTCACTGTTCTGCTTGGTGAAAGCTATGTAAATCGGTAAAACTGAAGTCCTTTACGTTCGTGGCAATTCACAAAACAAGAGTAGCGTCGAATGAGGTCTTTCTTGGTACAGTGCAGAGCCATTGCGTTTGCTCTAGTTTTCTCCGCCGTTTTACCGAGCAATCCAGCAAGCACTTCATGGCAGTTCAGTTACGTGTCAGACTAGTGGAGAGACATTTGTAGCGCTCTTTTTTTTTTAGTGTTCAATGTGCAAACACACCTAATATATAGCTCAATCATTGTTTGGCATGCTCTAGTTGCAGCTGGTTGCACACAAACTGTGCAAGGGAGTCGAGTTTTGTACTACCCGGAACTGGGCCGAGAGGTAGCGCTACGTGTCTGCAAAACTCCAGAGTCTGACGTCTATACACCTTGTCAACGAAGGTTCCCTGGGAGCCACCATAAGCCCTTCTGGGCTGTTGTTAACATGGGGGAGCCCCAAAAATGCAGGGCCAAAGCTGTGACTTCAGCTTTTGTACCCCTGTGCAACAGCCCAGAAAGGGGGGGGGGGGTGATCCTCCTCTCTGTTAAAGAGGTCTACAAGATAGGGTAGGTAAAGTAGGAGAAAGTAAGGCAGTCACTGACCTATGAATATTTTAAAGAGTTGCTGAATTACATTAATCTAATCACTTGGAACTCCACGAGCATCTGAGTGAAGTCACCACGACAGGGAATCAAACATGAGACTTAGTGCTCCGCAGCCCAGCACAGCCGCAACACCATGTGTATTGTTGTGAAGCTTGAACAGTACACATTTTTGTAGCGCTTTTGTAACACTTCTGTGATTGTGTTTAGGCGCTACAAAAATGTCTTTGATCAAGAGCCTACTTGACCGGCAAGACGTTCTCCTGAAGCTTTGAACAATTAGCCAAGAATAAACTGAACGTACACATCCTCTGACTCAGTGTAACAAATGGAGAATGCCATGCAATACCACTGCCATCTAATGTCTTTCTTGAGTCAAGCCAAGAGATGCTTACCTAACTCTGAATCGTCTTCCAACTTCCACCTAAAAACAATAACAAAACGTATAAACGAAATAAACAACAACAACAAAGAAATAGGCCATACGTGTATATGTTGTCACTCCAAAACAAAACAATGTGCTGTTACAGGCACCCGGCAACAGCAGCAGTCGAACAAAGGTTAGAAATAGTTTCAGGTTAACAAAAAATTTGCAGGAGATATCAAATTTTTTTTTTTGGCCATAGCTACAAAAAAAAAAAAACGCGCGAGGGGTTTCACACAACAGAACGAGAGGCTGCACATACAAGTTGAACTACCGGGTAATTGTCTGAATGCAAGTGCACTAATGGTAAGGAATATAGTTGGTCTACGAAGGTGCATCTCAACAAATGACACACGAAGCGCCCAGCTTGTTACACAACGTAAAACACACAATTCGGTCAACTTTATCGCATACCATGGTACGTACGCTGCGCGGGTGTCAGCCATGTCTCTAGTTATCAAACAACACTTACAGTGTTGCCAAATGTCGGCCAGCAAAGATAGCTAGATGGCAACGTGAAAGTAGCTAGAAGTAGCCAAAAAATCCAACAAGGAGCTAAAAGTAGCTAAATATCTTTAAAGCGCTTCTTTAACACATTCTGAATGTACAAAGCATTCATTGACAGCTGTTTTATCTGAAAAGATGAAACGCAGCTCTCAAGTTATGTTGTCTTGGAGGCAACTACGCAGAACATGTATGCACGAATAATAAATGTTCTCCTATAGTTAAACTGCAATAATTTATGGCTGGCGTAGTTTTCGCAATGCGTAAAGGCTTGCCCGCTCAGAAACGACGAGCTCCGAATGCATCAATGCTCTGTAAACCTGTTAAAAATGAAATTAATGGGCGTAACCAAAGGCCTAATGGAAACTAAAATTCTGTTCGATATACAAGTGTAAAAAATAAAAGAAAAAAATTGCTTCGTTACAAAAAACTTCTTTAATAAAGTATAGAATTTTCAGTGCCTGTTTTATAGCCTTCCACGAAGCATTTCTATATTGTTTTTTTTTTGTTGCCATATGCAGTAGCACGTGCACGGCCAGACAGCTGAACACAAAATTATGAACGCAAATGAGCACAAAACGAACGAAACAATCCAAAATAGCATTTTATGCACATATTGTACAAAAGAGATTTCAGCGCACTTCTAAAAGAACAATCATCCACATTAGCGAATGAAAACAGAACCATCTTTTAGCAATTCCAGCAGAAGGCGTAGGGCAAAACAATTATAATCAATGATGGTACACACAAACAATCAGTCCTGCTGTACACACAGTTCTTCGATAATGTCTGCAGCTTGCAGAGTATCGTCCTCTGCCGTTGAGTACGATGCCATCGTACCGATTTTGGCCACCACATCACTTGGCAAGCTATATTCATGGCATTTTTTTTTTATGCCTCCGAAGCCTATATTCATGGCATTTTTTTTTTATGCCTCCGAAGTAGTAAGTGTTACACTTACTACTACTACTACTACTACCACAAAAGGTGCGCTTGGGTGAGCACCGAGATGTTGGCGCGCCGCCGTCAACAATTTTCGCTGCGCTGTTATTGTTGACACCAACTGATCGGCGCGCCGCCGCTGCCTATGTGTTCTTTCAGCGCGTTGTTAATGTACGATTATTATTTTTAGTAAATCCACCTTTATTAAGCAGTTTATTCTGTCATCAGTAAATTGTCAATCCTTTCTTAATACTACCCTTTAGCAAACGCATCGCAATCTATTCGCCTGCCGGTTACAGTTAAATATTTGAATCAGAAGAACTTGTTTTGTACTGAACACGTGCTCCTAATAACGTAGAAAGGTAGTGTTGGACTCAAAATAAACGTTAATATTAGGCTACTTTCAAGCTCACTGTAGTTAGGCGAATGCAGACCAACATATATGACGATCGAGTCTACTCCCTTTCACACAATATGTATGAATAAAAGGTGTGGAAAATCGGCATTGGAATAACAATCAATACGACTGTCAGAGCGAGCGAAGGAACAGTTACAGTTCAAAGGGCAATATCGTCGCTAGTTATTGTAGAAGCACTTCTATGCGTATGGAAGCAATTGCATATATTGCTCAGCAGTCTAAACGAGCAAAAGGAGCTCTTTGCGGCATACATATTTAAAGTTGGTACACAGCCCTTTATGAAGAAAAAAAAAGAGAGAGAGACAAACACAACTTATGAAATAGTCTCTATCATATAAACGATCCAGTTGGCAGGATCAGCAAGGTCGACTATTGGGCGAGATTGGCACCACCATAAACTTCGTGTGAAGTTATGCACAGAACATGTATGCATGCGGACAAAACACTGAAGTGTGGGAGTGTAATGTCTGGTGTTTTCTCCGCTTTGTCGTGCACTCGCTAGACAATCAAACTGAGTAATCTGCGTCTTACTTCGCCTGTTTTCTATCTCTATCTAAATTCGGCTAACTAGATTTAGATGACGATTTGTTACAATGGTGTTTGAAACAGAGCATCACTAACACAGCTTGCTGTGCGAGTTGCTTCATAATATTCGGAAGAGTAAACCAACGGAAGACACGAAGACAGCAAAGAAGCAGGGGCTCAGGAACGGGGGGGGGGGGAGCAGTAGGGGCCATCTCCCCCACCGGTTAGAAACAAACCTGTGCAAAGGAGAGCAACCACACAGAACAAGATCTAGACTTCAAACACAATATTTTTTGCAGAAAGCCCACCCACACAGCACCCAGCAACGCGTGCATAAATAGGCCACGGCTGCTCCATCTCGATCGAGCGGCCGTGACTATAGCCCATCTGAGTTATTTTACAGTCGCACACCAACAGTGCACAGGTGTTGAGGTGCATATTTTCATGAAACACTAAAATACTGACGCCATGCAATGCAATCACTATGTAGTATGTAGCAACGCGAATTCTTTATCTGTAAGGAAAACTGATGGATGATTTACACATGACGCTTTGCCATGTTTTGTTTTATTTTGAAGGCTTTAAATGCTTTACGTTCAAGCTCATTTTTCATTTCCTTGCCAATGATGATTTGAAGTCAAGGATGCAGAGCCTTTGCAGTGCAGCGGCGAGTTTGGGAGTAGAATGCAGTGTTCACGCAGTCTGTCATTGAAGCTGATCGGCCATATATGGAACGGCTCTTTTGATCTTTGTATACACGGTTGCATGACAAGAAAATTTCGGAACTTATGTACGTCTGCGCTGCAAAGGCTGTACCAGCGCCCCAGATTTCAAGTCAGAGTCTCATAAAAAAATAATTGAGAAGTAAGATTAAGCATGAAAGTTGCGACGCTTTTCGAAATAATAAAAAAGACATATTGACATATGTGGTGTAATCCCTCAGTCTTTAGTCAAAGGGTGCACGCGGCATTGATATTTTGGCGCGGCATTGATATATAGGACAGGCGGGACGCTCAAAGAACATGAAACGTCGGTCACATCAGCGGGAAGAGACTCGCCTGCTCGACTGCAGAGTGTGCGGTTGCTCGCCCGATTTTAATGATAGCCATAAATGAAATAAATTCGAGAGGGCACTGATACAAGTATATCAAATCCCAGAAAGAATAGACTGAAGTTTATAAAATTCAAATAATATAACATGGTCCTGATCGTGTACCTTTCACAGCGTTATCACGAAAAGAGGCTGATCATCTTTTTAAAGAAATGTAATTTAGGATGTATCGTCATCATCATCACCATCATCAGCCTGACTACGTCCACTGCAGGACAAAGGCCTCTCCCATGTTCCGCCAGTTAACCCGGTCCTGTGCTTGCTGCTGCCAATTTATACCCGCAAACTTCTTAATCTCATCTGCCCACCTAACCTTCTGTCTCCCCCTAACCCGCTTCCCTTCTCTAGGAATCCAGTTAGTTACCCTTAATGACCAGCGGTTATCCTGTCTACGCGCTACATGCCCGACCCATGTCCGTTTCCTCTTCTTTATTTCAACTATGATATCCTTAACCCCCGTTTGTTCCCGAATCCACTCTGCTCTCTTCTTGTCTCTTAAAGTTACACCTACCATTTTTCTTTCCATTGCTCGCTGCGTCGTCCTCAATTTAAGCTGAACCCTCTTTGTAAGTCTCCAGGTTTCTGCTCCGTAGCGAAGTACCGGCAAGATACAGCTGTTATATACATTCCTCTTGAGGGATAGTGGCAATCTACCTGTCATAATTTGAGAGTGCTTGCCGAATGTGCTCCACCCCATTCTTATTCTTCTAGTTACTTCAATCTCGTGGTTAGGCTCTGCGGTTATTACCTGCCCTAAGTAGACATAGTCTTTTACAACTTGAAGTGCACTATTACCTATCTCGAAGCGCTGCTCCTTTCGGAGGTTGTTGTACATTACTTTCGTTTTCTGCATATTAATTTTAAGACCCACCTTTCTGCTCTCCTTGTCTAACTCCGTAATCATGAGTTGCAATTCGTCCCCTGAGTTACTCAGCAATGCACTGTCATCGGCGAAGCGCAAGTTACTAAGGTATTCTCCATTAACTCTTATCCTTAACTGTTCCCATTCTAGGCTTCTGAAAACCTCCTGTAAGCAAGCGGTAAATAGCATTGGGGAGATTGTGTCCCCCTGCCTAACACCCTTCTTGATTGGTATTCTGTTGCTTTATTTATTTATTTATTTATTTATTTAATATACCTCAAAGGCCACCCAACAGGGGGCTTTACATGAGGGTGTGGGTAAACAATATAGGGTTAATAAAACAATGATTCTATGGCATTTTTAAATCTATCCGTGTTGCTATGATGGATGACACTTGGGGGAAGATCGTTCCAGTCCCTGGCTGCTTGAGCGAAGAAGGAGTGATGGTGGGCTGTGGTACATGCAGGAGGTGGGTACACGGCCTTGTGGTGGCTTGTGCGGGCTGAAGTACGATGAGCTGATTGAATGGGACAGTTGTAATGAAACGTATGATACATTTTGTGATACAAGGATAGTCTGGAAACCTTACGGCGTAGGTCAAGGTTAGGTAGATCGGCTATTCTTTTAAGGGTGGTAACACTGGTATGATACGAGTAATCTGAGTAGATGAATCTAACTGCTCGGTTTTGAATTAGTTCGATGGACTTACTTAGGTTAATTTGGAATGGGTCCCAAATGGCGGATGCGTACTCTAGTTTTGGGCGAATTAGTGTTTTGTAGGCTAGTAATTTGACTGATGGAGGGGCAAGATGCAAGTTACGACGAAGGTAACCGAGAGCTCTGTTAGCATTGTTAACTATTTTACTTACGTGAAAAGACCAGTTTAGATTCTGTGAAATGTTAACACCGAGATATTTAATGGAACTTAGGGAAGAAACTATGGAGCCATTAATATTATAGTTAGTGGTGGGTAAGTTTTGGCGTCTGTGAAATGAAATAAGTGCAGTTTTATTAGTATTTAATACCATGAGCCATTTGCGACACCACTCGTCCAGCTTTAGTAGGTCCTGCTGGAGAGTAATTGTATCTGAAACGTTAGTAATAGGTCGGTAGATTACACAGTCGTCGGCAAAGAGGCGGATGTTAGATGAAATGTTATCGGGTAAATCATTGATGTAAATTAAGAAGAGGAGGGGTCCTAGAACTGTACCTTGTGGCACACCGGAGATTACGTTGGAAAGGGAAGAGGGCGTATCGTTAGCTTCAACAAATTGCTGACGGTTAGTGAGGAAGTCCTGAATCCAATTGTAGACAAGTTGGTTAAGGCTTAATTGGGAGAGTTTTAGTAGTAGGCGGTTGTGGGGAACTTTGTCAAAGGCTTTCTCAAAGTCAATAAAAAGGGCGTCAACTGGTATGTTAAGGTCTACACTAGCGCTTAAGTCATGGATGAATAGTGCAAGCTGAGTATCGCATGAGAGTCCCCTTTGGAATCCATGTTGGTTAGGGTGAAAAAATTTAACTGAGGTAAGGAAGTTAGCGATTTGTGAATGAATTATATGTTCCATTATTTTTGAACAGACGCTGGTTAAGGAAATTGGCCGGTAACTAGATGAACCAGGCTTAGGAACCGGAACGATCTTACCCACTTTCCAGTCGTGAGGAACGATGCCGGATGAGAGTGATTGCTGAAAAATATAGGAAAGAATGACACTGGTGATTTCTTTGGTGTTTTTGAGCACCTTAGCATTTATACCATCGATGCCGCAGGATGATGTAAGTTTTAACGATTCGATAATTTTCTGGATGCCCTGAGGTGAAAAAATGACGTCCGGCATGGTAGGGTAGTTGTGGGGGGAGACATCAGGGAGGTTTTCAATCAGTTCTCTGGTGAAAACGGAAGAAAAGGTATGGTTTAGTTCTTCTGCTACTGCATTATTCGCGATAGGCTGTCCAGTTGGATCCATTATTGATATGCATTTGTTTTCGTTTCGCGGGTTAATCGCTCTCCAAAATTGTTTTGGGTTAGTGCGGAGTAAGTTGGGCAAGGTGGTATTATTAAACAGCCGCTTCGCTTTATCGATGGCAGAGCAGAATAGTTTCGTGGTAGTCTGGTATTTTTGCCACGCCACAGGATTGTTGCTGTTTTTTGCGGCGCGAAATTGTCGTTTCTTTTTGTTTTTGAGCCTCTTGAGTTCAGGATTAAACCAGCGGGATGTGCTACGTTCACCAATCGTAATTGTTGGAATGTAAGTACTAATAAGCTCATGCATTTTAGATTTAAACATTAACCAATTTTCAGTGACAGATCGTTTGTTAAAATCTTTAACTACAAACTGACAGAATTTTGTTAGTTCTTTATTGAAATTATTATAATCACCCTTATCGTATAAGGTAAGCTTTTTCCTTGTTTTGTCTGGGCGCTTCAGCCTACATTGGAATGTGCCATGAATGACCTTATGGTCGCTGATTTCGTCGAGGTACGAAAGCGAAGTGATTCTATCAGGATGGGTTGTTAGTACTAGATCAAGTATATTGGCTGAGTGTTTAGATTGCCTCGTTGCTGCATTAACAATTTGAGTTAAAGCGAATGTTAAACATGTATCGACGAAGTTGCTTTCAATGTTTTGTTTCGATGTGACAAGAACGAGGTCAGACCAATCTATGTTCGGAAAATTAAAGTCGCCGAATAGGACAACTGGTGCATTAGGGAAATGAATCTTTAGTGATTGTAGCGCGTCATGAAACATTGGTATAAATGTACTGTCGGAATCAGGTGGGCGATAGCATGCACCTAAGACTACGTGGGGTTGAATGGCTTTACAGCACACAAACACCATTTCGAGTGAGGTTGGTATATTGATACGATAGCAGCCAAGGTCACGGTGAGTAGCAATGAGCACGCCACCACCACGCCTGCCATCTCGGTCGGTACGAAAAATATTGAAATCTGGATAAGAAGGGAATATTTCACCGCTGATGACGGACGAGTTTAACCACGTTTCGGTTAGCACTATAACGTTGGAATCTGAAGAGTCAATTAAACAGGACAAGATATCCCGCTTTGGTAGTACGCTCCTGATATTAGTAAAAAGAAACGATAAATAGTCCTTGGGACCGTAAGGGCAACCACTAGCTAACTGCTACGGCGTGCGAAGAACGACTTGTTGATTAACCGGGTCATACACGTAGGTGTTCTTCCCTGCTACAAGTTTGTTATGACGAAGGCTGCTGGGAAAAGTGAGTTTTTTTGAACTCGACCAGTTTTTTACGGGCTAGGCGTGTGGCTGGTGAAAAATCTTGCACAATGTTAACATTGGGATGCTTCTGATCTCTACTAGCAGTTAGTACCTTTTCCTTATCTTTGAAATGGGTGAATTTTACTACGTAGAACTGGTCTAGTTTTATTCGGCGAAAAGGTACCGAGTCTGTGTGCGCGTTCTATGTCTTTCGGAGCAATAGTTAATTTGAGGTGCTCGCTTGAAAACCTGATAATCTTTTCCTCAGATTTTGTCCAACTTTCGTTAGACTCATCATCTATCCCGTAGAACACTAAGTTATTTCGCCGCGCTCTATCTTCGGCGTCATCAGTGCGTGCAGTCAGCTGCTCAATCTGATGCGCGTTTGCCTCCGCGAGTGCATGCACACTCTTCACGTCAGCTTTGATCGCCGTCAGCGATTGGCACTCCCCTTCAATTTTCGTAAGTCTCTCTTTTATGTCTTTCAGCATTTTATCGTTATCAGCCTGTTTATCTCGGATACCTTTGATTTCGCTAAGTAGTGCTGATTGGCCTGTTTTTAGTTCGCGCAAGGCTGCTAACACATCTGAATGGTCGTCACCGGCAGAGGCACGAGTGGCAGGCCCTGGGTTTAGTTCGACATCGCCAGACAGTTGCAGGAGACTCATGATGATATTCACACAGTCGCAAAGAATGGCAAACGCTGCATGTGGGCCCGGCAGCACTAAAAGACCACGGTAACGCGTGGGTTTAGTGAATAAGGAAAAGCGGTTTGTTACCTGCACAAAGGATAGAGGCGTGTGGTGAGTTGGTGTCATCGCGATCGTGCCGCCGGACCCACTGAAAGCAGCGATGATGTCACGGCGATTTATATAGGTGCAGTCACGTGTGGGAATGGCGAGAGCGCGTGGTCCCGGACGAAGCATGCGCAGCACCGTGGGGGGCCGCACAGGCAAGGCAGCGGGAGCCAGGCACCATTGTTGATGCACGGCGTCAGATGCAAGGCTGTGCCCTGCGGACGTGGTCATTGGGTGGCATAGCCGCTCACCAGCATAGTCGTCGAGCAGAGGCCGGAGGCCGGATGGAGGGTTCCAAGGACGAACACGCATGGAATCGCCGACAAGACGTGCCGACGAAGCCTTCCAGAAGGACGACGATGGACCAGCCATGGTGTTGCCGAAGCGGTGAGCTCGGGTAGCAGTCATTGCCGCGGAAGCATTGGTGATAGCACCGCAGGAGCAGCAGGCCATGACTAATAGCTGCACAAAGGATAGAGGCGTGTGGTGAGTTGGTGTCATCGCGATCGTGCCGCCGGACCCACTGAAAGCAGCGATGATGTCACGGCGATTTATATAGGTGCAGTCACGTGTGGGAATGGCGAGAGCGCGTGGTCCCGGACGAAGCATGCGCAGCACCGTGGGGGGCCGCACAGGCAAGGCAGCGGGAGCCAGGCACCATTGTTGATGCACGGCGTCAGATGCAAGGCTGTGCCCTGCGGACGTGGTCATTGGGTGGCATAGCCGCTCACCAGCATAGTCGTCGAGCAGAGGCCGGGGGCCGGATGGAGGGTTCCAAGGACGAACACGCATGGAATCGCCGACAAGACGTGCCGACGAAGCCTTCCAGAAGGACGACGATAGACCAGCCATGGTGTTGCCGAAGCGGTGAGCTCGGGTAGCAGTCATTGCCGCGGAAGCATTGGTGATAGCACCGCAGGAGCAGCAGGCCATGACTAATAGCTGCACAAAGGATAGAGGCGTGTGGTGAGTTGGTGTCATCGCGATCGTGCCGCCGGACCCACGACTTTATGAAGCACTATGGTAGCAGTTGATCCCCTGTAGATTTCTTCCAGAATGTTTATATATACTTCATCTACGCCCTGATTCCACAGTGTCTGCATGACGGCTGATATTTCTACTGAATCAAACGCCTTCTCGTAATCTATGAAGGCTATGTATAGTGGTTGGTTATACTCTGAGCATTTCTCTATTACCTGATTAATAGTATGAATGTGGTCAATTGTTGAGTAGCCTGTTCTAAATCCTGCTTGTTCCTTTGGTTGATTGAATTCTAATGTTTTCTTTACTCTGTTTGCAATTACCTTTGTAAATAGCTTGTATACTACAGAGAGCAAGCTGATCGGCCTGTAATTCTTCAAGTCCTTGTCATCTCCTTTCTTATGTATTAAGATGATGTTAGCGTTCTTCCAAGACTCTGGTACTCTTCCCGTCAGGAGACACCTCGTAAACAGGGTGGCTAGATATTCTAACACAATCTGTCCTCCCTCTTTCAGCAGATCTGATGTTACCTGATCCTCACCAGCAGCTTTGCCTCTTTGCATGCTCTCCAAAGCTTTTCTGACTTCTATCATTACTGGTGGGGTGCCATCTGGGTTACTGCTAGTTCTTATAGTATTAAGGTCGTGGTTGTCTCGGCTACTGTACAGATCTCTGTAAAACTCCTCAGCTATTTTGACTATCCTATCCATATTGGTAGTTATTTTGCCTTCTTTGTCCCTTAGTGCATACATCCGATTTTTGCCTATCCCAAGTTTCCTCTTCACTGCTTGACGCTTCCTCCATTTTTCAGAGCGTGTTCAATTCTCTCCATGTTATACCTTCTTACATCGCATACCTTACGCCTATTAATCAACTTCGAAAGCTCTGCCAGTTCTATTTTGTCTGTTGTACTTGAGACTTTGATGATTTGAGGCTTCTTAATTAGGTTCTCCGTTTCCTGGGAAAGCTTGCCAGTGTCCTGTCTAACTACCCTGCCTCCAACTTCCACTGCACACTCCGTAATGATACTCGTCAGATTATCTTTCATTGTATCTACGCTAAGGTTGGTTTCCTCACTAAGAGCCGAGTACCTGTTCTGCAGCGACACTCTGAATTCCTGTACTTTCCCTCTCAGTGCTAGCTCATTGATTAGCTTCTTGCGTATCAGTTTCTGTCGTTCCTTCTTCAAGTCTAGGCGAATTCGAGACCGTACCATTCTATGGTCACTGCATCGTACCTTGCCAACCACTTCCACATCCTTCACGATTCCTGGGTGTGCAGTCATTATAAAGTCTATTTCGTTCTTATTTTCGCCATTAGGGCTCCTCCATGTCCACTTGCGGTTTTCTCGTTTTCGGTAGAAGGTATTCAAAATCCGCAAATTATTGCGTTCTGCGAATTCTACTAGTAGCTCTCCTCTAGCGTTTCTGGTGCCGATGCCATAATCTTCTAGTGCCTGGTCTCCAGCCTTCTTCTTCCCTACCTTTGCATTAAAGTCGCCCATCACTATAGTATACTGTGTTTTTACCTTACTCATTGCCGATTCCACGTCTTCATAGAAGCTTTGAACTGAAGCGTCATCATGGCTGGATGTAGGTTCGTAAGCCTGTACTACCTTCATCTTTTATCTTTTATTCAGTTTAATTACAATACCTACCACCCTTTCATTAATGCTATAGTATTCCTCTATGTTGCCAGCTATGTTTCTGTGAATTAGGAACCCCACTCCCAGTTCTCTTCTGTCTGCCAAGCCCCGATAGCAAAGGACGTGCCCATTCTGTAGCACAGTATAGGCTTCATCTGTCCTCCTAACCTCAGAGCCCTATTATATCCCATTTAACACCCTCTAGCTCCTCGAATAGTACAGCTAGACTTCCCTCACTAGATAAGGTTCTAACGCTAAATGTTGCCAAGTTCAGGTTCCAATGGCGGCCTGTCCGGATCCAGAGATTCTTAGCACCCTCTGCTGCGTTGCAGATATGACCGCCGCCATGGTCAGTTACTTCGCAGCTGCTGGGGACTGAGGGACGTGAGTTATTTGACGTATGCATGTGGGAGGTAGTGGCCAGATACTGCACCAGGGTGGCCAATCCTTCTCTGGTGAGGGAGTGCGTTCCCGGCGGTGGTTACCGATGAGACCGCACCCTAGGCCTCTTAATGCAGTTCCATCAACACGCGGATTTTTTTTAATCCGGTTGGGAACTGCGCGGCACCAGGATTTGAGCCACGGACCTCTTGCATGCGAGGCGGATGCTCTAACCACTACGCCATCGCCGCACCCGGCTGCGGCGGCTGCATTTCCGATGGAGGCGGAAATGTTGTAGGCCCGTGTGCTCAGATTTGGGTGCACGTTAAAGAACCCCAGGTGGTCTAAATTTCCGGAGCCCTCCACTACGGCGTCTCTCATAATCATATAGTGGTTTTGGGACGTTAAACCTCACATATCAATATCAATCGGATGTATCGTGCTCTGTGTTAAATCTTTATGGTTTTTACGGTGCATGGGCACGTGTTGGTAATCAATTAGTATCAGATTGTCTCAAGCGCAGTGTTTTCATCTGTAGTAGCTGCATCACGTGTAGCGCATGTGCGTCTTAGCTTTTCTTTCTAACCGTGTTGCTTCATTAAAGAGCTGCTAGTCCGAGCTTGCGTGTTGAATCCTGTTGTGTGCGCGCGCACTTAAAGGCTAGGTTCGTCGTTCTTCCAAATGATATGTCAGCAGCTTACCGCCATGAATCATGTGAAACGTATTCAAACGCGGTACCAAAAAAAAAGAACGCGACACATTTGTGGAAGCAACAAACATACATTCAACATACGTACCACAGTGGCACGATGTTCTGATGTGTGTTTGATCCCAGACGGTGTAATCGCAATTTGGCGAACGCTATCCAGGTGGTAAAAACTTCCCCAAAATTAATGATATACTGAAATAAGTGTCCCCCCTAGGCCCATTTTTTTTCATCTCGAAATTTCAATATGCATGCATAAACACAAAGCATTTAGGAAACGCTTGCCAATTCTCTTCTAATAATCTCATATAGTACGTCATCGTTTTAAACTTGATGTTTCGGTTTCCACGCCACCGGCACCGCCACCACCAATGAAAAGTGGTCGTGCGCCACCACCGATGATTTTACCCGGCGTACGCCGACGACACCGCCGACTCAACTATCACCGCTGTCGTCCATTGAACAACGTGATCATGACGCCGATTGTAATGTTGTCATAGTCCCGCAGCATAGGAAACTCATGCTTCATAACACAGAGTTTCATGCATAACTTCAGGTATGCTTCAACGGCGCTTGTACTGCCTTGGATACCCATGGTAATTGTCATTGAGTTATCTAATTTAGGGAAATAAATGGGAATTATTGAATATTTACCTTTCGTTGAGAAGATGAAGAGAAAGAAGCCGCCGAAAAGACGTCATTTAGGGAATGGGTTATAGGGAAAACGCAAAGGGCCTATATTCGTGGCATTGGGGACAGTGGAAGCCAGAGTACATTTATTCGTGAAGATGTATCCGAGACGCTTGGATTGAAAGAACTTGGATCGGTCTATCTACAGCTAAATGTATTAGGACAGGCAAGTTTCGTTCCGAGACAACATCGTGTCATCGAACTAAAACTTCACAGTCAGTATGACACCTAGGAGTACCTGTTAACCGCCATAGTAGTACCATTCGACTGCAAGGACGTTGTGCAAGTACCAGGCGACCATGCCTTTGTCAGAGACATTGAAATCGGCGATTGTCTCCTTGCTGATAAATTGGTGATACCGAGCATGGCTTCAGTTCCATGAATCAGCTTTTTGATCGGTGCTGATCAGCTTGGGTAATTTATGTCGGGAGAGACGAAGCGGTATAATGAACAGAAAAGCTTGGTCGCTATGGGTTCTGCTTTTGGATGGATGTTGCAAGGACCACTTTCTTTTGACACCCCTTCGAAATCAGCTCTCAACGTATGCGTCTTTCGACTAAGTACGACTGCCTCTACTGACGAGATTCTGCGGAGGTTCAAGGACTTGGAGAGCATCGGGATTATGCCAGCCGACAACACTCCAACCAAAGAAAAGAATAAGGTAAAAGAAAGATTTGAACAGGACGTTACCTTCTTCAATGGTCGCTATCACGTCGCGCTTCCTTGGAAAAAAATGTTGGGGACAGCTAGATGGCAACCGAATGCAAGCAATGAAGCGACTGAAGTGTCTGGGACAGAAAATCAAGAACAATCCGGAGTTTGCTGAGGAATATGAGGCTATGACGACCTATCCAGATTCTGTACCTGATAGGACTGTCTTCGATGGAATGAACTCAAAGTGCGCGACTTTGCGGTGGGCGGAGGATATTGAATATTTACCTTTCGTTGAGAAGATGAAGAGAAAGAAGCCGTCGAAAAGAACGCGTGAACTTTGAAGAAAGAAGAGAAAGAAGAAAGCGTCCGCCATTGACTGTTCCAACTGCTATGTGTAAATAATGTAAATATAGTCTTGTTTCCTCGTATGGCGTGACCAGTTATTTCAAAGGAATTAATCCGAATTATGGCAAAGTGCAGACTCCGATCTTCTTCAAATTGATTACGTTCTTAAAATTCACAACGTTTGTTTACCGATCGTAAAACAAAATGATATGAAGTTATATTTAATTAAAAAACTGCTTCATTCGTTTGTATGTATTTAATTTTCTGCAAAATCTTGTTGTGACCATTGAGGTAGAAATGAAATCTGGGCAAATTTACCCACCACGGTATGCATTGCTCTGCCATTGCATTCAAGATTGAGCTATGCTTGAAAACAAAGATGCTTGTTTCGCCATCGAAAGTATGTATTATCTATTTATGGAAACATTAGTGCAGTATTAAGTGAGAAACATTTAACGTTTTAAAACGTCTACTGCGATGCCAGGTGCATCTGCCGAGTATGGGGAGCGTGATGGTGCGTCTACTTAGCTTCGTCATCGTTTTGCAGTCAATTTCAACTAGTTCTGACAAAACGAGCTTACAAAAAAATATGAACTCAATGTTGTAATTTGCACTGGCATGAGACGCTACATCTATGCGCAGCGGTGAGTGGACGGCGTTTCGGTTAAACTGCCAAATACGACTTGTAAAGCTTCAAAGGCGCCCCCAAATCTCAGACCTAGTGGCGTTCAGGAAAAGGAAATAGGAGGAAAGAACGGCAGGGAGGTTAACCAACACCCAGCCTATAGGCAGCAGCCGGCTTTTTCTTCTTTGAACAACAAAGGAGCTGCCTCAGTGATATTCTCCGCAGCCCACCACCCGCGCTGCGCAAAGAACGAAACCGAAACTGTATAAAAATATTTCTAGGCAGTTAGCTAGTTGACGCAATTTAATTTGAAGCCTATGCTATGGCAATATAAAAACAAACAAAATTAAACAAAGTTTATTTGTTTAAAGTTTTATGTTTTAAAATTTTTGTTACAAATTTAAATATTATAAAAAAACGTCAATTATATTGTTTTTTTACATTTTCAACAACAACATAAAAATTTTGTGCTCATGACGTCATAATAAAGAAAAAAACGTAGCCTTTGAGATTTGTGGCTTAGAAAACCGGTTATACCGAAACCGAAACGCTTCGCAGGCGTGTGGGAGCGCCCGAAGCGCGGCGATCAAGCGAGATCGCAGCCAGGAATGGCGTCGGCGAACAGCGTCGCGAAGCGCCGCTGGAAACCAGTATTGCGCTCAAGCGTGCCGCAGTCGGTGGGCACGGCCGCAGGAAGCAGGAGGTGACGGGGAACGGCGGAAAATCGCGGAAGCCAGGCTGGTGGCGCTCCGACGAGGCCGCAGCACGACGGTGCCGGGTGTTTCGCCGTGATCGCGACATCGGTGCCTGTGCTCTCAACTGTGCGCCGCTGTCAACAAGAACGCGGCTTGTGCGCGTGGCCGCAACCATGTGTTGCCGCCTCTCTACGCGACGGGTCATAGCATCGGCGTCGCCTACGCACTCGTCAGCAGCGCGGGCCGAGAAGAGGCGAGGCTATTTTTGAAACCCTCCATGCGCCCAGAAAGCCCGCGCCAATGGATCTCAGGTCGGAGTCGGACTTTTACGTCGGCTGCCGGGTGCTCGCGCCCGTCGCTGCATATTTTGGACTCAGCATTGACAAGGTATGAGAGCTACTGCGACTGACGTGTCTTTCGTATCCCCTTTTAACCTTGCGATACTCGCGGATCGTACACGCTTGGTTACCACGGCCGGTGGGGCGGAACGTTTCGCTATTGCGGTGCATGAGTCGTCGAAAATCGCTGAAAGCCGTGTTCAATAAGTCGCGACTTGCGAAAAACGTGGAAAAACAAAACAAAAAAAATAACGTGCGAGTTCACGTGTGACGTGTAGCACACGCGTTAATTTGCATTGCTACGTTGTATTTTGCCTCCCTTGAATGAAGTTAATTCGACACGTTAAGTTGCACACTTGTATACAAAGCCGCGCCCGGTCTTGGCACGCATACGCGCAGCAAAACAACTTGCGTAATAAACGCGTCCGTTAAACCGCTAGCAAACGCCCAGCGAAATTGACACCCACATGTTTTCGTGTGTGGACGTGCGCGAAACCCGCGCTGTAGTTTAATTCTACCGAGACGGGAGTTCAGAGGCTCGTAGCGTGTGTACTGCAGTTTTTACTAGAATCAGGGCGGTGCATCTAGAGAAAATATGGTACGCTTCAGGCGCTATCTTAAGATAATTCAAGTGTGTACGGTGTACCACTTACTCTATTTTAGCACATAAACTTCGCGGAAACAGTCTTCTTTACTTCTCCCGTGCATTTCGTGCTCTAAAAGGGTCATTTTTACTGCAGCGAGGTAGTGATTAAGGTTGCTCTGTATAGCTGCGCTTTTTAATGGGTGTTTTGTGACTACTAGCACTTTGTGTATGTTTTCACCGATTTTTATTAAGTAAAGTATTAAATAAAAAGAAGAAAAAAAATCAAGGAATCAATGCACGGGGGATGTTTTCGGTGGCGCTTCGATCTCGACAAGAGTTTTCGTTTTATCTTCCAGGGAGAGCTCAGCTGCCCGTATAATACGTGACAGGAATTAATGAATTCCATTTAGGACCCGGCGCTGTTATCCGCTCATTGTTTTATTGGTGCCGACATCGCCGAGCCAGAGAGAGTTCGCTGATGCTTGCACGTGTACCGAACACAATGGCAAGCTGTTGCTGCCGAACTGATAACACCCTGTAGATGTACCGCTGTATCAGTGCACCGCTCGACAGGGTTGTTGCACAAGACGTGTTCAATGCGTTGAAGAAAACTGAACGCGTAAACAGCACCCACCTCGAGTGAACTTTGAGCGATCGTCTGAAACCCGTTTGACGAGTATCGGCATTATGATTACAGAACTCGAATAATCAGAGAGCACGCAAGGAGGATGCATTGAGATGGTAAACCAGACAAGAGGTCGTTAAGATTGATCTAAAGTATGCGTAAACATGGCGTTTTTGCTTTTTCATCACATCGATTAATCCTAATAAAGTGACAATTCAGCCAGTCCGTGTGGTGTGGATAGTTTATTTTTTTTTCCTACTGTATTTTTTTTATCGGTAGTTGAACCACTCAAAGGGGCTCGTGTTAACTGCCGGGCTGTCAGTCATTAACTTGCACATGTGCTGCACGGCTATAAGTTGCAGCTGACACCGAACTTGACGCCTAACGTTCTAACAGCTGTTCCCGTGCGTTGACTTCGCATTTTCGGAAGCAGCTTTGAAATGAGCGGCTTTCTTGCGCTCAAGGTTCTTCAAGCCGCGCTTAATGGAAGTACACACATATCCCCGAGCGTGTTTTGAGCTCCTGCGTCGAAGCTGTGTATGGGTCATTCTAAGCATTCTTACGTGCATCATGTGCATCTGGCTTCTTAAAAAGTGGTGGCAAAACGAAACTTAAGAAGCTAAGTTGAACGGTCATATTGGCGCATATGTCACTTAAAAAGCTTCGCTTTCTTACTTAATTCACCGCACGCGTCCGTCGGCGGATCCTGTTTCGACAATTGGCGATTTCGAAAAACGTGTTCATTAATATTCTGCGTGACGCATTGTGGGCGCGTCGCTACGGACGGTCAGCGCATTCCGACCTCTTAAAGTAGCGAGTGAAGAGTGTCAGTTTAATTGCAACTCTGCTTGTTGGCAGTTGGTGCGCGCTCAACGTAAAAGAGCGCGCCCAGACGGGACAAAAAACGAAAACAAGCACACATACGCACCGATGTGCTATTAGCTAAAAAACATAATATGTAGAACATAATTCAATATTTGAAACTGCATTTGCGACCACACGCCTATTAGAGAGAGAGAGAGAAAGAAATATTCACTTCATACATGCCACCAAGCTGCCTGCCACTTCACACTGATGATTATGCGGATGATTTCAAACGAGTTGTCCCGTTGGACGGTGAAGTTTTGTTGCAGTGGCTTAGCGAGCCGAAATGGCGACGCTAAGCACGCGCGCGATTCCTTGTGTTTGCAAAAGGCTCGTACGCAGTGCGACGGAAACCGATCAGCGCAAAGAACGGCTTGCATAGTAAGAGTGCCCTCTTCGAGTGGCCCTGAAACTGTGCACATGCATGGTGTTTATTTTTTTTATTTTTGATTAGGGAAATAAGTACTTGCTTGCCGGGAATATACGTGACCTTTGCGTTGTATAATGAACTCTGAACACAAAAACGCTGGCCTTGCGCAGCGCAGCTCGTGTGGCGGCTCGGGTAAATTGAATTTTCGTGTCTAACGATTCGAATGTGGTCGGGAGTCGTCTGCGCGTCATTTTGGCGACTTGGCTCATAGTTTTTTTTTGTTTGTTTCAAACGTGACGACTCGGTGACTAGAAGCTTTCTTCACTGCAAGCATAATAAGCTTGCAGTGAAACACACCTAACTGGACGCAAGGACTTACGATGCGTTTCGTTTTGGTCCCCTTTCTGAAGCACTCCTCAGCGTCAATAGTGCGTTCAACGTAAAGAAATGCCTGAAATGTACCAACTCAGCCTGCGCAGTACATTGTCATGGGCTCAGATTTCGCGGTGAGCCACACGTGTAGCTCAAAGGGCAACATCTGTGAGAAGGCATTGGTCATGCAAAGTGGGAGCTCGCATAAGCAGACGGGTAACTTGAGTAGATATTGTCATAACTACCGCGTTCTACTGCCACGGTGCAGCATCGGTGCTATTGGCTGCCATATTGGGTAGGCAGTGACCGCCTGACAATTGCTTGGGCGACAGTTTCGGACAGAGGTACAGAGATATTAAAGGAAAAGTTATGTCCACCCACTTCGGTGGGTGGACATGGCTTATTAGGAAGGCACTGATTTGCAGGACTTTTGTTCTTGAAGTCCCGCACGACTCCGTATGTACGGAAGGCGAACAAATAGCACTCATTTTTCTTTTTTCGCTGTCTTGTGTCTCGTCTCCGCAGTGTTCAACAAGACGGAAGAGCACGACTTGGCCTCGCATCGCACACGTTACTTGCATGGCAATGAAAGCGGGAATAGACGACCACCTGTTTTTAGCACAGACGTTACAAGGAAATTGGAACAGATATCCCAGAAAGAAAAAACTATTCCTAGCTGACAAAAACATCCCGCAGTTCGGTGTATTGAATCCGGGACAGACACCTTGCCGGGGCGAGCGGACGGGTGGATGTTAGTAACTTCCTTTCACAACTCTAACTGAACCTCACGGCATTCCGTAGGACCGATTTGATTCACTGCGAAATATATTCCAATGAACTTCTATTTGGGCGAATTTGGTGTTTATATTGCTTAGTTACACTTGCCTGTGGCGCAGAACACATTTCGTGAAAAAGGGGTCGAAGGGTTGCTTGACTTTCATATCTTCAACCCCTTTTTCATGAAATGTATTTCAGTCAAGCGCATCTAAGCAACCATTTACTGCAAAGTTTGCGATATAGGAGAACATAAAAATTATTATAGGTCTCTTGTTTTTGTGTAATCTCACTCGTGTATGTGCAATGTGTATCACTTTTGCTCGTTTACTGCGTTGTTTAATTTCTTCTGCCATGTATGCCACTTGAATGTATTTTTTCTTGTGCCTATACGGTGCAATCAAGGTGCAGTTTTGTATCTTTTGCTCAGGGGTCGACCCGTCCCCCTTTTTGAATGGGTAAAATAAAGACAATTAATATTGTATATTTAGGCACGCGACTTGCTGATCACATGAGGCAATGTGTTAGGATTATCAAAGTGGCTAATATAGAGAGAGGTCTTGAAAATATCTACGCGATGACAGCGACGGTATACGGTATTTCGGTATACTCGTCGTACATTAAGCCTGCGCCGCTAAGATACCATATTGTCTTTGCATCGTATTCAAACAGAGCTATCGTGTTGTACTGATTGAACAAGTGCGTATCGCTACGTACACTTCCTCCTCGCAGTTCAACTTCCTGTTCTGCCAAATTGCGTTCCTGCTGTTCTCCTTCCCGTACCGAGTGTTCCTGCATCCGGCTCGGGTGTCCCCGTCGACGAGGCATGCCGTGGCGCTCTCTGTCGGGCTCGCCTTCGGTTATTTCTGCTTCGGATAGTGAGTATATATGCACACGTCATCGTCGCTGTACGAGACCCACTTGGCAGAACGGCGTGCCCACGTGTCGTCCACACCGGAGTATGCACAGCGCGTGGGCGTGCCTGGCACCTCGAGCTGCGCCAAATAAGCCAGACGTCGAAGTGTGCCTCGGCGATGAAATTTAACGCTTTGCTCTTCTACGCAGAGCTAAACATAAGGAGAACGGAAGGAGGAGGAGGAGGAGGAGGAGGAGGAGGAGGAATAATCGAGGAAGGACAGGGAGGTTAGCCAGTTAGGGGAACGGGAGAAGCGTGTTATGTTTAGGGCGTGCGCGGATGAAAAAAAAAAAAAAACGCGACGCTTTGTATGTATAGTTCTTGGGGCATATTTGCGGATTATGACTTCTAGCGCTAATTCCCTATACGAATCACGGTGTATAGCCGCCTAATCTGTTGCGCAACCCGGTATTCCTTCGTGTGTTGCAGTCCAGCGTGCCGGTTAATTAGTAGTAAATAATTATTCACACGCTTTTCTTTCTGTAATGCAGTGTTATCTGCTGTTGTGGATAATTCTTTATCAGTTTATTCGCTGCTTCTCCACCGGTGCTCTAAACCTCTCTCGCTCATCTCGAGCGCTGCGCGGCGGATGCCTTTTTGCTTGTTGTGTAGTTGCCCAGCTGCGCGCCCGTAGGTCCATAAACGGATTTAGAAAGGTGGACGGGATTTCGAATTCACCTGAATGCGCGTCTCTATCTGAGCATCTCTACGCCCAGCACTTGTTGCTATAAAGGGCTAATGCCGCAACGCATTTGCTGTCCATTTGAAATGATGGGCCCGTTAACTCAAATAGGGAAAGAAAAAACAAACAAACAAATCCCTCGATAGTGGTAACGATCGTTCCAACCACGCGTTAACTGTGCACCGTAATCAGTAATGGCAGTACAGTATATACAAACTACGACATAGCGCCGTGGTGGATGCGACTGCCCAACGGAAAAGTATTTCAGCGTCGGCGAGCGACGGTGTCGAGAGAATGAAGTGAGGGCGTCGGAAGTTGTTTTTGTCTGTTGCTGCACATAACCTTTGTTCAACGTCAGTTTCGCTTCCAGCGATGCACCGTTCGGTGTGCAAAAGTAACATTAGGGATGTGGAGTTAAGCGAGAGAGAGGCGGAAGCGAGGAGAAAGTGCTATTCATCTAACTCACCCTCTTCTCTCTCTCTCACTTAACTGTGGGTGTCAAAGGTGTTAGGTACAGTGTGCTGAAGCCCCTGAACTTCGTACAGGGCCTTTACAGTGTGCGCGTTTGAAGCGGCGAAACTGCTCGTGACAGTCTGCGAAATTGTAAAACAGAAGCTTTCACGCGCTCTGTGCACAGTTTTGTCTTTAAAGCTATGGAAATTGGAGGGTCAGAATCAAGTATTGTTTGGAAAGCGTATACCCGTCACTATTCGTGAAATTTTGCCTTAGAGGTTTTTTTTTTTTTTACAGCCAGGGGTGAATGCTGAGGCTTTCAAAGAGGAAACAACGGCGATGTTTCATTTGCGTAATGTCGGTGGATCACTTTCTGTATTTCGACATAATGCGTGATTATAACTTGCAGAAGTTGCACGAGTGAGCTAAAAGGAAAGCCGTGAAAGAGATTTGCCGCGAGCAGGTTCGAAAATTTTTAGAATGGCCTTTTTCTTTTTTTTTTGCCGTAAAATATTTCTGTGATACTTAACAGAAAATTTTGATGCGTGCATATACATTTAATTGTTTAAACGTCGACGCACTTTAATCTAAAAATAATTTAAATGAAAGAAAGCATGTGTGGCTTTGACGTCAATCAATGTCAATGACGTACGTCAAAATGAGTTTGACGTCGGCCTTATTTTTTATTTCTTTTAGTTATTTGAAAAGCACAGACTGCTGGGCAAGTTATTTATTAACGCGAGAGCGTTAAAGAGCTCGTTCCGGAGAAATATCGTCGTCAGCGTCGTTGGTTGTAAGCAGAAAACCATCTTATTTGTGCAATGATGCAAATAAAAGAAATAATTAAAAAAATCCTGGGTCACAGTGGTGACCGAACCAGGGTCGTTTGGGTCCGAGCGGGAACCGAATTAGGGTCGTCTGCATGGCAATTAAGCGGATGTTCTGCCACACGGCCGCGGACCTGCTTTTGAGCAGAGTGAAAAGAACTTCTGCCCGCAAATGCAGTGAAATTAGCTGGCCATGCTTTACAAACATACATGCTTTGCAATGCAACATGAAATATAGCAGTAGTAATGTGTTGTACAAGCGCCCATTGCCATTGGATGTCAGAACATGTGATTATCATAATGACTTCGTAGTTTAAAGACAGTAAACCACTGCAAAAGGCACACACGCTACTGCGCCTATTCTTTTAAGGTTACGTAGTGGGTGCATAGCAAGTTCGAGAAGGTTTCGTGCACTAAGAGCAGAATATCGCCATCTCGTTCAACTCCTAAAAGTGAAGCCTTAAAGTCCCCTAATTTTTAGCTTTTTTTTTTCACAGTAATTGACATTCTTGTTCTGCACAAACAGCGGGAAAATTTCAGACGGGAAACTTGTACGCTGGACTTTGAAAGTAGAAACATATTTTTATAGCAGCGTGGACTTCGCGAACAAATGAAACAGAAGAAGGAGAGGAAAGACAGACAGACGCTGCACTCACAACTGTTTGTTCAAAAAGCACGCACATACAAGAGCATCTTGGGATCACCATGAAATGGCTATATTATATAGGTGCCCAAACGTATTTTAATTATTTCGTTAATCACCTTTTGAGCAAGTTTGTATCAGGAATATACTTACAACTGATAGGAGTAATAGGAAAGAATGCGTGCATTCTTGCGGTTAATTATTCAAGTTAAAACTGGTGTTTTCGAATGATCTTCAAAAACGCAAGTGAACTGAATAGTCTTCAAAATGGGGTGTACAGATATCAGTTTTCGTGTGGAATGCATTTTCGCTTTTCTCGTAGTCAACATAACGCTTTCAAGTGTCTCGCCAAGCTCAGTCTGTGAACGCTACTCGAAAGTGATGTACGGTGAACGGGCTCATCTGTCTTATACGTCAATTGAATAGCTGTCTTACGTTTTCTCTTAGATCAAACTTAAATCCATTTACGTTCAATCACTTGACAGCAGTAGCGAACGCGGACATTTTAGTTTACGCTCCGGGGTGTGCTCGTGTGCTTCACCCGCAGGTGATCCCGGCCGCGATCGTCGTATTTCGACGAAGGCGGAATTCTGTAGAGGCCCGTGTACTGTGGATGTCCAGTGCGCGTTAAATAACACGACACGTTCGATGTTCATGGAGCCATCTACTATGCACTCTTGAGCAGGTCATAATTAAAGCGCTTATTATAGCCAGGAAATCAGACATTTCTTGTCTGGTGTCCTGGATTTAGCCAGTATTTAACCAGGAAGTGATTAAGAATGTAAGGTGTACCTTATAATCATGCCGCAGTTTTCGCTCGCGTTACCACCTTAAAAATTAGATGCCTTACATGCCTCATCGTACGAGAAAACTGACCATCGGCGTCTGGCAGAGTTGACGTCAACGCGAGTGATGCAAAAAGTCATCGTCAAATGACGGCGTCATCGTCAGTCATGACGCCACGGATGCCCAGAAGTGTGGCGTCATCACGACTTTCTGTGACGTCCACACACGAAATGACGCTCGGTCAAATGTGGGCCGATCACGGAGGCCATGCAAAACGGCGTTGGGTGCACAGTGCTGGCAGTGCCTCCGATCTTGGAGACAGTGTAAAGCTACGTGAAGTGGGAGGCGGGCGAGCATCAGTACTTCTTCTGAGATAGAAAAGAAGATGACTTCTACCTTCCAATCGTCTTAGGCGAATGCATAAGGGATATCTTGTGAGCCTTCGTTATTAGTGGCGTTCCGGTGCCTCGAGCATACATGACCTTATTCTGAATATAGTTATACCGGGTCTTCATGGCTATAGACGCCGAGAAATAAAACTACAAGGGGAGAACGCGTGCGTTCTTGCGGTTAATTATTCAGGTTGAAACTGGGGTTTTTGAATGATCTTCAAAAACGCAAGTGAACTGAATAGTCTTCAAAATGGGGTGGACATATGTCAGTTTTTGTGTGGAGTGTATTTTTGCTTTTCTCGTAGTCAACATAATGCTTTCATGTATCTCGCCAAGTTCAGTCTGTGAACGCTACTCCAAAGTGATGTACGGTGAACGGGCTCACCTGTCTTATACGTAAATTGAATAGCTGTCCGAAGGTACTTCGCGATATGACCTGATCTAACGCTGAGCTCCGGTTTTTTTTCTTACATACTTCATTTCACAGTAGTGCCGGTATATATGTCTGTCTATAGCTATATCGTGCGTGTAACTGCCAGCATCGCCGTCTACTGCATATACGTCGCCCGGAGTCTTCCGAGTCTTCGTCGCGAGTCTTCGTCGGAGAGCGGCCTTTTTCCGGACGCCTCGCCATTACGGCCTTTCGCGAACGTAAAAAAACGCATCCGGGACGTCGCCCAGCGCAACCTCTTTTCACTGGCATTTACGCCGAGCCAGCCTCGAGATGTTTTTACGGGGTAGACACAGCCCATCCCGTAGATGCTTTAGCTTTCGGCGCGTGCTTGCCCCTTCTCCCATGAAGGCCTGCTTTCTCTGTATTAACGTTGCAAGGTAATGTTCCACGACGCTCGACCAGGATCTTATAGCTGCAGCTTTTGGCTCCCGTTAGATGATGATGTCGGGAAGCTCCCGTTGATGCGAAGATTGTTTTCACCCAAGTATGTGGGCTTTTCGTTTCGCCGTGCCGTTGTTTGTACACACACTTATCGCACCGATCACGTGAGTACGTGGTTGGGCCAAAATACGCGGACTGATATCAAGTTCTGTAATGTTAGTTTAAGTACAGGTTATTCTTCACCGCTTTATGCCACCCCCCCCCCCTTTTTTTTTTCATTTAATATGTGGCGAGATTTGGGTATACATGGGGTTTCTTTTCTGTATCTGTCTTTAGTAAAGTTTTGCGTTACTTATAAAACGATGAAAGAGAGATTTCGCTGCTGATAACCTTGCACTGTGGAACTTTCTACAGAAAGTGGTCGTCGTGGTCTAACACCGAGCATACAATTGTCGATGAATTCTCACTTGGGAGAACTTGGAAATAGTTAGCTTAACTGAAAGTTTACTATATAACAATTATGGGGTTTAACGCCCCGAAACCATCTTGCGATTATGAGAGACGCCGTATAGTGGAAGGCTCCGGAAATTTTGACCACCTGAAGTTCTTTAACATGCACCTAAATCTGAGCACACGGGCCTACAACATTTCCGCCTCCATCGGAAATGTGGCAGCCGCGGCCGGGATTCCATCCCGCGACCTTCGAGTCAACATTCGAGTACAATAACCATTACACCATCGTGGCGGGGTCCGAAAGTTGACTAAACTGAACATTTACTAGAACATGGAACAGTATGGGGCACAGTCTATAGATGTCGTCAGAAGTGTGAAAGGCAATTTATTTTGAATATACTTTAATTTGGACTGGCACCCTTATGGCGCAAGAAGAAACAAAGCTGCTTAGAGACTGTACACATGACTTTCTTAACGCCCACTTGCCTTTGGTCGCTGTATATATTAGATAATTCGGCGCAGAAGGAGCGCGTTACACTTCAGGTTCTTTTAAATTAATTTTACATCGCCCAATACCACTTTCTGTCTATATAGACACTGGGGGATTTCGAAGTTGTCTCATAAATTAATATTACATCGCCCAGTACCACTTTCTCTCTATATAGACACTGGGGGATTTCGAAGTTGTCTCATAAGACAACCGCCTCTGTTCAGTCCAACTCCTACAACTGTTCGTGAAGTTTGCGCACGTCACACGAACTGCGCTGTCGTTACCAAAAACGAATATGATCGAACAATACCGATGAGGCAAAATTAAAACAGAAAAAACAACAACAAAAAAGTAACAGCTTTGTAGTAAAACCGAAGTAATGAACACAATAGCAACAAATTAGAAGGCCACGCGCAGAATGGCAAGCAGATCTAAACGTGCCCCGCGTTTCTCACGCACAAATGACGCACGAAACGTAGTCACAGGTACAGGTGAACGCGAATAAGCGCCCCAGTTGTTACTTCGCTGTGTCTGAAAAGCGCGTCCTTTTCGCAAACGGAGGCTGTGCAACGATTGCAGTGACCTTTGTGTGCCCCGCAACTACAACAAAATCGTTCCAGTGCAAGCCCAACGCCAGCCAAGACGTATGATCCTCTCCACCGGGAGATAAGGGCGCTCGAGAGATTGTCCACTCCCCTCCTTTCCGCGGGCCAAAGTACGCGTGAGAAATAAGAGCCGCCGCACGCTCATTGCGCCATCTTGCTGATAATGCTGACAACACAATAGTCCCCCCCCCCCCCCGAGATGCCCGCCAACAGCGGTAAGTGGTAGATATAAATAGCTTGGCGTTTGAACGTTGAAGGAGGTGCCCCTCGGTGACTCAGTGGTTAACGCCGGAGTCTTTTTCTGGATTTTGTTCTTGCGTTTTCATATATATAAATACGTATGCATATACGGTGAGTGACGGCGACGCCGACGCCGGTGGCAAAATCCAGCCAAGAGTGTCCATATAGTTGCTATCGCAATGAAAAAGAACTGGCAGCCACGTATATAGCTAGTTTTTGTCTTTAGCACAACCGCTGTGCCTCGCTGGTGCTGCACGTGTTATCGATGTGGCAACGCCGCCGATGGATGGGTGATTTGGGCAATTTGGGGACGGCGCATATAGGCTACGCCAGTGCTACTGGGCGCAAAACGCCGTTGAATTGATTTCCAATTAAAATGAGCCCGAGTTGATGGTCCGTTCGTTCAAGTGAAATGTTCACTATTCAAATTTCGTCCATTTTTGTTTTTTTTTGCATAAAACGCCTAAGAAATTTACTGGGGATTCTCTAAAAGTTCGTTATTCCGAAATATTTTTTAAACCAGCGTTCCTAGAGAGAATTCACCGTACCTCGAGCTGACCTATGTGCTAAAGCTGTATATGCACTGCTCGAAGCCTGGACAAATATCATATCCCTGGTACATTGAGAAATACTGAGCGAGCGGCGACACTGCGACCTTGAACATTACCATACCAACACGTGGACCTGCGTTTGTTTTTCCTTCTACATGAACCCACTATATACGTGACAAGGAAAACAAGCGCGATAAATATGTGCATGCCTTCACAGTGTGTCTCTCTAGAACGCACGTTGGCGGCTGGTGATTGTGAATACGTGTCCTTCAGCTTTTTAGTTCTGTCGCGGCTGCTAATAACAGGTGCTAAGCGCGCTATTCGCGCCTGGAAACGCATACCTCAGTATTGCGCTTTCCTACACGCACTTTTGTGCATGCGTTCTTGCGCCATACGTCATGCCGACGCTTGCTGCGTATACTCCTGTCCCACGTCGCTTATTTATGGAGAGTTTTCGAGTAGCGTACATGCTAATGCGTTAGCGGGCGTTGCTGGCGTAGCGTTTGCGTACGGGTGCCATATGAGTTCTCGAATAGCGTTTGGCCCCGCAAACGCTGACGCACGTTCGCAACACACTCGTAAAGGAGGTTTGCGGGCCTTATGGGCCGCACGCTATTTGGTACTTATCGCGGGCGGACCGCAAGCGCGAAGGGCGGTTTGCCTTACGGCGCATGCATAGTTGCAGCGACCGCACCGCAGTCTTGTGGTACGCTATTTGAAAACTTCCTATTAATATCGGTAAAAGACTTCATAAATTCATGACAGCAGTGGCGTGGTGTTTCTTGTTAAGTCTGAGCGTATTAAGCGCCGGTACCGCGCACACGCTCTGTGAAACGCTGGCGTGCTAATTACAGTCTGTATCGCACTGTTTACGTTTGTGCTCGCTGCTTCGTTTGTGCTGCTCGCCCTTTCAAAATTTGCAAACACAGCCCCATAAAGACATGCGGTTTTGTCCACCGATGTGTCTTAATATCATCGGTGAACAACAAGAGCTTTAGAAAATAGCCCGCTGACATTCTACAGTTTTTTCCCTTATTTGGCAAAATAAATTTAAATTAATGTTCTTTGGCTACATAAAAATTATAAAGCATTTCCTTGTACTTTATGCGAGTTTCTCTTATGTGAAAAAGGAAAGGAAGGCATTCCTTACCCTTGAAAAGAACTTGAAAACGTGCTTTCAGTTTCGGCGTTATAGGAGCCGGTAAATGAGGTGAACGGAAGTTTTCAGGGTACAACGCTTGTGACCTTGAAAACGGCTATAGTACTTTTCTAGCGAGTTCTGGTGCGTTGGTTCGACATATAGTTTAACATAAAGAACGAACGCTCTCGTTGTCGGAAAGCTCGCACCCGTGTATTCCGCGTCGGCAGGCTCTCTGCGCATGCATACTGTGTTAGGTTGCGTGCTCTAAAAGGCAGTCTTTAGAATAACATATACGCAAACACTTGCAGACGTTGCGGACGTAGCGTTAGCGTTCGGCACTCAGCAAATGCCCGCAACAGGCTATCGTATGACGCATGCGTAACACAAAGTTTTGCGTTGCGCTGTTCGAAGTCTCTGTTAGAGTTTTAGCGCTGGAAAGCTGCCTGCGTACGCACGTTCTCCCATTCCTTTGTGAAGATAACGGGGAGTTTTAAATTAGCGCACCGCGAGCCCTTGCGGTGCGGTCGCTGCCACTGCGCATGCGTCGTAACGCGGGTCGCCGTTCGCGTTCGCGGCCCGCCCGCAGAAAATCCTAAATAGCGTGCGGGGATGGCGGCCCGCATGTGGCCCGCAAGCGCTGGTTTCGAGGCTACGGGGTCACTGCGATCGTGCGTTGCGGTTCGCAGCAGGGCAAACGCTATTCTAAAGCTCTTATGGCGCCCGCTTCGCCCGCAACGCCCGCAGCGCTTGCAAACGGTGTTCTAAAACTCCCTAACGTCGTGTGTGTCCTTGAGTGCCTTCTTTTGTACTGTATCCTATTCGCGCTATACGTGAAAACTAGTATAAAGTGCGGTGAGCTTCGGTAATTTACATTGCTGCTAGTCTGTCAAGGATAACGCGATTGTCCCTAGCTGCCTTCGCGGGCGTTCTACAACGAACTGCCATCCATGACAGCCTTCTCCTCTCTTTGCAATGGACCCCACCACAGTGGTCTGTAGCGGTTATGGTGTTAGACTGCTGACACGAAGTTTGCGGGATCGAATGCCAGCCGCATTTACGATGACGGCGAAAATGTTTGAGGCCCGTGCACTTTGATTTAGGTGCGCGTTAGAAAACTCTCCCGGTGGTCAAAATTCCCGGAGGCTGCCACTATGGCATCTTAAATAATTATATCGTGGTTTCGGCTCGTTAAACCCCGTCAGATAGTCTCTTTACGCCCATTGTGGTCATCTTGATGGATGAAGAGAACGAGTTTATCGTGAGCAATGTGAGATGCAACACCGAATCCGGTTTTATCGAACAAGTTGCTTGTTATTGATATGAGTGTGACGTATTTAATTGTCGGATATGCTATTCCGCTCACGAATTTAGTGTTTAAAAGCACTTTCAAGCTTTCCACCTGTGTGTAAGCTGCTATATATATATATATATATATATATATATATATATATATATATATATATATATATATATATATATATATATATATATATATATATATATATATATATATATATATCTTGAAGATGCTTGGTGCGATTGATTCGCTTTATCAGTGCTGTGTGAACTTATTTTTTTCGTACCTCAGTTGTAACAGTGTCATGCAAACTGCTGCTAGTGTTTGATGTGTATGGCATATTCTATGTATAATGACACTCGCTTTCCGCACTGCCCCATTGACTCAATGCCTATCTGAAGTATATAATGAAGTCTTTTTAAAAAAGTTCCGACTTTATATATATATATATATATATATATATATATATATATATATATATATATATATATATATATATATATATATATATATAGATGACCTTTAAAAGGGTAATTTATATGTCTCGACCTATACACATAGTATCTGGTTTCTTTTTGGATACTGCGTTGGATACGCTGGCGCCCCGCCGCGGTGGTCTAGTGGCTAAGGTACTCGGCTGCTGACCCGCAGGGCGCGGGTTCGAATCCCGGCTGCGGCGGCTGCATTTCCGATGGAGGCGGAAATGTTGTAGGCCCGTGTGCTCAGATTTGGGTGCACGTTAAAGAACCCCAGGTGGTCTAAATTTCCGGAGCCCTTCACTACGGCGTCTCTCATAATCATATAGTGGTTTTGGGACGTTAAACTTCACATATCAATCAATGGATACGCTGGCGCACGACTGGTCTGAAACACGCACCTGGAGGCACGCGCGATAATTGAATTTCGTGTCAGTGAAAAAAAAAAGAGTGGGGTTACAGGGTGTCATATTACTAAACATCGTCCGGCCAGCTCTAAAAGCATGTCGAAAAATGACATGAGCTAGCGCAAGTCAACTCTCATTTTGACAAAAAAGCGAAGCAGGGGGCATCGCGAATCTCGTCGCTGCCTCTGATTGGTCGAAGCTGCGTGACGTCATGGCGGCTCTCGCAAAGCAGCTGGTTGCGTATAGTCCACTAACGATAGCGTCTTGTTCGTGTTTTTTTGTTCTTTTGCCACTTGAAATAAGTTTAGAGCTGTTATTACGGTGAACTATGACAGCCGCAATTTCATTACACGTCCGTCCATCCATGTTTCAGCCGCATGGGCGAGTGGCCGCGCCGATGACACGGTGCAGGGAAGCATGTCCCATACTACAACCTCCACTTGCGATATAAGCTGAGGTTGACAATTAATTAACGACGCACTAATTACTAATCTACCGTTATTAAACGTCCCACAGGCACGGATTAGGATGAAGGTCGGTCCGCATATCTCATGTGGATGAGCTTCCGCTAAATGAACACTTCGGATCGCGATTTTGCTTGATGCGAAGACATTCAATCGCGATAGAGCGATTATATAGTGTCCTCTGCATCATCATATGAGTGATTGTTGTATATCGTGAAACAGCGGCGATTCGTAATACTGATCGAACAAATATTGTCACAGTCGGGCGTGATAGAAACTTCCCGCGCGATATAGGTGCGACTCGACCACTTCAACTGTTGAAGAGGCAAATATTTCCAATCACAATCGATAGCTGTTGCCGCTAAAAGGGTACAAAAAAGTCGGCTTCTATTAGGCAGATTTTAATTATAGTTTTTACTCAGCATGGCGGAGTTCGTTACAGCCGAAAAACGCAGCTGACAGGATCTTATGTACTGACCAGTTTAGGCTGTTAGGCCGATGTTTTGTTGTTTTGTATAGTGCCACGAATTATTACGGCCGTGATACATCGTATTACTGCCAACCCAACCGGTTTCATGCGTCTGCGTCTACCGTAACACTGTTCATTTAGTAATTAAACATGCAAAACACAAAGAATAGCATGCAGCCCCATATGGCGGCCCAGAAAACCTATTAATAATAATATAATAATATCTCGGTTTAACGTCCCGAAACCACCATATGATTATGAGACATGTCGTAGTGGATAGCTCCGGACATTTAGGTCACCTGGGGCTCTTTAACGCGCACCCTAATCTGGGCACATGGGCCTGCAGCCATTTCACCTCCATCGAAAATGCAGCCGCCGCAGCCGGGATTCGACCCCGCGACCTGCGGGCCAGCAATCGAGTACGTTAGCCACTAGACCGCCGCGGCGGGTCGGTACAGAAATCCGTCCGCAAATATCTAGAGAAAACAGCGATGTAAAGTTCCCATGTTACAGCCCGTGATCTGGAATGGGTTCGATATATAGGGATACTATAAGTGAACATTAGTCGGAAGGGAGTGTCTGGAGTTATGTCCAGACGTAACGGTAACCAGCGTGTTAACAAGTAAATGCACCCTTGTTAACCATTCCCACTATCATGGTTTGGTGGCGCGGCGGGCTAAAGCAATGCAAACCACTCGAGGCTGCAATATAGCACATACGGTGCACAACTGCATGTAGGTGCTATTGCACCCAAGTGCCGCGCAGAACTTCGGCGTGCACGAGTACGCTTCAACTCAGCTACAGTAAAGTTCGTAAAAACAAAGCTGCAGTAAAGTTGCTATCGCGGGAACATCCTTGTGAGATAGCAAGACGGTGCGGTGGCAAGGACTACCTGTGAACCCCGTTACTGGAGCCTCACTACAAGCAGCCAATAATAGCACAAACGAAAGCAGGAATATGTTACGCGATACTTGTGATGACATCAATGCGCTGTCCTCTTAACCTGCGCTTCACGTGAGCGGGGGCATTGCTACGCCTAGAGTCTGGCCTTCATCAAGATTGAATCCTGATGAAAGCCAGACTCTAGGCCGAAACGTCGAAATAAACCACGTTGTGACCGTTCACGGAGGATCTGATTGATTGATTGATTTGTGGGGTTTAACGTCCCAAAACCACTTCTGATTATGAGAGACGCCGTAGTGGAGGGCTCCGGAAATTTTGCACGGAGGATCTACTTGACTATATATATATATATATATATATATATATATATATATATATATATATATATATATATATATATATATATATATATCGCACTATTGTTTAAATAAATATCCAAAAAAGCGTCGCATGCAAGTTAGTAGAATTCACAGATTCCCAACGTATATAGTGAATTCTTAAATAAAATACACGCTTCAACATCTCTTTCAGCCACCGGGACTTCTTAGGTACGTGTGTGAAACGTCGTGTCTGACAGAAGTTAATTTATCTGTCCGTTTTTTTTTGGAGCAGGTCATCGCGATTATATAATACGCTAATTACTTAACAAGTGTAACAAAAACAGAGTGTGTGAGAGAGAAGCACGATTCAACAAATACTCTGCACGCCTTGCTGTCAGGCCACATTGTTTTCGTGTTATTTTTTTTTGCTGTTACTAAGGCAAAAAAAAACGAGGAAACAACAGCAATATCAACAATTGTTTTTTTTTTCTAGCAGATGTTTTTTTTTGTCATTTGACAAACAAAGAACGGCGATACAGAAACAAGTGACATAGTTGACATTGCAGTCCCCCGCCAATACGGTATCCCCGTTCAACGGAGCGTTTGCAGCCGCTCCACCCGCATCGGGCGCGAAACGCTGCTTTCCTGCAGCTGCAGACAAGGAAAGTTGGAGCATATGGAGCCCGTAACTTTGTCTCACTATCATCGAATTGCCGCAGGTGCGCCCGCCCTCGTCGGTCTGTCGATGGACACGCCGAGCTGTCTTGAGCAGAACGGTTCCGTATGCGTGAAGCCAGCATGTATTGTGTCACAAAATTGGACGAGCACTCTTCTTTTTGTTTTTTTTCTTTTTCCGGAGTGTCATCCACGCGGTAGAGTGAATGTTCACCGGGTGTGCACCGATACAATAAAGTGGACCCGGATTAACGAGACTATTGTGTCAGCTTTAACTGGCCGTTCGATATGTGGGGTTTAACGTCCCAAAACCACTATATGATTATGAGAGACGCCGTAGTGGAGGGCTCCGGAAATTTAGACCACCTGGGGTTCTTTAACGTGCACCCAAATCTGAGCACACGGGCCTACAACATTTCCGCCTCCATCGGAAATGCAGCCGCAGCAGCCGGGATTCGAACCCGCGCCCTGCGGGTCAGCAGCCGAGTACCTTAGCCACTAGACCACCGCGGCGGGGCTTTAACTGGCCGTTCATACGCAGGGACAACAAACGTTGGTTAAATGTAGAGTAAGTATTTTACGGTCATACGGAGGACTATTTATTTTGACCTCCTAGGTACGTTCTTTGTTCTTTATCTCAGGGAAGTACTATCGTGTTTTCCTTAGTTAAATAGAGCTCCATATACACGGAATGCATTTTTAGCGTTCTTGTAATTTATTTACCTCTTTATTTATACTGTCGATTCCTGATGGGATCGAAAGTATAAATAAATAAATAAATAATTTTTTTCGTATTTGGATGTGCTATTATTACGATGTATCATTACATTTTCTTGTTTCGTCGTTAATAACATGTGGCGTACGTCCCAAAACCAAGATTTGATTATGAGAAATGATGTAGTGAAAGGCTCCGAAAATTTTGACCATCTGGTGTTTTTTAGCGTGCAGTGACAGCACACAGTGCACGGACCCTAGTTAACTGCCGATATTTTCTTAACGCGCAATGAAATTTTTGCTATTTTCATTATAACAAGAGAACATGCCCTCGCTGTAATGATACCTGAAGGCATTGTCAGATAAATAAATAAATAAATAAATAAATAAATAAATAAATAAATAAATAAATAAATAAATAAATACAGTTCTGCTTCTTGCAAATCTGTCCCTAACTAGAGGGTCAGTGCATTCGTCTACGCGGAAGTGCTATTTATTGTAGTTGTCGCCGTTTTTCTTTCACTCGGTAATCTTGCTGCAAAACTTGGTTTTCTAATGGCGGTGTCTTGAAAGGATGCCACATGATTTGACTTTGGTTGTCTGTTATTACCTTAGCCCATTCGTTACCGCAGGAAAATTGGCCGCAAGTTGTAGGTTTTAATAATTATTTCCTTTATGAATAATATAATATGTATGTAATGTAACACAGTATTTCAATACAAAGCTAAGCGCGTTGCCTACACTGAGAAAAAGTTCAGGAGAAGGTAGAGTATCAACGCGATGAAAAATTATTGCAACACATGTTGGCACAGGAGGAAACGTTTTTAAAAGCGTAATTGTTTTCTTCGCGGACCAGTTGCAACTTTAAAGGAGACAAGTACGCCTGTCGAAACGCCTGCCCGAGCGACACTCCGTGTTCCATTGACTTTTGATTGTTGTGCACGTTGCGTACATTGGGTATGCTCTAACGATGCCACCCGAACTCAGAGCAACAGTTCAACTACTGCAGGAATCGATACGATCTCTATGCAGGTGCAACACGCAACAATATCATTACAGAGACAGTTTCCATTAGGAAACTTTGAGGCTTCCGCCAAGTAGGGACAGCCCGTGATCTTTCTCTTTTTTAAGTTAAATGTTGCATAAGACCGTGACAAAGTAATACGTATGTTGAATAATACTTTTAAGAAAACATTTAAGACAAGAGACGGCAACAAGTGCGGACTCTTGTCTATATGTGTAAAAGTTTCGGCGTTAAGGATGTGGCTCGCGAACCCACAAGACTTGTCGGTTCGCGCCAACGAACTCGAACTCACAAGCCGTTAATGACGTAGAGCATGCGATGACATTTGTTTTACTTATTCGGCTGTTACAAGAATATAATGAGATACGGATTGGGAGAACTTTATTGACAAGACTTCTGATAGAAATCGTGGTTAACCTAAGGAAACATGTCGGGCCTGTCACATGGATAGGCCAAGCTGGTATAAATGAAAAAAAAAAAAAACGCACATGGACATTTAGTAAAATAAACAAAATATACAAGTTTGTTGAAGTTATCTGTTCTAGAAAATCTCAATTTTGCCAGTTTTTCTAGATTTAAACGCCTCGTGAAAGCTCATTTTGTTTAAGTGCATGCCGTGAACATTTCTTCATATGCTGTGCCTTTCATAACTGTGTCCATGCAGGCAACTTATAAGCAAATTTTTTAAGTGCGCATGCCTATTTCTTTCGGCAATTTTTTTATCAGCACTCGCGTAAGCTTCATGGCGCGTTCAAGAACAAGCACTCGAGTTCGTGTATTTTATTCAAAGTTACACTGCCTTTCTCTCTCGTTGTTTTCCAGTCAAATTCTTCACCTCGTTGCGCAAGCCACCCTTGTTTACATGATCATCAATTTCGCGAGTCCCGAAAGTATGCACAAGTAAGTGAAATAATGTTCTTACGTTTTCAGTTGGGCGAAAATGCATGACACGTGGCGAGCAAGCTTGCACGAAGGGCTTTGATGCGCGGTGTTAAGGAAGCCACACCTTTTCTATGAGTGTTTTCCGGGGCGTTTGAGTGACATGTCTTGTGTGTAGCTATGCCAATGTGCTTACACGATTGAAATTACAGGGTTCGACTAGATGAGCTAGGTTTTTCGCACTTAGTTGAATGTTTAGCAGCGGGAGTGGGGCTATAAGTGCGACGTCACGAAGGGACGGCGCTGCAGTTTAGTCAATATTGCTCAACATGGCTGTACTATATATATATATATATATATATATATATATATATATATATATATATATATATATATATATCTGCAGAGGGGTGAGATGGGGCGGGGGGGGGTCAGGAGAATTTTGATTTGCCATCTCCCACCCTTGGTCTCAGGCTGGGCTGGGGGACACTCCTTGCAAGTGTACCCCTTTGATATGAAATTTCTCTCCGTCAAACATCATATCTGAATAGCTTGAGAGATGATAACGTTTATATATATATATATATATATATATATATATATATATATATATATATATATATATATATATATATATATATATATATATATTCTTTCTGGCGTGTCAATGGGTTCAGTTTCAGTACCCCTCGGCTGTGAAATACTACTGAAATCGCAACTGGCAGCCGATCTGCTTCGGGAAAGGCTCAACAGAACAACGCAATCAGGCGAGATGACATCGCACATATAATTTTTCGATTTGGTACATCGAGGCATAATTTTAATTTTAAATGAGTAAGAACAGAACGCCATGATAATACATGTGTCCCCTCCGCGACGTTTCTGGATTTACGGCGCTGTTAATCTATACCTTTATGGGCATAAATTCTCAACCATGTTTGCTAAATTCTCAGAAAGCAACAAGAATTCATGCACACGTGGAATCGTTGTGGTTTGTGCACCGCTTGCGACGAAATTAATAGGCGAAAACGACATAGTTTCTGCGCCACGAGTAAAACCGCTTGAAGACGGAAGGAAGAACGAGGTTGGGGTGAAGTTACACGAACGCAACGCAATTCGCTTGCCGGCCGAACCGCCATTCTTTGAAGCTATCCCACAGACACTAGCTCCAGCGTTTCCTCGGTGATCTCGTATACAATAGATAATGGTTTCTCCCATTGAGCTATACCTTCGCGCGCGTGGCTTGAAGGCGTATAATTGTGGCAATTACGACCGACCAGCTTTACTGGCGTGAAAGAGAATGGTATGGTGCGTACATTAAAGACGTGAGGCATTTAATTTCTTCGTGTGGCTATTGTTTCGGTGAATGAGCAAAAAAATAAATAAATGAAAGAAGTAGCAACTGTCTCGCTTTTTTTATGTCTTTGATAGCAGTAGCAATGTAATGTCCACTTCTTCTTGTCCTCGTCGTTTTTCGCCTCTGTTTTTCCTTAGGAACCCTGCGTGCCGCATCTTCAAGACGGGCACGTCACATCACGTGACCCCTTTCTTGCCGGCATTATTGCACCGCCTCATGTTTTCTTACTGCCACGTCATGACAGCTCAAACGTTGAACGTTATAACATCCGTCGCAGGTGCTGCAACTGTATATTTTCGGTCGCTTCGACTGCCCTCGCGTTTGCACGGGTTGTGTCTGCATCCGTGTTTGTGTGTTTGTCCGTGCGTGCATGTACATGTGTTTTTACATGTTACGGATGGGAAACCTGGGTAGATAAAGGAAAGTTTGGTTGGACAGTAATTGTATCTCATCGTCAAGGACACCTTGAAGACGAAAGACAAGGACAGTGGTAGAGGGTGGCACCATAAAGAACAATACGAGTGCTTGTTTCCATGTCCACTCTTTCGGTGCCCCAATTTGGAACGTGACCCAAAGACATCACGAATGCGCCTGTTTTATCCGTGTAATTGCCATCGCAACGGAGGTGTGTAACCTAAGGCCACGAGGACAAAGCCGAGACGCATTAGGGGCTGCCTACTTCATGGCTGCTTTTGCTGCTGCTGCTGCTGCTGCTGCTGCGGGAGCCAACTTTTGACGCTGTTTTATCTGATTCTGACAGAAATTGTGCGCACAGAACTTGATGCAATCGTTCTGGATGAGCCGACCGCAGCCTCAGTTCCATGCATCATTCAGCGTAGATAGACATTGTTTTTTTTTTGTGCCTCCGTAGTCTGCTGCGTTGACGCCGGAGGCTGCTTCGCCGAACCGTGTAGTATGGCTTGTCATGCTCGGTATACTTTTGCGCCCGCACTAGATAATGAGATATCGTATACGGAAAATGTCCAGCTGATTGATATTAAATTTTAATTGCTGCTGATGGCTTTAGCTTGGGCCAAGCTATATATATATATATATATATATATATATATATATATATATATATATATATATATATATATATATATATATATATATATATATATATGCATGTGACAGGCGAGGAGACCATGAATAGAGAGACGAACCTATTAAGCTCTCGCACTCTCGTTCATTTCATGATACAGTCTAAGTTTCTATATCACAGTATATTGGAAGTATGTATAACAAGTATGACAAGAAATGTGAACGACATTCACATAAATTAAACACAGAAATGGTTGACGCGTGCATGAACACAATGATCACAGGGAGCACTTAAATTAGCCTTCAGTTGTTTCGTAGACGTTTGGGTCAGAGCCTCGCATTTATTGTCTTAAAAAAAATCTCGACTTCTTGAGTTATAGTGCAGCAGCGTCTTGAATAAAGCGCAATTAAGTTATTGGGATTAAGGCAGTTTCTCACGACGAATAATTTCACGTAGGCGCGCTAGGGAGAGAAAATCGAGTGAACGATATCTCGAATTTGGTTATCTGTCAATAAATGTCTGTTCGGGGGAAAAGAAAAAAAAAGGCGTCCACGTCCACGCAAAAGCTGCAGCTGTAGTATAGCGGGAAAGTGATGTGTGAAATCGTGTCTCCCAAATGTGGTTATTGTTACTATACTTATACACCACCATTTATTTATTCACTTTCTTTTGCCGTCTTTCTCAAAGGCTTTCTTAGACATGCTTATTTTTGTTGAAGTTGCGTGTGCAGTTTCATGTGCATAGGTGTCTTTCGTTTATTATTGTCTTTGAAAATGTCTCTTTTATTTCATTTCTTCGTCCTGGCCACTTCGTTCCTTCTTTGGCACCTTGTCTCCCCCCCCTCCCCACTTTTTTTTTCAGAATTGCGCTGGCGGTCGGCATGCTCTACCTGTCTGTCATCCACCTAATGCGGCAGACGTACGACTACGGGGGATACCACCTGGACGTAACGGGGTAATGGTCTACGTTATACTACACAGGCCCCTGCTACATTGCACCAACTGTTTAGGTGCACAACACTCTAGGGGTAGACCCTTTTCGAAATCGTAAAGTTAGCTTTCTAGCTAGACAGTTTAAACAACTAATGGCGGTGTTCGCTCACTGCAAACAGCCTGTTGAAGCGTGGTTTGCTTACGCAATGGCGTGAAGAACGTAAAGTCTACTCTCTTAATATAAGCACTTATAATAGACAAGTCCTAGAACTTCAAGCACATCTGCGCTTGAAGCACGACAGATGTCGCCATTACTTGAGCAAATATGCAGGTCAGAGAAGCGCACTTGCAAATTATCAAAAGGGTCCCTGGTCGTTCATCGACTCTCTCATGTAGCATGTTCACACAGGCGGAAAACGAAGCTACAAATGCTCGAAATAAGTGTAAGATGAAGCAACAAAGTATAGTGTAATATGAACCACAGAAATAACCAACAATAATAGCAAAAAATGAACTAAAAGCACGAAAAACGCATCCTGTGCAAAGTGAACGTCAAAGGACGGAGCACGAGAAAAAAGAAAACAGAAGAGCGTGTCTAACAACTCAAGTTTAATGAAACAAAAATAAACTAAACGAAAACCAAAGCATGCAAGAGCAAGACGCTGAGCACGATACAGAGCAAATGAAAGCAAATCTTTCATTTGCTTTTGTGGTGTTCAGAGTCTTATTTCGATTGTCTTCATGTCTGTTCCTGACCAGACGGGTTTCCGTCTTACTATCGATTTCAGCATAACCTCGCCTCAGGCTGCGTATACACTCCACCGTTTACGTCCTGCACGCAGTCTGGTTAAAACAATCGAAATCACTCGACAGTATTCAGATACACACAGGGGTGTCTTGTCGCGAGGGATTACACGCGGAGCAATGGTTTGTCTATACAAACCAGTCACTTTTGAAAAAAACAAGTATACATGCGAGTGTGATGATCGGGTCGCATCGCATGGGCTGTAGAATAGCACGGATAAACATGCTCACAGGACCGAGCAAGCACAAGACCGAGTTGACTGGTGGAACATGAGAGAGGCCTTTGTCCTGTAGTGGGCGTAGTCAGGTTAATGATGATGACGATGATGATGACATGCTCACTAACTTCGTTTTAGTTCCTTTCTTTTTTCATTGTTATATTCAATTAACAAAACAAGAAGTCGCAATTCGGTGTAATCAACTCACCGAAGAGGAATAGTAGGAGGCAGGAGTAATTCGAGGCAATTGATTGTCGTTTTGTGGGCGCCTTAAGCATGTCTCCATGCCCACCACTTGACATGGCATAGCCCCGATCAGTCATAGCTACCTCAACCAGTCGGGCTTAGGCAATACCCTCAGTGTCACGCTTGTAGATAGGTACATCAAGCGTGTACGTAAATTCTTTACCAACGTCGTATTAGTAGGCCCCATTAGAAAGAGCCATGAAGTGGACGAACTCAACAAGAACACCGCACTTCATGAGCGTGCGCATGTGTGTGTGTGTGTGTGTGTGTGTGTGTACGTGTGTGTGTGCGTGCGTGTGTGTTGTGTGTGTGCGTGTGTGCGTGCGTGTGCGTGCGTGTGCGTGTGTGTGTGTGTGTGTGTGTGTGTGTGTGTTTTGGCGCACATGCGAGTGAAGTGCAGCATTTCTGAGATGGCATTTGTTTCAAGCATTTGATGCACGGTGTTCTTTCACGCCGCAGTCCGCTGATGGTGGCTACGCAGAGGGTGACCAGCATAGCGTTCAACCTGCACGACGGTCTCACCGAGAAAAAGGATGTCATTCTGCACCCCGAGCAGAGAAGGCAGATGATCAGGTGAGGGCTCCGTGGTGCAGATTGTCCCGTTTATTACAATATATATATATATATATATATATATATATATATATATATATATATATATATATATAGGCATTGAGTCAAAGGGGCAGTGCAGAAAGTAAGTTTCATTATACATAGAATATGCCATACTCATCAAACACCAGCAGCAGTTTGCATGACACTGTTACAACCGAGGTACGAAAAAAGTAAGTTCACACAGCACTGATAAAGCGAATCTATCGCACCAAGCATCTTCAACCAATAAGTACGCCGCAGTCGTCGGCGGTTCTGCGCACAAGTATTACGCGCATGCACATGTAATAGTGAGCGTGCGTGGAGCGCGTTCAAGTGTATTTATTGCCTGATTAACATTTGTGGGGTCTCGAAGTGGCGAGCGAGCACCAGGCTCTTGTAGTGAATGAACACAGTCGACGCGGCCGGACCACACCAAAACAACACACACATTTAATTAACTATTTTTGAACGACAATATCGTCAGCCGAATTATTATACATAAATTGGGATTACGCTAAAGCAACCTTACGCAATCTTACTGAACACTCAACAACATGACAAACAAGGCGGTGTCGCCAACGCCTGACTCACCACGAGGGCCCCTGGCAGTAGGCCCGCGGTGCCGTGCACCGGGGACACACCGCGAGAGACAACCGTCCGCGCCAAATGTCACCAAGGCTTGCCGCCAGGGGCTCACCACCGGCTCTACTGATCTAACCACGATGATGATAGTGGTGATCAACGATCGCGAACACAACGCCACCTACCACTGTACAGTTGTGACTTCGAAGTACGGCTTCTGAGTGGGACACGTTCGCTGCGTGGCGCAAACAACGTTACAGAAGGTGTCAGCACCCCCACACATTCTGTGCACGAATGTTTTTCGTTTTCTGCTTCTTTCTTGTGGTGGTCTAGTGGCGAAAGTACTGGCCGCTGATTCGCAGGTCACGGGATCGAATCCCGGCTGCGCCGGCTGCATTTACGATGGAGGCGGAAATGTACGCCCGTGTTCTCAGATTCGGGTGCACGTTAAAAAACCCCAGGTGGCCGAAATTTCCGGAGCCCTCCACTACAGCGCCTCTCATAATCATATGATGGTCTTGGGATGTTAAACCCCACATATTAATCAATTACGGGTGCTTCGTTCCGTCACGAGTTCATTTCCTCTTGCGGGAGGATGCCGCAAGTTGGGTCTGAAGGCATTATATGACTAGTCATGGAGAGGGGAAAGAGAGATGGATAAATTAATGGATGGATCACTCCAACTTAATACCCTGTCCTTTGGAACGAGAAATGAGGCACCAAAAATTAAGGAAAAAAGTGCGTGTCATTCCAAATAATTCACGAAATCTTTCCTCATACGTGCCATGTATTGCTATACGTATTAAAGAAAAAAAAAGTAGGGCGCAGCAATTCGTGGCTTCCGAGAAAATTTATGCTCGATTGCAGTGTCGTTTAAGCTAGCGCATCAAGTATCAAGGTTGCTATTGACGTATACCTGAATCTCGCGAAGGAGCACCGGTAAAAGTGGTGAAATAAGCGACCGGACAAGGAAACCGACCGAATGGTGGCACGTATGTGCACCCGCCTTTTCGATAGAGCAGTCAATGAACTTGCACGTGTGGTTTTCTGCCGTACAGTGAAATGGCATTCCGGACCGTGCCTGTGCATGACGAAGTGCTCGTCGCTAATGGTTCCTCGTTGATCAAACTTTTTTGTTTTGTATGGACTTAAATTAACTAGCGAACGCAGTTCTAACTTTGGAACGTTCTTGAGGAAAACTTTAACTTCAACAAGTTATTATGTCATATGTGCACGTCAGCTTTCGCCTGAGAGTTATATAGTGACAAAAATTCTTTGTATCGTTTTATTATTTAATCATTAACGTGTTTCACTCGTATAGGAATTTCTGAGGACTCTGTGGACGTTTTTTTTTGTCTCGTTTTCCTACGCATAATATGACCTTGAATTTTTTTTTTCAGAATCAGAAATAATTTTATTATGTCATCAGGAGCGTTAGAAATTGTTAGTATACCGTATACAGAATTAACTAGTGAATGCAGTTTGTAAACGTATGAAAGGAAACTTCTAATCTGGACATTTATTATATTATGTGCATGTATGCTTTCGTGTAATTCGCCATGGTGGTCTAGTGGCTAAGGTAATCGGCTGCTAACCCGCACGTCGCGGGTTCGAATCCCGGCTGCGGCGGCCGCATTTCCGATGGAGGCGAAAATGTTGTAGGCCCGTGTGCTCAGACTTGGGTGCACGTTAAAGAACCCCAGGTGGTCGAAAATTTCCGGAGCCCTTCCCTATGGCGTCTCTCGTAATCATATGTGGCTTTGGGACGTTAAACCCTACATATCAATCAATCAAGAATGCGTTATATGTTCACGAGTAACTTGTGTGGAAGTTTTCTATATAGCAGCTCACAGGTTCTGAATGGGCGGCACCTTGTGCATGTTGCTACGTTACTGTATTTCATAGTGAACGTCGAAAACGGCGTCGAAGACGACGACGTGATTCGAGTCTGGCGCGCGTTTTGCCGTTTGGTCTATGGGGTTGGGCGCAGTGCAAATACACTCTAAATACTCCTCATCCGTACGCCTTTACGTGACAGTATTTGTAGTTTTCACGATGCATTCGCATGATTATGCCGTTGACTACCACTTTGGCAATGTCGCATTTCACGTAGTATAACGTATAGTTCGGCAACACTCCTTCCAAATCACGGGGAATTTTCGTTCGTTTCTGCTTTGAATATACCCCGCATATTTTATTTTAAAGACGTCATTCTTTTAACGTGAACTCGAGGCGTTAGATAAGCTGGCATATATATGTATTGTAGACAAGCACGATTTTCTCTGGCAACAAAGAAAGATCATAGAGAAAATAAGAGGTAGCGGATATTTTATAGTTGACATCATATGAATGAATTGGGCCTGGGCAGGCCACGTAAATCGTATGGCAGACAACAGGTGGACATTGATAGCAACGCAATGGTTACCATGGGATGGGAAACGCAGTTCGGAAAGCCAGAGAGTTAGATATAAGTAACAATATGAATAATTTTGCACGTGTCGAGATGGAACCATCTCGCAAAAGGATGGCGTAAACCATCGAGATAACTGAAAGAGGTCTCCATCCCGCAGTGGAGTAAGACAGGCTGACTGTGATGATGATATAAATTAAGGATCGTAATTTTATGGCGTGCCCCTCCGCGGTGGTCTAGTGGCTAAGGTACTCGGCTGCTGACCCACAGGTCGCGGGATCGAATCCCGGCTGCGGCGGCTGCATTTCCGATGGAGGCAGAAATGTTGTAGGCCCGTGTGCTCAGATTTAGGCAGGCGTAAAAGAACCCCAGGTGGTCGAAATTTCCGGAGCCCTCCACTACGGTGTCTCTCATATTCATATCGTGGTTTTGGGACGTTAAACTCCACAAATCAATCAATCATGAGTTTTATGGCGCATACATATTTCAAGTGAAAGTTTTCTCACTAATCAAATCAACAAACACGCATGGTGTCTCGCGCCCACAAACAAATACGAATAGATGTGACTCCACGACTGCAAGCGCCATCAGTCGCCAGGCAGCATGGTCATTACTGAGCGTGTGCGTCGTGTTGCTGCCTCTCCTTTCAATAGCGCCCGTCCGAAACTTTTGAGATGACGCGACCTCGCGAGGCGTTTGAGGGAAGGCAGTGCACGCGAAACGACCAGAAATCCCCTTTCGCTCAGCTTTTTCGCACCCTCCGACTCCGTCGTCGCCTTGTTTTGCAGGCTCGACGTGTTCTGAATGTTTACGACCCTTTGTTCTTGTGACACTTCTTTTTTCCCTTGCTCTTTTCCTCGTGCGGTAAATAGCTCACATATGTATACTTCGCTGTTTCGTTTCGGTGGCGCAGAACACGAAGTCAGTTGCCGAGCTGTTGCTGACAGTGAATAACAGCGTACATGCATAAGCTACTACGTTTTTTTATTTGTTTTATATATAAATGCGCTGTGAGCGAGTATGCTTGGCGAGCGCGAATGCCAAATAACGCTGAGGCGTGTGCAGACACGGGGGTATATATGAGTGTAGTGTTTCAGAGGATAAAATTGTAACTTTAAGGCTCTGTGGAAATCGACGGAGTGGATATGTTTACTTAAAAATAGCACAAGGAACTCGTACGAGACTACATTTGCAGCTTCGTGCTGTATTGCAGGATCGATTACTCTTACTTTCATTTATGGAAAGCATATAAACCATAGTGCATAAGCTGAGTCTATCAGCATCGTGCAAGATGTTGTTTGACCCGAGTTTCGTACCACTTTCGAAACTCTTCTGGAAATTCCTAGCTTGTTCCAAGCGCCACTTTGACGTGAGGTTTAAGGAAAGTGTCCGGGTGAGGGGAGGGGGAAAGAGGATAACACATTACTTTGTATTCAGCAAGGCAGCAGTTCGAATAAGTTGGTGTTTCGTAAGTACAGCACGTATTAGCGCGATACGTATAAGGAAAAAAAAACGGCGACGCATACGAAGAGACAGGCTGGCGCTCTTCGTGCGTGTCGCGACTCTGTTTTTTATGTGTGCTGCGCTAATACATGCTGTGGCTTTTATTAGTTCTTACCGGCGGTGCCACGTATTGGCGACGAAATGAAACTCGGAAAGTGTAACGACCTCTGCATTCGCTGGCACGCTGCGCTCTCCTCTACTATAGAGAGGGGCATTAGTACCCGGTGCTATATAGTACGAGAATAGACAAAATCTTGGTCTATTAGAAAGCTGTCTCAATAAAAAATTATAGAGGGTTTCCTTTGCAGCTCCGCGCTGCAAACGCGTAGACGACAATTTCAAGTCTTTAGCAAAAAAAAAAATGGAGACTAAACATGTCATTTCTTTTTCTGCTTTAATGGGCCATTACGACTCTCTTTTACTCGGACAGATACAGGGAGGGAAGCTGTCTGCAGTAACGAGTAATCATTTTGCTTTTTGTCTGTGACTGAATAGTTAGTTTAAGTTAATCTTGCAGCGAGCAGTCTCAGTTCTGGCGGTTTTCGCGCTCAATCAGAATTATTATTAGACAGGTTGCACAACGGGCTCTGCTAAACGTACACGCATATTTAAGGACACGAGAGCTTTTTGCATTTCATTTCAACCAAAATGAGGCCGCCGTTATGCAGGACCAAATGACAATATGGAAATAGGCAGTGCGGCGCCACGAACTGTGTAGGCTGTCGCGTCGGTGGAGTTTTATATGTGTAGGCTTCGAACCAGACAGTTTTTCTGCAAACGGCGAGATATTCCATTCTCTTATTAAATGCGAAGTAGCTCTTACGCTGTCCCTCCGTGCGTCCGTACAAACGCGCTACAATGCGCTCCCTTTGCCGCAATTGTTGGAGTGGTGTCAAGTAGGTCACGCCGCAGCTGCGCGTTGACGTCACTCTTTCCCTCACCTGCCGTGTGCTCGCCGCACTACCTGCAGCTGTCGCCACGTCCGTTCGTTCGCTACACCTGCCGATACCACCGCTCACTCCGCTATCGCGACCGCTGCTCGCGAATTTTCCAGCGCTAACCACAGCACCCGCGTTAGCACCGTTCAATTCACGACGCCACCCGTGAGCAACAGTGCTGCATAGCACCCCGTCAAGGTTCCCTTTAGGAAAAAGGTGTAAATTTTAGGGGCGAAGGTCCTCTTAGTCTAACCTTATCATGTGCCACGCGTAACCAAGAGTAGAAGAGAAGAAAAAGAAAAGGAGGCAGTATCTCTCGAACAATAAATAGACGGCGCTGTCTTATAGAAGTACATAAAAACTGCAGTTGAGTGAGGATATTCTAGATGGCGCTGTACCGCTGCTCTACCGATTGGCTGCTGCGCGGGTTGTGCCTGGGTGCGCGAGCAAGGAGTGCCTCCCTCAGTCTCCATGGATAGTCGCCGTACGTGGTGGATCGTTGGTGGAGCGTGGACGAAGCAGAGCGGCGGGCGCGTTGAAGACGCTTGCGCTCGGCTTCCATGGCTTGCGCCTCGTGGGTGTTACCCACGCGCCGTCTACATTCTCAAACGCGATCGGACGCATGGACGCATGCACGGACAGACGGATGGACACACGAACGCTTCGCCCCACTCATTATCATTCACTCCATGGATATGCTGTGATTTTTTTTTCGGTAGTCCATGCGCTTCTGCTGCTTAGAACTTTGACTCAGAAAGTATCCTTACTTTACAATATTGCTTTCGGAATAGGAGGACACAACTCAATGTGTTGGTCATGTGATTTGTTTTGGCGTTATAGCCTGAAGTTTCAGAACTTAGGCTTAGACCGTCTGTCCTGATATGTGGGTCATTCCGGCGACGGCGCAAAGTTGTCGACGGGACATGTTCGGAGGTTGTTCCCTACTTGAGCGGACACAGTGAAAGTGTCACACTCAGAAATAGAGGAAAAAAATTTGCAGCATATCCACGGAGTGGATGATGGAGAGTGGGGCGAAGCATCCGTCCGTGTATTCGTTCTTGCTTCCGTCCACCCATGCGTCCATCCATGCGTCCACCCATGCGTCCATCCGCCCGTCCGTGCGTGCGTCTGTACGTGCGTCTGTACGTGCGTCCGCACGTCCATCCATGCGCCCGTCCATGCGCTCGTCCATGCATCCACCCTGCGTCCGCCCATGCGTCCATTCGTTTGTGCAGCCATCCGTGCGTCCGTCCATGCATCTGTCTGTGTGTCCGTTCGTCCATCTAGTCAACACTCCAAGTACAACAATCTCGCATCTTTTCATTATATATTCAATTCAATTCAATTCAATTTTATTTCATCCCAAGGATGAGCGCAGGCTCGGGAGAAAAGTGACGTTTTGTCACTTGAGGAGAACCCGAGCCTCCCTAATACATGGCAAGCAACGTGGACATGAGTAAAGAAACATAAGCCATGAACATATAGGCAACGAACATAGGCCATGAGATGTTTAGCGCAGTACAAGTGTCACACAGTCCCGTTAATTAGGGAGGCGATCGCCGGGCTAATTCCAAGGGCTGAAGTATCGGCCCCCCGAACCACACCACGAATGCGTGGACAATTTAGAAGTGGTCCTTTTTGGAATGCCAGCGGACGCCGGCTGTGGCCCAAAGAACAAATCAGAGCCGAGAGTTGATAAACAAACAAAATTATATTCTCAATAATGGCAGATCGAAAACAATACACAAGAATGCCCACTCCACAATAGTTGCATACAATATGTCACCAATCAAACAACGTACTACAAAGTACAATCAGCCACACTCAAAACAACGGACACAAACAACAATACACACTACAATGCAGTCGCATGCATTGAACGACCAAGACACTTAAAGACTAAAGAGATAGAAAACCTATTCAGTCCAAAGTCCTTGGAACAAAAGTCTGGATGATACTCTTCCGAGAATCACTCACTCAAAGTCCAGCGTTGTTGTCGTTCCGCTGCCCCCTGAAGTTTCTCTTCCAAGAAACCTCGCGTCTTCAAATGGCCACTCTCCAAGCTTCGAACTTCTTCGCCGGAAACACGTCGGCTTCACACACGCAGCTGTTGCCACGCGTCTTCGCTCGATAGTGGTAAACACACGCTCTTGCCTGTAGCTCGAGCCTTCACCCCTCAGGTGAAAATCCTCCTCTTCTCCTGCTTTGTCGCTACGGACAAAACCTTCGCTGACTACACGGCGGAATCCCTACGCGCTCTGGCGCTAACTTCCGTCTTCTCCTGCTCTGTCACTACGGACAGAACCTTCGCCGACTACACGGCGGAATCCCTACGCGCTCTGGCGCTAACTTCCGTCTTCTCCTGCTTTCTCGTCTCGGCTGCTCCGTTAAATACCTTCCGCGCGACATTCCAGAAAGTTCTCGTCATTTCGTCGGCGCGATACGCAGCGAAGGCTGGGGAGAGGCGCGAGACTGTACGGGGGCCGTCCCCGACAGATGACTCAACCCGGCATACACGCCCCTTTCCTTCTGGAAATTTCTGGGGCTTGCTCGGCCGCCGATGTGGGGTGAGGAGGTTCGTCAGCGAAGCCACGCTTCCGAGGGGAGAGCGTCGCGCGCCCGGGGAGCCTTTAGATGTTTGTTTTCTTTTTTTTCGTGGACCTCGCGGCGTCACTTCGGCGCGTTATCGCAAGAATTTGGCGGCGCGCCTATTTTTAGCGCTCGTTCTGTGACAACAAGTCGGAAGATGCACGTACAGTAATGCTATGTACAGAGACTAATATGCGTAAGTAGTTCGGCACAAATTCCGAAGTACAATGCAAAATATGACGGAATACAAAATACTATATATATATTCCGCATATAGAAGCACCGCCATCCAGCAGACATTCCAAGGACTAAACGAGAGGTGGCACACGCACACTTTCTTACGGCTGGCGCTTCGTGTCTACTTCCCACCTTTAACCACCTCGAGTTCATGGTATATACTAGTTAACTGTATTCATGGCACTGCGGCCCAACGCTCGCTAAACCTTTCTGAAACAAAGGAGGTTACGTCCAGCAAGTATAACGTAGCAACCTTTTCTTGTCAGATACTGCTTAATGTACATGCTAATGGCTGCTAAAGGGGAATGAGAAACAGCAGAATTTGGCTTTTAGTTAACGCAAACGCTGCGTTTTTTTTATTGTTCAACAACGCACATGAGAAATCTCCCACCGGCACCCCCTTGGAGGTCAAAGCGTAAGACATGTTACGCACTACGAGGGACGAACGGGTGCCGCTTTAAGGAGCTTCGCCCCTAATATACATGCAAAATATTTAGATACCGACATTGTTATGCAAGATAATATAATCAGGACCACAAAAGCGAATAAAATAAGCACATATTCACTCTTACAGGCCCTCTCGTCAAAAGCTCAACGATAGTTATACTGCATGACCACCGTAACCTGACCAATTTTCACTCGTCTGCTTCGGCCGTTCCGCTTCCCGCTGCTGACATCGTACGCGCCCGTTAATTGGAAGGTCGTCGACTCGAACAATGCCTCACTGTGACAGGCCGCTTACTACGCGGGTGGAGAACAAGAAGACGCAATAAAAGATCCCGCTTTCGTCTATACAGCAACAAAGAATGAAATAAGGAAGGAAGGAAGGAAAGCAAGAGAGAGATAAATAAATAAATAAAGAAAAAGCGAGGCAGTTTGCTCGTTTGTGCTTGTTTGGATCCATGCGGATATCCCGCGAGCTTCTGCATTTTTCACTCTTTGTTTCGCTGTCTGCGTCGATTCATCGCTTCAAATACGAGCAATGACAACGTTCCACCCGATTATTTCGGGCGGATGAATAGCTCAGTCTACGATAGGGCCTGTCACAACCAAAACATCGCCAGATCACTCCTGCGTGGCAGGTTGGTGCCCCGAGATTTTATTTTTATTTTATTTAGTACATACTGCGAACCATAAATGGTCCAAGCAGGAAGGGCACATCACATAAGAAAACAGGAATAACATGCACCATACATAATGCAATTCACTCTACTTAATTCACGATGAATGGGGACCACATAATTTGTTCCAATCCGACACTGTCCGTGGGAAGAAAGAATACATAAAGACATCAGTTCTTGTGAAATATGGGGTAAGCAAATCGGGATGGTGATGTCGGGTCTGCCTAGTTGATAGTAAAAATAGATATGGTGATGGATCAGTGGCGAGGTTATTGTTAAGTAGCAAGAAAACAAAATCAAGCCGTTGTTTGAGTCTGCGCGAAGCAAGTGGCTGTATGCCGCTTGCAGTCATTAGTGCAGAGGGTGAATCGGATGGTAAGTATTTGTTGTATATAAAACGAACTGCTTTCCTTTGAACCCGCTCAATTTTATCAATATTAAACTTAGTGTAAGGACCCCATACTGTGCTGGCTTCTTCTAATTTAGGCCTTACAAAATAAAAATAAGAAGCTTTACATTTGGAGGGCAGTTACGCAGTTTATGTCTTAAAAAGCCGAGTTTTCGGAGGGCAGCTGAACATACGTTATCTATGTGGACGTTCCAAGATAAATTGTTAGTTATGGTCAAGCCCAAATATTTATAGCTAGTGACCTCTCTCAGGATTGACGGCCCAAGTGGTAGATATAGTTGGTAGATATAGATTTAACTGTGTTCGCACAGTAATTAAGGGTAGCTAGCTGGATTCCCAGAGAAAGCAAGCGGGTTATGGGGAGACAGAAAGTTAGGTGGAAAGATGAGATTAAGAAGTTTGCGGGTAGAAAATGGCAGCAGCAAGCACAGGACCGAGCTGGCTGGCGTAATATGGGAGAGATCTTTGTCCTGCAGTGGACGTAGTCAGGATGATGATGATGATGATTATGATGATTATGGTGATGATGATGCACAATAAATCACGATAACCTATATCCCGTGCATTATCTGCGAGTGACAGCGCGTTACTGGTACCATGATGAATTGTATATAGAATTTTAATTTATACGTCGGTTTGAGCGGATGACCGCTCCTGGTGACCTCGCACGTGACGAGGCCGGAAGTCCAGTGGCAAGCGCTTTGTGGGTTTCGCCCATTCTATTTCGAACGCATGTATATTTATCGTTAAACAATAAGGTTATTTTTATTTTCTGTTATATACTATTGCAAATCTTCGCTGATCAAAGTGGAAGAGAAAGAGAAAGAGTTCACAATATAACTTCATTAAAACAGCTTCGTTCCCCCTAAAATAAAAAAAAGTATGTACATACCATGAAGGCACACACACCACTTACAAAGATGTTTCATTAGGACCCTTTATGTACGATATTGTCGCGGCAGGAAATAAGTAAGCGAATGCGTTCTATTCGTGCACTGTCCCATCAAGAAAAAAAAAGAAGCAGTCTTTACAAATGATTGGTTTTATCAAGCACTCCTTATCGGTATTCTTCTGATGAATATACCTTAGTAAACTGTCTCTCACAATGCGTTGTTCTGACGAAGTTCCAAGCTCGTGAAAGCACATCTAGCGAAAAAAAAATATAGCCTGCATGTTTTACTATTTCTTGGTTTTTTTTTTAAAGACGATAGTCTTTCTTGAGGACCTTCGACGGAAGCATTTTGGTCTGTCTGTACGTACGTCTGTACGTCTGTCTGTCTGTACGTCTGTACGTCTGTCTGTCTGTACGTCTGTCTGTCTGTCCGTCTGTCTGTCCATCCGTCCGTCCGTCTGTACATTTGTCTGTTTGTCCGCCCTAACTATACCTCAAACGGCACCATACGGCCAACCCTATCCGCAGCGCCCACCAATATTGCTCAAGGTTTAGCGTTCATAGTTGTGCGATTGTCAACTAAAAGAAAGCAAATATTGCGCATATCTGAGGCGCCATAACAACATGTCTATGTTTTGTATGTCTGCCTTTATATTAGAAACTGCACACACAAATACCTCTAAGGAACAGTGTAGCGTTTAACGCGCTGCGCTCACAGTGCAACGCGATGCTCAGGAAGGTGTTTCCAACGCTTTGCTACGACGGCACGGTGGTGGCACCTGCCCGTCACTTTCCTTTCTACACCTTATCACATCCGTGACTGGCGCGCATCTTTCTCCGTGGTCGCGTACGCCTTCGTTTTCGAAGATAACTGCCAGATAGCGCTCGTGTCTAACGTGCGTAGATGCGCTTGTTCGCCTCCGTTACACGCTCGAGGCACTCTAAGGCAGCGTCTTCAGAATACCATTCACTGATTTCCTTGCGCAGAACACCAAATAAATGTTTTGTTCACTCTCTCCAGATGCAAGACTATCGTCTTTGACGACATTTACAGTGTAACATGTAGATTCGGGCCAATTTTTTGTTTTTCATTTTTACGCAAACAATGAAGGTCACAGCGTTACAAGGTATTGAATGTGCGAAACAGAACTCACGCACAACTATATGGAATAAAAAAAAAGGTTTTCGTTCCTGAATAAACAGCTCATAACTGCCTACTTCGAGAACTACTCTTCAATGTTTATCTATGCAGTACAGCTAGACGAAGTTACGATCTACGTGCAATCAGCAACTGAAATACACGAGAGAACTCGTAAGAAGAAAAAAAAAACGATAGAATCGCGCAATTTATGGCTGATCCATCCTGTATTTAGCATTGCACATAATTGTTAAAGCTTTTCCATTTGGTCAGAGGCACAGTTCCATTACAGATTAAGAGGTGGCAAGGCAAGCAGGTTGGTGCTGGTGTTTCCGTATATAAAGGAGCCACATACAGTAACTCCAACATTGCCGCGCTATGCCACCACCAATAGTGTTAATGCATATAGCTTCTAGAGTTACTCTATATTGAAGGGGTTTGGATGACCTCTATTGTGTCCGAGGAGCCGGCAGCCGACAGTTATACCATGAACCAAGAGTGAATGTGCTCATACGCGACAACGATAATGATGCACGACCAACACACAATGATGATGATAATGTACAGATGAAGAGGGTGGGTATAAATGCTTATAATATCGCTACCGATCGAACCATATAAAGTTACTCTAGCCGGTGTCGTGTGGAGGAATGTCCTCCCTATAGGAATACACGTACTGGCGTGATCGCGCTCGCGACTGGCTGATCTCCGCGGCAGCTTTTGCAGTGTTTCTTCAGTGTATTTTGTGTGTGCGGTGGAAGCGCGTGACGGTGCCACGCGAGACGGATGCTCACGAACTCATGCTCACATACACTGGAATTCACTGGTGCTTATCTTGAAATGCTCTTTTTGTGCGTTGCACGGTTAACTGCCATCACACGCGTCTGACTCGGTATGTCCTTTACATCGTAGCCGGATGCCGAGTCCGCTGGAATTCTACAGCTACGTCCTGCACTACCACACGCTCATGTGCGGACCGCTGGTGTTCTTCAACGACTACATGGACTTCATCCGGGGAAAGCAGTTCTTGAGGCACACCGTCCGCACAGGCGTACGTATGCGCACTTGCGCGGTGTATGCGCGAAGGTCAGCATGTGGTGGCAAGGAGAGCCCATGCCATCGCACGATCAATCGTAGTGGCGTGACAGCGAATTTTTAACCTATCGATAACCGGCACTCCTGAATTGTCAGTCAGTTTGCGAGCTCGACACTTGTGCTGCAGTGTACACTCAAGGAAAAAAATAAACGATTAAGATTCGTTTGAATCCATTCGGTGGGTTCTTATTTGCCATGTAATTGACTCTCTTTACAGAAACACATGAACTGTCTTTGGCGACCACGGTACTTTCTTAGGAAAATCGTTGGACCCGGAAAAAAGTTGATGTGCCTCTTTAAAGAGAGTTTTAAAGGGATTTTAAGAGAGTTTTTAAAGAGACTCAGTTTTTTTTAGTGTTTGTGGCTGCTTGAAGCTTGTTGGACAGCCGAAAAAAAACATTGAATGATGCAGGAGGCAACTCTGAATAGACACTTGTCGGTTTTACATCGATTGAAAACAGTGTTCATGTTACAAGAGCGGAATAGTCACATTCAAGGTTCATCGACCCTAGCGAGTGTTAACCAATTTTAGCTGTCACTCAGCCAACGATATATGACCAATGTTAGCCACTGGTAACGAGTGCTGGTAGTATGCGAGTATATGCAGTAGTCGAGGTCACTTGACTTTGACGTGCTCAATAGGTTCTCGCTGTCTTCGGGATCGACCAGTACGTTTGCGGTCATAAATCACAGTTCCCTGTTGCAGAATATGCGTGGAAGAGAGTGCTGTTTTTGTTTTAAGTACAAGTATATAGGCAGCACGGGCTGCTCAAAAGCTCGTAGAATCTGCGCGCAATGTCACAGTGTATGCGTAACAAAAACTTTGTGCACTTAACTTGAATACTGTGGCGTACCAGTTAACATGCCTTTAATACGGCCTGTAGAGCCGAGACGTGACCGATCACATTCAGGCTACAAAACAACCTCCAGATTTAGGATTGCTATAGTCGCTGTAGGAAGTCTTTAGGGAATGCTAGTCATCTACTCAATTTACCGATGGCTGAATTGCAGTACTCAATTGGGGAAGCTCGTTTCACGTGGGGTATTTAAATTAATGACGGCTCAACCTCTTACGACGTTGTAAATCAGTGTACGGCGGGTCGAGCTAAAACGTGTCTTGCCGTGCACGTATACGAAAGGGGTGTGCCACATAAGCAGCGACTGTGTATATACCGCGGCTGCCGCTCCGTTCCGCCACGCAATACGCATATACCCCGTGCACGATGTTAATGTATACCCTCGATAAATGTTGACCTCATCACGTCGCTTCTTGAAAAAGTGCGGTTCGAGTGGCAGCTCAGCTTCTTTCTGATTACTGTAATTAGAGCTAAGGAAAAGGCAGATAGACGCTACTGCACGCGACAGAGATGCTCACTGTGTACGTTCATGCGTGGCTAATCATTTACTAATTATATTACAGTAATTAAGACACTTAATTAAAACACTCGCGTACTCTTTCCGAGTATATACGTTGCAACCTCTACCTGCACTTCCGAGAGATTCAAACTCATTGTTGCTTTCTTTTTATCAATTCAGCTGCGGGGAAACCCCACGTCTGTTGTGGAGCCGTCGCCTAATGTAAGTGACATGTTCTCTTCATTTTTTAAAGACACTATATACCGCAAATGGCGTCTTTCACGCTCTTTGCGCATTGTTACTTTAGGCGTGTGGGTTATCTGACTGGTTGTGGTGTTTCATTAAGTTGTGATTCGCTGCATGCCGGAGAGACAGGTTTGGGTTAGTATTCAGCAAACTGGCGAGCATAGAGGCTCTCAAACGTGCAATAATCAGGACCTCCAGAACGCCGACCACGTTGCAAGGATTGTTCTTCAAGTGAAGGTACCACGTGTATAGATACAGCAGCTTTAGAGAGGATGCCATCCATGGACAGAGGCGCGTGTACATTACAAGACCCACATACGTGTAATGAATAGATATGCATGTACTCAGATTTATGCCAGTAATGTTTATAGCTTTGTCGACTCATTTTACAACAAGTGCGCCATTTGCCTGTTTCAACTCGAATCGCCGGGACACAGCGTTGATCAACCTCGCGTTGAGCATGTCAACCGCTGGAGGATGGTAGTCTAACATTTTTTTTAATGACAGTGCAAAGCAAACAACGAAAATGTCCTGAGGCTGAAACCGCTGTTCGTTTTTTTGTGATGTAGTTGGCCAACTCACAAACACACACAAAAAAATTGACGTGTAGTGCGGTCAGTGTATTGTTTGTTTTTCTTTGTAAAGCAGGACAATATGGGGCAACGAGTCGAATAATTCACTCGTTCTGCGGCTCAAAGGTTCATCGAAAGGACACAGCTTTTCTTGCGTCTGGAATGTTCTAGAGTATACTTTGAAGCCACTCTTAAGTAGCGACAGCTTATAAGCGCGTTTTCCTACTAATTACGCCGGCACGAAATAGATGAAGATTTAAGTACAGATATTATCAAAGATCGACGATCAGCAATAGCAATGCGTATAATTGGCGTTGCATGGCCGCGACGGAAATAAAACGGCCGGAACCGTCATACGCAATGTTCCCGCTCAAGAGGGGGAGCTGCAATACAAAATGTGCGCTGGGCTTAATAGCAAGGACACTGATTTCGCGAAAGCCGATTCTTCGTGCCATGCTGTGCTGTGCTGGAGCTTGGCACGACGTAAGAGAAGGGCTCGGGACGGCTTATAAGTCTCGTATAATTTTGATGGGGCTATATGGTCACGTACGTGCAATAAATGCAGTTATAGGTCGAGCAATACCGGGCAGTTAAGCCGCCCCCATATTGTGCTTCTGCTATTGCTGCTGGTGCAGTGTGTGGTTTATACGTCGCCAGATCGGTGCTATGCGGAAGAGCAGTGGGTAGTTTGAAATTACACTGCGAGTACGCCAGAAAACACAATCACCGAAAGCATGGCTCTATAGACCCAGAAAGAGAGATAATAAACGTTCACCGTGAGCAAGCGCACAGGGCTAACAAAAACAAAATATGTCAGATGAATAAGTGGAATCTGTCGAGGGTTCCATCTTAGTTAGACATAAGCAAATGAAGGCGACAGATAATGACGTCAAGGAAGGCACAGGAAATTCTATTGGTAGCTCTTGATCGAACTGCGCGGTAAATATATAGGGAAAAATCAAACGGACCATGCAAATGAGGTCTGTGGAATGCTGCATGGTAAAAGTAGGGTTATGAATAAACTTGGGGTTGTGAATAGACTTCATGGTGTGAAATGCAGCGCACAAAGACGACACACAGAAGAGGAAGGACACAGGGCAAGCACTGTATCCTCCCTCCTTTGTGAGTCGTCTGTATGCACCGCATTTTACGAGATTAAGTTAAACCAAACCAACTCGCCTAGTTTTGTATGCTGTGAATATACATATATGTGTGTCATTAATATGCGGGGTGCCATGTGTGTGGGCTGTTTTATCTTTGCTCATGTGTGGTTATGAAAGAGATAATATACAAACACTAGAGTCACTGTCGTCATGAGTCCTTTAGAGTTGTTTTCTTGAGTCCTGCCCTTGTTGAAAAAAAGAAAATAAAACAAAAGAAAAGAAATAACAAGAGAATGGCGTAAACAACGAGGACACAAACACTCGCGCGCACATCCATGTATGCGCACACACATAGGAACGCACGGTTACACATCGCAAACACGCACTCATTGCATTTCTATTACGCAAGTCGTTCTCCAATTAAATGCGATGTCGGAATGTCAAAAGTCGCATTATGCAGGTATACATTTGCGCAGAACCGCGTTGTCCGTCGCACGTGCGGTATTTTTTTTTTGTAGGATCGGACAAATAAGATTTTGAGGGCCTCCGCACTGCTGTATACTATATATAGCTTATTAATATGTTAGGCACGTAATTTGGTCATTGTAATGTAGTCGCTCTACAGTGACGGTTCCCGTAAAAACGGTGCAGGTTGAAATCACGTATCGTAATTACATCCAAGAGCTATCTTGCCAGATATCTGTTGGCACGTGGATTGATGTCGGAGCAGTTATAATGGAATGGTCCACGTCACTCGCATTGAATCTGAAAGATGTGAGGAAAAAAAAAGCTTCGGTGCAGACTGCTCGCATCAGTGTCTGCCAAAGAGCAGGCTAGACAATCTCTAAATCTCTAACCGTCAATATGTGATATGGTTGCGGCAGTGGAGTTGCCAGGAGGTGGCACACCGGACTTGTGCACTCCCCCCCCCCTCCATTTTTTTTTTTGCCGTGACACACAAAGCGGAAAGTGACACTCGACCACATGTGCATGCCCAGCTTCCACTTCAAATCTAAAAAGTGCCCCCCTTGACCCCCCCCCCCCCAACCCGTAAAGAGAGTCTGCCTGCTGCCCTGGCTTGCGGTTGTAGATTGTTCTCGCTTTCATCCCGCAGTTTTTTTTTTTACTTTTGTTCAGTGGCAGTTTCTGCCCCGCAGCGGTGGTCTGCATGGTGGCTAAGATACTCGGCTGCTGACCCTCAGGTCGCGGGATTGAATCCCGGCTGCGGCGGCTGCATTTCCGATGGAGGCGGAAATGTTGTAGGACCGTGTGCTGAGATTTGGGTGCACGTTAAAGAACCTCAAGTGGTCGAAATTTCCGGAGTCCTCCACTACGGCGTCTCTCATAATCATATGGTGGTTTTGGGACGTTAAACCCCACATATCAATCAATCAGTGGCAGTTCCTGTGCAATGAGTTTTGTGAGAACACGCAAGAATGAACGTTTCATGATCTCCACACTATAAAAAAGATCGAGTAATCGAGTGAAAAGGGTGTCTTTTTTTGTCCAATGACAATAATCATAACCCGGCTTGCTTGCGCTTCCTTTCTTGAAAAACTTGGCGCTGGCCACTTTCTTATCGAGAAAGCTATACGTCACGCTGATAACGCGCATATCATTCGTGACCTGAAAGTGCCGGGCGCGCGGTGATAGTGCAAGGAAAGGAACACAAGAGAGATGGCGATTATTGTTGTAGGACAAAAGGAGGCATTTTTTTCACTCGATCTTTCCTTCAAGCGCACGCCTTGATATCATTTCGAGAATACATAAAATGCACGTCTTAACGAAATATGATGCCCGTGGTGCATCACTCACGCGTACGTAAGCAAGCGCAGGCGTCTTTAGACTGCTCATCTCTCAATAAACTACCAATAAATATTTTGATTTGATTGATATGTGGGGTTTAACGTCCCAAAATCACCATATGATTATGAGAGACGCCGTAGTGGAGGACTCCGGAAATTTCGACCACCTGGGGTTCTTTAACGTGCACCCAGATCTGAGCACACGGGCCTACAACACTTCCGCCTCCATCGGAAATGCAGCCGCCGCAGCCGGGATTCGAACCCGTGACCTGCGGGTCAGCAGCCGAGTACCTTAGCCACTAGACCACCGCGGCGGGGCACCAATCAATATTTTCAATAATAGTGATCCCTAAATCTTCTTTTATTTGTGGCTTGCTGCACGGCTAAGTAATAACCGCGAAGAAACGCACATTATTTTTTTTCTGTTCTCATAAAGTTCACTACGCACGAACTGCCGCTCAGCTCATAAGCAATCTTATTAGTGAAAAATCACCCGCCGCGATGGTCTAAAAGGTTAAGGCACTCGGCTGCTGACCTGCAAGTCGCGGGATCGAATCCCGGCCGCGGTGACCACATTTTCGATGGAGGCGAAAATGAGTGAGGCCCGTGTGCTTAGATTTACGTGCATGTTAAAGAAACACAGGTGGTCGAAATTTCCGGAGCCCTCCACTACGGCGTCTTTCATAATCATATAGTGGTTATGAGACGTTAAAGTCCTAGAATTAATTATTAAAAAAACTTTTTTGAAAACTCGTACAAAAAACACAACGAAGCTTTATCAGTGAAATCACGCATTTTTTTAAGTATCCGAAGTCTGCTTCCTTAAGTTAAAAGACTGCTGTACTAGGGAGTCAAATCCTAAATTTGTGACGCCATGTGCCACTGGCGTTACAGCTGAAAATTACGGAATTGGTACTTTTTTTTTTCTTTTCTAGCAGTGTGCATGTACTTTTGGCGTACTCAAGTGATGTAAATAGGAAGTAGCATTCAATAAGTACGTTTCAAGCTACTTTTGGGAATTCAACGCTTTATGTTGCGTATACGCATGTGATATAAACGATGTCGCTGTATGCCACCGCAATAAGGCCGTTTCGGTACCAATTCTCTGAAACATAATGCATTAAACATTAAGTTTTTATGTGGACTGCGATCATTTCCTTGCAGCCGCTCCTCTCAACCATGTACAGTCGTGAGCAAGTTTAACATGAACGCTCCTACGTGTGTTCTGAAACAGCTTGATTGGCGTTAGCGCCAAATAGCTTTGCGTTCTTTTACACATGCATGCCGACACACTGTTCAAGGTTACCAAGGTACTTATCTCGGCAACAGCTCCCAGTGGTTCCCAGCTGGCATCAGTCAAAGTATACACACCGTCACGTATCGGAGCGTTCGTGTTGAGCTTGCTGACAACAGTGCGAGAAGCGCTGAAATGCGCGAAACAGGAAACGAAGCTGCCTAAGTGCCTCGTGGTGTTTTTGATTCGATATAAATGACGACATTGACTCTGGCGGGATAAGTGATCTCTGTAGCGTTTCGCCGAAATCAGCTCTGTATAGTTTTGCTCAGTGCTTTCTTTTGCGTTTGTATTCGTTTCCAGTGGGCGACGCTGCAGAAGCTTTTGATTAGCTTCACATGCGCCCTGAGCATCGTTTACCTGCTTTCTGCTTACCCTATTGAATACATAAAGCGTAAGTATTCAATAATTTATTACGCTCCTGACGTGTACGTGTTCAGTTGTAGAGTGAAGGAATTAAATTTCAGAAAGTTCATTTCTTTGTTTGGCACAACTTTAATTAATACCAACAGATGATTAAGCCAAGGAAAGTATAGGGAACGTTAATTCATTGTAGCTGTTTTAAGTGTGGTATAATAATTGCGATCCAGATGTGAACAAAGTACCGCGGACGAAAAGACAACTTGCCTCCGGTAAGGATCCATCCTGCGACCATCGTCTACTTTCTTCACATTTCTATCACAATTATTACACTACGCTTAAAACAGCACAATTAATTAACGTCCCCTCAATTTTCCTTGGCTTCATTACCTGCTGATGTTCATTCATTCTACATGTCATCAAGCCGTTAACTGTTTTATTCTGCATGCTCTTAAGCATGTGAAAGTATAAATGTTGTATTTGTCCCTGTGTAAGTGCGGTAAAAGTAGTGAGAGTTACTAATTTTTACACTTCGCATAACGACAACTTTATCTTACATATCATTCGCAAAGATCTCCTATATATGCCATTCGTCAGGCTTCCCGTTCAGTACTGCTAACATTTGTTTATCGTCGAAAAAAATTTTTTATATTCGTAATCAGTAAGTACTTTTCTTCAGATTCTGGAAACCCCGCGTACACATGGAGGTCGACTTATGACAATACAGCAGTAATTCAAGGTGCGAACTGTCTACTCGTGCACACAGACTTACATTAGAGCATATGCAGCAAGTTCCCCAATGTTGGACGGGCCTATATATACTCAGAACGTTTTTCGATCGCATTCTTTTCACCATTGGATTTCAAAGTAACGTAATCGGCGCTTGCAGCGCAGACATCTAGATAATGCTGACACATGGCGTTTCGCAGAGCAGCTCAGTCGATGCCCGCTACTTCTTCGGAAGCGTTTATCTATTTGCTGTCTTGTAGGAGCAGTGCAGTGATTCCTTTCAAAAAAAAAAAACAGCAAAGAGGGTCAATGTGCAGAGGCTGTTTGCCGTTATTTGACTTTTGACTCCTGCATCACTTAAGCGAGATAGTATTTCGAGAGTCAAAATTGGCAAAACGACCTGCGCGTTCATTGACTTGACATATGGGAGCCTTACAGCAATAAGCTTCATCTGAGCCGTTCTATAGGGTGCTCGCAACCTACGTCGATACAATGATCTGGAGAGAGCGATAATTATGTGCTTGTGTTCGCATATGGAACACAAGTTGTTTACGGTCCGCCTGAGTGGTATAATTGTTGCGGTGCCCGGCTTCTAACCCGAAAGTCGTGGGTTCGACCCCTGCCGAGGTGGTTCCATTGTAGGCGGAAGCGGTATGCTAGAGGCCCGTGTGCTTTGTTATGCAGTGCACGTTACAGAACAGTCGAAATTTTTGACGCTTCCTCTATAATACGGCAAGACTCATAATCATAATACAGCTTTGACACGTAAAACCGCAGATATTACTATTATTATTAAGCTGTTAATTACGTCATATTCGACACCAACTATTATTTGTCTCTGTGCATGCCGTCTAACGTGGGGATGTTTCCCCAAAGTGTTACTCAAAACAGAGGCCACGTTTCCTTACACTCCATCATATTCCGCTGTGGGATATCAGCGTAGCGTATAATGTATACCTTCTCTCGTGCGTCTCTCGCAGAGGATGCCTTCTTTGAGAAGAGCAGGTTGTGGCAGCTGCTGTACATCATCTGGGCCACTTCGCTACACCGGCACCGGTACTACCACGCCTGGACTCTAGGTACACAGGTGATCCTCCGAGTGCGGCTCAATGAGCGCTTACGGTATCGCACACCGATTAGATAGCGCGGTTGCAGCTGACATACGCCATTTTGCGCCTACCGTATTCTGCTTTGTTTAGTTATCGTCGTGCCTGCCTGACTTTCTAAATTACTGAAAAGGACAGCGCCATAGTGGTGGCGGTAACTGTCGTAAAACGGCTCAGGCGTCCTTATAATTGGTGACGCATGTACTGAAGAAGAAACCAAAGTGGCGCGAATTGATTTTCTTTTGACCGCTTTTGTACAGTGTAAAAAAGAAAGTGGGGCCGCAACATTCTTATGGCGGCTGATTTCAGTCAGCATGATCATAAGGGGTATTGTATGACTATGGTTGAATTTCAGCCAAACAGTGTGTTCAAAAAGCAACAATTTACAGGGTTTGTGCACGCGCACAGATTCGTTATTAGCAGTGCCTAGAAAAATAGGATCACTTCGGGGCTTGATCCAATACAGACAATTAGGTGGTAATGAACGAAATAACCGTAATGCTTATGATCCTCATATGCACAAAGATCTGACAAGTTCGAGTGGTGCTCTTCATTCTACTGGCATCTGGGCGACCGCAGCGCCCGAATTTTCTCTGTTCCACCTCGTAGGAACAGTGGTTTCGGTGCTCGGCTGCAACCCCGAAGGTCGCGGGTTCGAGCCCTGCCGAGGCGGTTGCATTTTAGATGTCAGTAAAGAGCACCAGGTGGTCAAATTTTCCGGATACTTCCACTACGGTGTCTGTCATAATGCTGTCGTGGTTTTGGGACGTGAAACCCCAGATATTACTGTTACTTTAGTATTTTCTCTAGTTATCACATTAGGTAAAAATTACGTACGAGACGCGAAGAATTAGCAGAATACACGTCGTGCTCTCACAGGTTGTAGATAACTGGCATGCAATTTTATAGATCGATGAGAGTGGTCGGCTACTGCTCAATACCGTTATATTTATAAACGCGTAATCCAGGTCAACCTGTCGTCGTGGCCACTGCAAAGCAGTTTTTGTACCTTATATGCTTCATTGGTATTGAGCCAGTGGCGTGTGCATATCGAGAGGGCATGCCTTTTTATCTTTTTTTTTCAAATGCGTAGGTGAAGCAATTTGTAATGCTGCTGGTTTCGGTTTCAACGGCTACACAAGTGATAACAAAGCGCGCTGGAACCTCATCAGCAACGTGGACATCGTTACTATCGAGGTACGCTTTAGCGACAGTATAGATTTGGTTATCTGTGTATCTATCTATTGTTATCTGTGTGACAATAATATTTATGCAGACATTCTAGCCCTCTGCTGGAATCGTTCCACACAATCGCGATTGTTTCGTGGCAAACAAAGGTGGTGTGCTATTTCTCGACAAAGACCTGCAATTAGACATTTGCTGTGCCTTTTCAACAGTGGCGCTATATAGTTCCTGCATGAGCGATTTCCACCCTCTCCAGACTGTTATTTTATACAGAGTATGAAACTATCGCGCTAACATTTTTTCTCCCAAGTTAAGCCCATTCAGTGGGGTGTGACGGAGGCTGCTGTGTAGGGCTACTCGTCAAGTTTCTTTGAAAACAAAAATATGGTGACAGTGATATTAAGTTTTTGTGCGCAAGCAGCATAATGAAGTGCATTAACGCGCATAACGTTTTCTCGATTTGCTATTTGTAACCAAATTTAACAATTTCTTTTTAAAATTTCACCCTTTTGCACGTGCACACGATGACTTTCGTCCATGCGCGAGTTGCGAAAAAAAACAATGAAATCAGACAACAGTGTATGTATTGAAACGCGTAAATGAAACTTGCTTTGTAAACCACCTATGTCCTATCATTCATCGTAACTCCAGAGTGTTATATAGTTTTGTTTTCCCTGTAGTACCAATGAACGATTTTGAACAGTTTAAACCTACCTATTATTTCAAAACAAGTGAATCCGAGTCGCCGCTGTTTCGATCGGCCACTCCCGCACGCAGACATCCACGAGCCTACGCGAGCTGCTGATAGCGTGGAACAAGTCGACCCAGACGTGGCTGCGCACCGTGTCGTACGAGCGGGTGCACCGGCACCGCACCCAGCTGACGTTCATCCTGTCGGCCATGTGGCACGGCTTCTACCCGGGCTACTACCTTACCTTCGGCACCGGGACACTCTTCACGCTGGCTGCCCGTGCGGTGAGTATGTGCATATAGTGTGCGCGCGCTTTCTCGCTCCATTTCAGCCAGTGACGTCGAGCTTCTGCCAGTGACGTCACTGGCAAGATTTCAGCCAATGACGTCAAGCGTCAAGCAGTGACGTCCCGGATAATACGATAACCCTCTTTATACAATGACTTCTTTGATAAAGCCTAGGTGCCTACAGGATTATGTGTTACAACGCTCCTTCACGCGCCTTTGGGCACGTGAAGGAGCGTTGTGACGAATGAAAGGCGTCACTAGTGATCGCCGTTTGTTCACCGCGTCTCGGTACTGATTATACAAGCTGTGTGCTTGCGAGGTGCGCTCGTATCAGGGTGCTTTTATGCTAAACTTAACCGTTTACGACATGCTTATGTCTTACGCCTGCATCTCAGCGTCATTTATAACAAGATATACATGTGTTATACTTCACATAAAATGCCGGAAAAATAAATGTTCTAACAGAGACGTTTTACTTTTCTCAGTGCTGGTTCACATGAGTGAGTGGCATCAAGGCGCACTTAATTAAACAAGAAGCGCTAAGACAAGGAAAACACTGCCCGAAATAGACAGCCTCGCAGTTAAATCGGCATACCTGACATCGACAGCGTCGTCACTTTATACCGTGACATGTAATGCGTTTAGGCGCGACGACTGCGCACAGGAAGTGCGTGCAAGTACATGCCGGCGTCATAACTTAGCTAGCCAATGCGCGCACTTGAGGGCCTCTTGGTGGTATTTCAGTGTACTTGAATGGGGTAGTGGTATGGCGTATGTAGGGGCCTCTGCAGAAGTTTCCTTACGAAGAGGAGGAGGAGGAGAAAAACTTTATTCAACAGAGGAGTTTGGAGCACGCAGGCTCCCGGGCCCCCGCACGACCCCTTTGCGCTCAAGCGTTCATTTGGTGGTGGTCCATGACGCTGGCAGCCCGGTCGGCCGCCATGGTCTGCTCAACCGGGTCCTCCCAATCCTCCCAAGTCTTTAGGTGCTCTAGGGCCCGCGGGGGAGGATCCGCCGGGCAGTGAGAAAGGATGTGTATAGCAGAAGCATGAGGTTCAGGGCAAAGGGTACAGGCTGAGGTGAGGAAAAGGGGGTGATAGTGCGATAGAATGAGAGGAGAGGGAAGAGTGTGAGTTTGTAGCTGGCGCCAGAGGGTTGCCTGTCGGTTGCTCAGGGACTTGTGCGGTGGGGGATATAGCTGACGTGCTGCCCTATAGGCCTGAGTCAGCTCGTTGAAAGTGTGCGCGCGGTCCTTCGTGAATCCCAGATCGGAGGCCGCGGGAGCCCGGTTTAAAGAACCTCGGGCTAAGAGGTTGGCGGCCTCGTTTCCAGGATTCCCGCAGTGCGCGGGCACCCAAATCAACTCCACTTGACGGGGCGGGGTTGCAGCGGGCGAATCCAGTATGCAAAAAGCAGGGACGTGAACTCGGCCTCGTGCAAAATTTAAGATTGCGGTTTTGGAATCTGATAAGACGTACCGTGCTTCTGTGTTTACGATTGCTAAGGCAATGGCAGCTTCCTCTGCAGCTTCGGGGGACGTGTCTGGAGGGAGTGTGTGTGTACCTATGGGAGAGAGATTGTGATCCACCACGGCAGCGACCGCTTCATCACCCACGCAGGCTGCGTCTACCCATACGGCGTCTGGTTCGGCGCCGTAACATAGGTGTAGAGTTTTAGCGCGAGCTCTGCGACGTTTATCGTGGTGGTCGGGGTGCATGTTACGGGGAAGTGGTGTAATGAGGAGTTCGCGGTGCAGGGGTCTTGGTATGGGGAGTAATGTGGGATCATTGGCGGGTATCTGGATTCCAAGAGAATGTAGAATATGCCGACCAGTGTCGGTTTGTGTGAGACGAAGGTATTGTGCTTGGCGGTGGGCGTCTATAAGTTCCCCGATAGTGTTGCGAAGGCCTAACTTGAGAAGTCGATCGGTAGGTGTACTTATGGGAAGGTGGAGGGCTACTTTGTATGCCCGACGGATGAGGGCGTCCAATGTTTCAGTGTCGCGGCGAGAGAGTTGGAGGTAGGGGGTGCAGTAGAGCACACGGCTGAGTACAAAGGCATGAATAAGGCGACATAGGTCGCCCTCCTTCATGCCTCGGTAACGGCCTGAGACCCGGCGGATGAGGTGCGAGATCGCCCCTGCAACCTGCTTGAGTCTCGGGATTGTGTTTGTGTTCTTCCCATCACTCTGGATATGCATGCCCAGTATCCGGAGGGTGTCGACCTCTGGTACCGATCTGCCATCCAGTTCGATGACGATGGGTGGGGAGGGGGAGTTGCGCCTTTTGGTGCGGATGCAGAGCAGTCCGGACTTCTCTGGAGAACAGGTTAGTCCTACGCTAACTGCATAATTTTGCGTTAGGTTGGCGGCTGTTTGGATGGTGTCCTGTATGTCACCGTCACTGCCATGGGTAGACCAGAGCGTGATGTCGTCTGCGTATAGGGTATGTTTCAGATGAGGAACAGTTGCCAATTGTCGAGCTAGGGGGATGAGGGTGATATTAAACAAGAAAGGTGAGAGGACGGACCCTTGAGGGGTGCCGACACTCTTTAGTGTGTATGTTGGGTGGGTGAGCGGGCCGAACTGAAGTGTTCGGCCGTGCGTGCTGTGAGAAAGGCCTGAATGTAAGTGTACGTACGTGTACCCACGTTCAGTGGAGAAAGTGCTGTCAGGATCGCATGATGCTCAACGCGATCAAAGGCTTTGGATAAGTCCAGAGCCAGCACTGCCTTTGTGTGGCCCGGAATGAGCGGGTCGAAGATGTCGTGAGTGATTTGTAGCATGGCATCTTGAGTGGACAAATGGGGGCGAAAGCCAACCATGCTGTGAGGGTATAAGTCACGGTCTGTCATATGCTGTGAAAGCCTCGCCAGTACAACATGTTCGAAAAGCTTGCCCAAACACGAAGTTAATGAGATTGGGCGAAGGTTTTGGAGTGTAAGTGGTTTGTTGGGCTTCGGTATGAACATTACTTTCGCGTGACGCCAGGACTGGGGAAGCGTTCCTTCCTTCGAACACTGGTTGAAGTACTCCGTGATGCGAGTGATCGATTTGTCATCCAGGTTGCGCAGTGTTGTGTTGGTAATCAAGTCGGCTCCGGGTGCGGATTTAGTGCGGAGAGTCAACAGCGCGGCTCTGACCTCCGCCTCGGTTATATCTGTGTCGAGTTCGGCATTCGGTTGTCCTGTGTATGAGTGAAGAGAATGGTATGCCGGGCGATGTGTAGGTGTCGCGGAGTGTATCCAAAAGATCATTGGGGTTGTCAATGTGTGCGTGTATAAGCCGGGTGACGTGGTGCTGGGTAGTGGTTTTCGTGTGCGATGGGTCGAGGAGGTGTCGGAGGAGATGCCACGCCCTTTTGGTGGTCAGTCTGCCAGCAATGTCGTCGCATACCTGCCCCCAATTGGAGCGGCACAGCTCCTCCGAATGTATTTGGATTTGGGATTGTAGAGTGGCTAAGCGTTTCTTTAGCGTCCTGTTATGTTTACCCCGTTTCCACCGCTCTAGAAGGCTGTGGTAGGCATCCCATAGGTGAGCGAGTCGGTTGTCTAGTGTTGGAGTGTCTGTGGTGGTTTCAATTAGTTGCGTGTGATGTTGAATGTCAGTCTGAAGAGATTCCACCCAGTCGTTGATGTCGGTTATGGGATTGTCTGCGCGGGTGGTACGCGCAGCACGAAGAGCGTCCCACTTAATGAGTTTGTGTGTCATGTATGTGTGCCGGGGTGGTTTGAACGGGACAGTGACTTGTATAATGTAGTGATCACTGCCCAGTGTGTGCTGTGTTCTCGTCCATGTGACAGTACGGAGGGAGCGACTAAGCACCAGATCCGGACTAGTGTCCATACTGACACTGTTGCCTATGCGTGTAGGTGTCTGAAAGTTGTTGTGGACGGAGAGTTGGAGGTTCTGCATGAGCAGCCAAAGCCTGCGACCTCTGTGTGTAGTTGTTTTGTATCCCCAGTCAGTATGTTGACTGTTGAGATCGCCGCCGATTAGCAAGGGATGTTTCCCCGCCAGTCGATGCAGCTCCCGGAAGAGGGAATCCAGCGAGGCCATCGGTTGGGATGGGGGGTGGTAAATGTTGGCAATAAATATGGAGGGGATGGTATGTGTGTGGTGGATAATTTCTGTTATTACACAGGGTGTGTCTGATGTGATGTAATGTGTCTTGTATGTGAGAGCGCGGTGCACAAGGGTAGACGCTCTGGGTGCGTTTGTGGTGTCAGAGTGTGTGGAGCTGTAACTAGGAAGTGTGGCCTGTGTGGCGTATTTCGATACTTTATGCAGTAAACAACTTACGCTGGTTTCCATGTAACGCGTGTTACTGTGTCGCTGGTGCGTTCGCAGGTGCGTCGTAGTGTGCGACCCATGTTCCAGGGCGACAGGAAGAAGCAAAAGTTCTACGACCTTATTACCTGCATGGCAACACGCATCGCCGTCGCCTACACGGTGTTTCCCTTTCTTCTACTAGATTTTCACTCCAGCATCAGGGTTTACCGGTGAGTATGCGATTATCTGTAAGCAATGTGGTCGTGAAGTCAATACATATGTGTAACAACTAATATCTCACAAGGAAAACATGCATTTTTATAGGGTGTTAAGTTTTATATGGTGTTAAGATGTATGCCCCTCGCATTTTCCGTAAACTAGCTGATTCCTTTGGAAATATACTTTACGTCTCTTCGTAAGATGCTTGTTCGGGCTAGTTGTTGCTCCATTAAACTGTTAAGTATACATTTTAGGGACGTATTCAAATCCAGGGCCTTTGCAAACACCTCGCGGACGTCCTGAGCAGTCCTATAAAAGTCCTGCCAACAATACTACAAAACAACCTATGAAATCACAAGCCGCTAACGTCATAATAGTTAACATCATTACACTCCGGTTGGAGCTGACGCTACTTTATAAGGGTGTATAAACTAAAAAAAATATTGACTTTACGACTATCTTGTAATACTAAACCGTGCAGATGCTCAACCAAGCATGTTCCGAAAGCTGTTCGTGGCCTATATAAATATATAAGACGCTCATCGACGTCGCGTTGATTGACCATCGCCCACGTTCGTCGGGGCAAAATTGAATTCGAAAAAAAAAACTGAATCTGGTTGCGCAATAATCAATGATATTTGCGAATTTGGTTAATTAGCTAGCTAGCTAACCAATCAGTTATTAATTAATAAATTCAATAGTTAAGGAAGGCTACGGCTCGGCTTTCTCACAAGAAAGATTAAAAATCGCTACACTATATAGGAAATGTAATTCGTACTTATCCTAAAAAACAAAAGACATGGCGCTGGCTAGTCAATGTATAGAAGTCGCCTGACTCCTGCAATGCATTGGTGTAGAAAGTATTTCGTCTGGGGGGAGGGAAGGGGTGCCCTCCTCCCTCCCCAGCCTCATTTTGAAATGTCTCCGGTTGAGCTTGAGTGGGATTTGCCGAAGTGGCATATGGGAGGAAGGAGGTCAAGTAGTATCTTTGCACCGCCCCCCCCCCCCCTACCAATCATGATGCGATGGCGACCTAATTGAACATGGCAACAAAAGACTGACATAAAAATGCTTTTCGGTGTTCCCACATTTAGTCACGTTACCCCCACTCCATTCCCATTCGATGAGGACACAGTTTTGAAAACGCTGCCAGTCTTGACTGAGCTGTAGGATTAATTTGCGACGTATACGGTCTATTTAAAGCCTTCATTGTTCGTCAGACCGGCACCTTTACCTGCGGTTTCCAATGACGCCGCCTTCTGTGCGCAGCCACTTTGGATTCGTGGGCCACTTTCTGTGCCTGCTGGCCATCTACGTGCTGCCCCGGGTGCTGCCGCCTCCGCCGCGGTCGCCGCCCAAGGGTTGGATGTCGCCCGCGACGGCGGAGCGGACGCCCGAGGGAAGCCCGGGCGCGAACAGCCCGTCGGACGAGAGACAGCCGCCCCTCAAGCACGACTCGGAAGCGTTGGTTCCGGACTTCGAGTCGGACGAGGACACGCTGTCGGTCGCCTCGAACGTCGACGTCGGATCCAGGAGCTCTCAGACGTCGCTGGCCTCGGTCAACAACGTGGCGGCACCGCCGGCCCTTCCCGACTCGACCAAGCCGCAGCCCCCTGGGGACGATAAGAAGACCCAGTAGAACTGCCTTAGCCGCCACGGACACGCCTATTTGTTTTCCCAAGAAGCGCGCATGCCTCGAGAGAAGAGAACAAGAGACAAAAGGAAAAGACCAGTGCGGCATCCGATATGCTATTCAACGTGCGAAGTGTCGTGGATCCTGAAAATTAGCCGTGCACTCGATGTTCGCTTAGGTGTAACAAAGCCAACGGTGACTGTACGAACGGAAGCGAACGCTGGTGCGCCTTCATCTATATAGCCGACATGTTGCACTGCGTGCGAGATTGCGCTGACGTTCCTGTTACAGGACTATACGTACACGGCGCGCCATTGTTGCAGTGTGTTAAGTAACAGCGGTGTGTGGGCAGTGGCCGTTTTTGAGGAGCCAGTGGTATAACACATTGCGTTGAACGCGAAAAACAGCAAGAAAAGTTGCAGATCAGGAGCAACAAATTAGTCCTCATAATTAGTGATAATAACTAACGTGTGTACTGACAACGAAGCTGCAGGTATAAAAGATAGACAATGGACGAAATTTGACAGTCGTGCTCGGATCTTGCGAGTCATTTTCCGAGGACTTGCGCAACGCGCATTTCGATTTTTTTTAAGTGTTTCGACTTATCTTTCGCGCTGAATAATCAAGTTCCAATGCGTCGCGCTTGTAGTACGGGTGCGTGTATAACGCAATCATTCATTAATACCCACAATTTAACGCCTGTTCACATTGGAGGCCGTACTGTTTTCTTTTCCGCAAGGTAGGTCTTCGTACTACGCAGTGAGAAAAAAGGCGTTGTCAGCCTGCGTGGCGTGTATATGTTAAATTTATTTGGACGAAATGAGTGTGTGGATGTCGTCACCTTGATCCTGTCGCTGTGGATGGACATTCCAAGCTTTTGACGCGATTTTGATGTGACTTTCATCAGGTGTCACGCGTGTCTGTCTTAATGTGTTGTTGAAATATTTCGCCGTGTGTTGAGCCTGCCTCTTAGTCGGCGCCACAAAACACGGGTCAAGTTCCCGCGTGAGGAAGCACGTGATCTGCGTCAGTCAAAGCAGACCTCTTAACTTTTTCCGCATGGATCGAGTTTTTTTATGGCTGTTCTTTTTTTGTGTAGATCGTTTCTTGCAGGCTTCCACTTCAAATATTGTTCTCACGTTTGTTGTACTTACACAAGACGACAACCTCGATCTTTCTGGCACACCGATTGGAGCTGGCATGCTTCGAACAAATAGATTAACTCGTTAACCTTGTATGACTGAATGAAGAACTGAGCGAAAATTTCTTGAAAGGGTGTTCAAAACGTTGCATGTTGAGGGTGTGACTAATCATGGCTCAACACTGGATGGCTATCTTGTGATGAAGCGGGACAGTTCTGAACGCACGAGTGGGCTGGAACGTGACTGGTAATACCTGTCCACAAAGAAGGCATCGAGGAGCTAAAAGAGGCAAGATGGAATGCCGTGCATGAACTGAAAGTTTTGCTTCTTGACCTGCTTGATTGGTGCACGCTTGTATCTCTTCTTAATCGTTGTGCTGCAATGGTTTTTGTTTCACTCATTTATTGTTTGTATGCCAAGGGTTCACTGCATGTTGTATTATCTTATTTCACTTTGCTTCATGCGCATAGCCGCACTTATCATATGGAACTTATCACATGATGTGTTTAGTGGCATAGAGGATATACATATTCTTTTTTCTTTGACTTGAATGTCATGTTCAGAATTTTTAAGATTTATAGACCCGCAAGACCTTCATGTTATGCCCAGGCAAAATTCACATCTGTTCCTGAATGCAAATTTGCTTTGGGGATCAATTTCACACAAAGGCGACTGTGCGAACAAGCTTACTTGTTCATGAGGGCAATGTGAAGGTCGTTAATTCACACTTAACTTCAGGGCGCAAAATGAACTCTCCATGGGGATAACTACACTGGCTGTTCAGTGCGTTGACCACGGTGGTCGATGATGAGGTATCGCAACACCCTGCAGACACTAGACCAGACCGTGACACAAGACAGTGAGGTCAGTATGACGTCACGCAAATGACGTCACATGATGACGTCATCACAAGAGAGTTGTTTGGTCAAACGTGGGCCGATCTCGGAGGCAGTGCTAGAACACCATGTTAGGTGCGGAAAAGCTGCGATGCCTTCGTGCATAGAAAGCTTCCGGGGAGGGGGGGGGTCGATACAGTCGACTGAGAAGAAGCAGGAGAAGATGGCCTTGACGTCGCGTTAGGCAAATAGATAAGGGTCCACGTGACCTTGGTGCAGTTTCGCTTCTTGGTAAACGCAGTTATGGCTTGGGCAAAACTCGGCCACTTTCGCTGGGATTCCTCGTCTTCATCAATTGATTCACTGTCACCGAATTTATCGTGTTCTTCCCGTTAGTGCGTTGTACTTGAGTGTTTAACTGGATGTTGGTGCTGTTCGGGTCTTGGGTGTAGTTTCTGTGTGAATCGAATATTGTTACGAGGAAGCTGTACTATATAGCGTTGTCGTTGTTGAACAAATGCGAATCGACGTGTATCCTGTAAACGACAACGTAGCTAAATGGACCATCATTAGATTTAGTTGCGCCTGATTGGTTCCTAGAAGAAAATGCACCAAATTTCACAACTGAAAGGAATGGTCAGAATACAAAAAAAGGGGGGAGGGGCAAGCCAGTTTGATAATCTCACGACCTTTAAACTTAAATAGATTTAATTCACGAGATGCTGTGCCTTGTTCGTATCAAATGATTGTGACACGCACGCATTCGACTTTCGCATCCGATAGACAGTGACTTTAACTAAGATGGTGCCCATCATGATTGCCTTTCTTATCCGCCAGTCCAATGTGAGCGCCAATTTACTTAAACTCCTGGCATCCACTGCGCATGACAACCACGTGACGATGCACGCGGCGCGAAATCTTCGCTTCCAACGATATATTTTATGGTCTTCTGAACTTACACAAAGAAATGACTATCTGGAAAGATTAGTTCAGTATAGCCTCGTCCAAATTTAAAGTTCCATTAAGCTCTCCCCAAATCGGACTCACTTCGTTTCGGTCTCCCAATATACGAAGTCCGAATTTCAAGTCAGTCGCGCTAAACTACGTCGCCGTACTGGTTTAGCGCTTCCTTATTATCTCTCGTTCGCACGACGACGCTAACGCAAGGAGGCAGTAATGCCCATCTGCCTAAACGCCTAAGACCGGCGATCTCGACACGCGGGTGAGGGTGGTGCGGCAATTTATCGGGGTTTTTTTTTCGTTCTTGCCGCGCAAAGCCTTGGGGAGAGCAAGATGGTACTATACAAAAATGAGAATAAGTGGTCGAGAAGCTGCGCGGAATTGCCCTGACGCATCAGGGAAAGCCCCTGACGAATGCCCCTGGCGCATCAAGCGTCAGGGGCATTCTTGGGCAAGACGCACTGTTTTCACCTGAGCGTTCTTGTTCCGCGCACTTGTCCCACGTACCTGTCCCACCTGGCTCGCCTTATTGATTGAAAAATTGATTGATTCTTTTCTTTGGAAAAGGGAGGACCTGACGTCACTGATGCGAGAGTGGAGGCGGGGGAGGAATGATAGGCACACACGAAATCACGCTCGCCAAGCCGCTGCTTATTCCGAAATGGGCTAATGTGGTCAACTGATGAGGGTTCTCGAGAATGTCCTTTTGTACCGCTTCCAAACTGGAATGTAGGAAAATCGTGTTGTTCTTGTGATAATGATGTGGAGCAGGGCAGTGTAGAATGAGGTGCCTCGTGTTGGCCATGCATGAAGAGTACAGCGAAAGGTATACATATGCAGGGGATGAAAGAGTCCTAATGGAGTTACAAATCTCAGAGCCGTGCAGATATGGTGCGGCGCGTCGCGTCTCGTTTGGTTGTGCGAGGCGGTTGTTTGTGAATGTTGTTAGCTTGGTAGGTGTCGTATAAACCGATTCAGAGCTGGATGCCACGTCGTAGAAGTTGTAAAACAACATGTTGCATACTTCTGAAGCCTCTACCACTTGTTCTAACTGAACGTAAATTCACGGGCCTTGTCTATGTATCGTTTATGGCACGCTACCACTATTTAAAGGTGACGTGCATTTCTCGGGGCAGTGATTGAAGGTCTCATCCCATCGGAAATGTGAAAATGGCGCTCCTATCCGATAGCTGCTGCGTTCACAAAGTATGCAACTGTAACATTGCTCGTTCGAGTGATATCGGCTCGCGTTGGAACTTTCAGTGCATGTGTGTGACGTGCATTTCTCGGGGCAGTTATTAAAGGTGTATTTCTATTGTAAATGCAAAAAATAGCGCGCCTTTGCGATAGCTGCTGTGTTTTAAGTGTATGTAACTCTAATATTGTTCATCCGAGCAATGTTGGCTCGCGTTGGAACTTTCAACGCATGCGTCGAAGGTTGCCCTCACTAAGCGAGGAGTTACGGCAAGCTACATGTGCGGTGCTGCACCAACACGGCTATGCGAGCAATGTATAGGTTCGTGTTCACCGCACCGAGAGACAACTGGTAGTAGACCAGTTTGTTTTGACGTTTTTCCCCAGAAAAAAAAAAACGACAGATAGCTCCTGGTTTGATGGACGTGGTGTTTCACTGTTGTTACGTGCCGTGCACGCTACCGAGAGGGTGATTTTGAATGTCGGTGGCGGATAAATATTCTTCGATCGCTTCGACGGGAGATACAAGTCTAGTCCGTGATGCTGTGAAAGAAACATATGCTTTTTGTTGTTTTTTTTGGACGCACCCTGGAACAGGGTTGAGGGGAGATTGTGTGTGTTGTTAACGCACCGCTGTTATGGAGTAACTGCAACGCAGAAAAAAATATATACACGAGAGAATATATATATATATATACACAAGCGCGCAATGTTTGTGACCGTGAACATTGAGCGCGTTGGCTGTGGTACTTGTTTGTTTTCTTTTTTTAATACCGAGGTGTTTGTATTTTGTGTTGAAAAAAAAAACTGAAGTAAAATTGTTATAACAAAGACCGTATATCTGTGGTGTTTCGTCGACCACCGGCATATGTGAGAATGCAATATGTTCCCGCATTGTGTTGCAAGCTGCCCGCGCTCGGTACCATGCCACAAATTCAAGGTGCAAACGGGCGATCAATCGCCTAACGTTTGTTTTTTATGCCTGTGCTGAACTTATGGCTCTGCGGTTATTACCTGCCCTATGTAGACATAGTCTTTTACAACTTCAAGTGCACTATTACCTATCTCGAAGCGCTGCTCCTTGCCGAGGTTGTTGTACATTACTTTCGTTTTCTGTAGATTAATTTTAAGACCCACCTTTCTGCTCTCCTTGTCTAACTCCGTAATCATGAGTTGCAATTCGTCCCCTGAGTTACTCAGCAATGCAATGTCATCGGCGAAGCGCAGGTTACTAAGGTACTCTCTATTAACTCTTATCCCTAACTGTTCCCATTCTAGGCTTCTGAAAACCTCCTTTAAGCACGCGGTAAATAACATTGGGGAAATTGTGTCCCCCTGCCTTACACCCTTCTTGATTGGTATTCTGTTGCTTTCTTTATGAAGCACTATGATAGCAGTTGATCCCCTGTAGATTTCTTCCAGAATGTTTATATATACTTCATCTACGCCCTGATTCCGCAGTGTTTGCATGCCGGCTGATATTTCTACTGAATCAAACGCCTTCTCGTAATCTATGAAGGCTATGTATAGTGGTTGGTTATACGAGATTGAAGTAACTAGAAGAATAAGAATGGGGTGGAGCACATTCGGCAAGCACTCTCAAATTATGACAGGTAGATTGCCACTATCCCTCAAGAGGAAGGTATATAACAGCTGTATCTTGCCGGTACTTAGCTACGGAGCAGAAACCTGGAGACTTACAAAGAGGGTTCAGCTTAAACTGAGGACGACGCAGCGAGCAATGGAAAGAGAAATGGTAGGTGCAACCTTAAGAGACAAGAATAGAGCAGAGTGGATTAGGGGACAAACGGGAGTTAAGGATATCATAGCTGCAATAAAGAAGAGGAAATGGACATGGGCCGGGCATGTAGCACGTAGACAGGATAACCGCTGGTCATTAAGGGTCACCAACTGGATTCCCAGAGAAGGGAAGCGGGGTAGGGGGAGACAGAAGGTTAGGTGGGCAGATGAGATTAAGAAGTTTGCGGGTATAAATTGGCAGCAGCAAGCACAGGACCGGGTTAACTGGCGGAACATGGGAGAGGCCTTTGTCCTGCAGTGGACGTAGTCAGGCTGATGATGATGATGATGAACTTATGGCAGTCTTCCTACCTCGTGCACTTGCTGGCCACCCATAAACTGTATGCTGACGACGCGAGCGCAGCTGCTCAGCACGAGAACAGGGGGCGGGGTCGGCACAGGCCCTCACTAAAGCCTGACTGCTTTAGAATGTCTTTTTTTATTTGCTTCGCCTTTTTTCACATTTCATCAGCATTGCGAATTCCCGAGTGCTACACAGCTTGTTTTCCTTGTCGTATGAGAGCGTTTTTCTTGGTTTTTTTCACTCTGGTTAATATTTATCATGATAATTATCGGGGCTTCTGCAGCAAATATATTTGCATGAAAGCAATTCTGAAAGCCCTAATTAGCCACATTTGTTACTTGTTCTTATGACAAACGAGTAAAAAAAAAAGGAAATGCCTTTATACTAAAATTTGAAGTTGTACCACACAGAGCCAAAATCTGAAGGGTGTAAAGTGCTCAACTCGCAAGTCTATAACGACGAAGCGTCGCGCGCGGAACAGCACGAGCGACATTTGCAGTCGCAAATGCGGCACACTTGAGCATGCGCGGCGCCAACGATGTGCCTGCCCTACAGTTTCCAACCTTCTTTATCACCGCGGTCGCGATTACTGCTTCGCGCTGTCAACATTACAAAACCAAAATAAAACAAAAAAATATTCTCGCTTCGCTTCGTGATATCATATTACAGCGACAACGGTTTTACATCGTCTTTTTTATTTTTGCTTTTTTCACTAAATCGTTCAGAGCGCTGTCGATGGCCAAAGCGGTTGTTGCACCCGCGGCGATAAACAGGGATCAGTACTGCAAGGCAGGGACATCACTGGTGCTGCGCATGCTCAGATTTGGCTTATTTGCGACTGCAGATGTCGCCCGTGCTGTTTCGCGCTCGACGCTCCATCGTTTATAGACATGCGAGTTGAGCACTGTACATGCAACGGGCTACGGTATTGGTTACGATGCTCGGCTGCTGACCGGAAGGTATCAGGATCGAATCCCGGCCGCGGCGGAAACACACACACACACACACACACACACACACACACACACACACACACACACACACACACACACACACACACACACACACACACACACACACATTCAAAGAACAACAAAATGGAAACGATGAAGCTAAAAAAAAGAATAGATTTTGTACAAATTGTAAAGGAAGGTATAAATGCGCATTTTTTATGCTATCGGTTTTTTCTATACAAAACCGTTCCTTCTTGTTCTTTGTATCTTTGTGCTTCGTTGTCGAAGTCGCAATGCGGTATTTGAAGGTGCCTTAGTAAAAGCGCATGGTCACTTTGAATTTCAGAGGTTTCATCAGAAACTAGTTGAGCCGTAAGCACGTGAGTTCGTTTGCTGTTTAACCCTGTCGTAGTATAAACATACTCGTTTTCATTTGTTTCCGGCAGGTGTACGTTTTACGGTGTTTTGCTACACGGTGACTGACCGCTGCTAATGGTCCGTCGCTGGGCTCTGTGTCAATTCCATCATATCTAGGGTTCTCGTTTCGGGTGGGGTATATTTTTAACAAATTCTTGGCATTGTTTGAATAATTGTAAGGGACATTTCGGAAATAGTTTTGAGTGGATGGCGATCACCATGCGCCACCTGTGTGTGTGTGTGCGTGTGTGTGTGTGTGCGTGTGTGTGTGCGTGTGTGTGTGTGTGTGTGTGTGTGCGTGTGTGTGTGTGTGTGTGTGTGTGCGTGCGTGCGTGCGTGCGTGTAAAGTAGTTATACGAAGCTGAATTTGAATCGTATCCCTGACTACCCGACGATTTCAGAGCTTAAGGACAATTTCCGCGCTTTCCGCGTGGTTTTCCGTGCTTTATTGTAATCATTTAAAATGCATTGTACCATAAAAAATAAACGGCACGTTTCAGGATAGTTAATTGCAGAAGCCGTCCCGCAAGGTAATCTACGATAATTGATTCAGGTTTCCTGAGCAGCTCAACTGTGGTGATGTAAGTCGAAGTTATTCACGAGCAGGAGTGGGATGAATTGTCTTGCCATGTAGAAAGCGGCGCGCGTGAGTAAATATGTTTTTTCCCAGTAAGTAATGAAGTGAACCAAACAAAAAAGAAGGCGACGCGAAGTACCCACTGAATAAATTCTTTCTCGGTCAATCAGTGCGGATGACTTAACGTACTGTGCGTATTTTTCACTTTGCAGATGAATAACGTATTTCGACGTCAATGTGCTCGCTGGCACTCAATATTGTTGCCACAGACTACACCACGCGGTCCGCAATCACACGAATATTAATTCTGACCAGTATGTGATGAATCACGGGCATAGCCAAGGAGGGTATGACAGGGTTTAAAGTCCCCTTGAATTTTTATTTAAATTTGCTTATGGTTACATACAGGCACACATACAAACGCACGCACGAACATGCATGATGTATGTTTGAACACCCTTTTCGGGAAAAATTTCTGGCTATATCCCAAAGGGGAGTCGCGTGAGTTTTTTACGTATCTTTTAGTTTATTAACGCAACGATCTTGAAAGACTCATAAAAGCAAGAAAAGTACTGCGTCGACATCAACACGTGTTGTGTAAAAAAAAAGATCATGTGATGATCACAATAATTTCAAAAAGCAATATACGAAATATCATATGAAATATCTACAAGAACACCTAATTGAGCATGTCAGTCAGATGCCGACTACAGCTCATATGGTGGCTGTATTCGAAAAGCGCTGTGTGTCAAAAGGATTCGTTTTGCTTACACGCAAAAAAATTGAGGCCTACCAAACTCGATCCGAAGTGCCTACTCGAGAGAGAAATAAAAGTTCATTTTGAAACAGTGTTCTGAGCGAGGCCCGGTATCATTCTAAGGTGGGAGGGTTCCCTAGTGCAGGAATCCTCTGGCTTCAACCGCTCTCTCGGCCCTGGCGACGAGTGGTCGCTGGTCTTCCAGGTCCTCGAGGACGAGCTTGGCCTCCTTCGCTTCAGTTAGGTGGCCGTCGTTCGTTCTTGGTGCTTGGTCCCTCTCCGGTTGCATTTCGTGGTTTGCATGACACTGGCATTCCAGGAGCAAGTGTGCCAGGGTGTCCGGTACGCTGCAGAGCGGGCACATGTAGAGGCATGCGTCGTTGGGTAGAGACGGTGCATTATTATTTCATGTATGCATGTGTTGCTTTGCAAGCGTCTGAAGATCACGCTTTCTTCTTTGTTCAGCTTCGGATGAGGTGGAGGGTACACCCGTTGCTCCAGTTTGTAGTGTTGAAGTAGCGATGAGTGGGTGTAAATTTTTTTGGCTGTGCTTTTAATCCGTGTAGAACACACTTGTGCGGCGTATACTATAAAAGTGACGAACTATACTGCGCACAGTATGGGGCAAAGTTAAAGTCAACACAACAATGTGCGCACGTTTCGCTTTGCTAGTGCTCTAACTACCCGCTCCGACTGGACACTGTTTTGTGCACGGGGGGGGGGGGGGGAATAGACGGGCGCCAGCATGACGAACCAAGTGTAATGCGGCACAAAACATGGTGTATGTGCAGTGGCCAGTAAGGGTAGGAATTATTACTTGCTCATCAACATCATGTTTTTTTTAATTAAAGGGACGCTAAAGAAAAAAACATGATGTTGGATTGATGATTAACTCTGGGGCGAATTACACCTTCATGATTACTGAACTGTACACAAAAAACAGAAGAGTAGGTCTCACAATATTATATACAGTAATGCGCAACAGTCTCGGCAGAGAACGTCGCTTTGCCACATATAGATGTCGAGGTACTGGAAGTTGTAAAGGAATATTTCTACTTAAAACAGGTACGGTAACCGCGAAGCCCAACCACGAGAGCGAAAAACCTAGAATAAGCATCGAATGGAGCACGTTAGGCAAGCATTCTCAAGTTATGAATGGTAGTTTGTATACTATCCTTCAAGAAGAAGATATATCTGCAGCTGCAGCTGCATCCCATACCGGTGCTTATTTACGAGCAAAAACATGGAGGTTCACAAAGAGGGTTGAGCTTAAATTGAAGACGACGCAGCGAGCGATGGAAAGGAAAATAATAGGTGTAACCTTAAGAGACAAGAAGAGAGCAATGTGCGTCAGGGAACAAACTAGGGTTAAGATATCATTGTTGAAATCAAGAATAAGAAATCGACACGGGCCGGGCACGTAGCACGTAGGCAGGATAACTTATGGTCGTTAAGGGTAACTGATTGGATAACAACAGAAGGCAAACACGTGAGGGTGGGAGCAGGTAATTAGACGGGCAGATGAGACTCAGAAGCTTGCAGGTATAAATAACGTGGCAGCAGAAAGCACAAGACCGGGTCGATTGGCTGAACACAGGAGAAGCCTTTGCCCTGAAGTGGGCGTAATTAGACCGATGATGATGACGATGATGCAAGATAAAAACAATTTTTCTCCGATTTTCAATTACTATTTCACAATACCGAAGGTACCATTATTATTGCAGCGAGAAGGCATTTCATAAAGAAGAAAAAGCGCAGAAAGAAAATACAGGTGTCGACGCTGACTCGAAGTTAGCGCAGCAACTCGCCCCGACGACATGAATTTTGGTGGCGTCTTTTTGTGTAAGAGTTTGTGGCCTGAAATGGATTCGTGAAGGAACCCTGCAACACGTTTTAAGAATGCTCGCACACAAAAAAAGAGGACGCTGCTGGTTGCCAGTCGATGCCCTGAGAACACGAGAGCCAATTCTTCTATGTAAACAAAAAATGCATGCCACACATTCATTGCGGGTTCTCCACGTATGTGAAAACAAACCATCGTTAGAACCTATTTATTACCATAATATATGTTTAAAGGTACACGCAAGTGTAAATAACGAAATATGCCGGGCGCGCGTGCAGTGTTCCGCCTCTTCTAATCCGTCTAGTTGCTCCGCGTGTATCAGCTTACTCAACATGAAAGGTGAACTTTTATGTGTGGAAAGAAAGACAACAACGAACAAACTCCTGACCTGTTTCATTAAGATGCACTTTTGCCTTAACGTTCGTCTGAAAAGTGGACGGCTTGCATTCTAGGAGCCATCACCCCGCGAGATTTCATGAGGTGGTCTATACAGCCATTAAATGTAATAATAGTACAGCCAACGTATCTCGTGCTTTTTTCTTCCGGTGTGCTCCTGTATTTACGTCAATATTTCTTGCAGACTCGCTTATCTCGCATTGAATAAGTGGCGCCTGAGCGCGTTATTTTTCGAACAAGATCAATTTCGTTCGGAAACGTGGCTATTTCAAGACTCAACCACGAGGACAAGGTCGAGACCTCGGTTCACTGTGGGTGGCAGCCGAGCCTCTCTCTCTGCACTGTGAGTGGCCGAAACCCTGAGTACGAACTCGATTGTTGCTCTAGCGTTGCACATCAGTTATTAACCTCTTACGCGCTCATATTCGCTTATTTAATTAGGTACGCCATATGACCTCGATGTTGTAAGCACCTCCTTTTATCCGCCGTGGTATAGTACAGTGGAAGAACTGTTATATGTTCAGCTGCTGAGCTCCAATGGAGGAAAGTTAGATACCATTGCGACGCCCGTGTTGCCATAAAAAATGATCAGCAAAAACGCCCGTCTACCTCACTATACAGCCTTGCAAGTTGCCTAATCCATGCATAATCGGTTAGGCAACTTGCAAGGCTGTATCAAATAAACGGGCGTTTTCGCTGTTCCTCTAACCTGCCATCTACGGAGCTCTGATGCTTGAGGCTGCACATAAACAACCTGATGCTCTAATTAAAGCTTATCTACCTCATCAATTTGTTTGACATACACGTTAGAGTGACAGGAGCTGGTCTTCTCGATTGCGCTATTATCGATGGCAGGCTACTATCTGACGGCCTTGTTCTGGGCCCTTGGCCTGACGCGCACAGCAGAGCCTGCAGATTATAAGGTCACCTCTATAGCCTATACTTATGAGCCACTGGTCCTTGACAAATGGCTGTACACATATGCACTGTAGACAGGCCAATATTGCAGATGTAAATATAGATGTAGATCCTAAACTTGTGCTCACACCCACCATGGGCGATCGGCCAAGAATCGGGTAGCTTAACAAAAACAAAAAAGAATATATATATATATATATATATATATATATATATATATATATATATATATATATATATATATATATATACAGCCAAAAATTAACACGAATATTGATTTTTGTAAATTATCCTTTTGAAAAAAATTAGATGAATTATTACCTAGTGAATGAGCAATAATGGTTGATATCAAAGAAAATTTTTCTATAGCCTACATTTGTTGACTGAGAACCTTTTGTTATGGAGGTTATTAAGTAAACCTCTTAGACTGTACAATAAAATCTTGCACGGCCTCGCACACTTTCCCGTTGCTGTGCCCAAGGGTATGTGCACCTAGGGATAGTAAATTTGACGTTGTGAAAGCTAAGCCAAGGATTCGTAACGGCATTTCTAGTGATACCTTACATTATCATATCTATCCTGATGCTATGGCTGGTTTTCGACGAGGTCGGTCCTCAGTTGACAGCATTATTGACTTAGTGACCTCTGTTCAGCATCAGAAAGCTCAGAAGCAGCTGTCGGTAGCTCTGTTCTTAGACGTGAAGGGTGCCTATGATAACGTGACCCACGAGGCTGTTCTCAATGCTCTGGAAGCAGCTGAACTTGGAGGTCGTGTCTTTCGATGGGTAAGAAGCTACCTCACAAAGAGATCAATGTTCGTTCTAACTGAAGATGGGTCTACGAATAAGTATTTCACAAGTTGTGGGGTGCCACAAGGCGGTGTTTTGAGTACAACACTTTTCAACCTAGTTTTCGTGAGGCTCACCGAAATGCTGCCACAGACGGCTTATATATCTCTCTACGCTGACGATATCTGCATTTGGGCGTCCGGCGTGACACGGCCTCAAGTGCGCGCAAGAATACAGAAAGCGGCAACAATGACATTGACATACCTTGGCTAGCAAGGTTTGACTATCGCAACAGAAAAATGCGCAGCGGTGGCGTTTACACGCAAACTGATGTCTTTCTACTCATTGTACATTGATGGCAGATTAATCCAATATCATCATCATCATCATCAGCCTGACTACGTCCACTGCAGGACAAAGGCCTCTCCCATGTTCCGCCAGTTAACCCGGTCCTGTGCTTGCTGTTGCCAATTTATACCCGCAAACTTCTTAATCTCATCTGCCCACCTAACCTTCTGTCTCCCCCTAACTCGCTTCCCTTCTCTGGGAATCCAGTCAGTTACCCTTAATGACCAGCGATTATCCTGTCTACGCGCTACATGCCCTGCCCATGTCCATTTCTTCTTCTTGAGTTCAGCTATGATATCCTTAACCCCCGTTTGTTCCCTAATCCACTCTGCTCTCTTCTTGTCTCTTAAGGTTACACCTACCATTTTTCTTTCCATTGCTCGCTGCGTCGTCCTCAATTTAAGCTGAACCCTTTTTGTAAGTCTCCAGGTTTCTGCTCCGTAGCTAAGTACCGGCAAGATACAGCTGTTATATACCTTCCTCTTGAGTGATAGTGGCAATCTACCTGTCATAATTTGAGAGTGCTTGCCGAATGTGCTCCACCCCATTCTTATTCTTCTAGTTACTTCAATCTCGTGGTTCGGCTCTGCGGTATTACCTGCCCTAAGTAGACATAGTCTTTTACAACTTCAAGTGCACTATTACCTATCTCGAAGCGCTGCTCCTTGCCGAGGTTGTTGTACATTACTTTCATTTTCTGCAGATTAATTTTAAGACCCACCTTTCTGCTCTCCTTGTCTAACTCCATAATCATGAGTTGCAATTCGTCCCCCGAGTTACTCAGCAATGCAATGTCATCGGCGAAGCGCAGGTTACTAAGGTATTCTCCACTGACTCTTATCCCTAACTGTTCCCATTCTAGGCTTCTGAAAACCTCCTGTAAGCACGCGGTAAATAGCACTGGGGAAATTGTGTCCCCCTGCCTTACACCCTTCTTGATTGGTATTCTGTTGCTTTCTTTATGAAGCACTATGGTAGCAGTTGATCCCCTGTAGATTTCTTCCAGAATGTTTATATATACTTCATCTACGCCCTGATTCCGCAGTGTTTGCATGACGGCTGATATTTCTACTGAGTCAAACGCCTTCTCGTAATCTATGAAGGCTATGTATAGTGGTTGGTTATACTCTGAGCATTTCTCTATTACCTGATTGATAGTATGAATGTGGTCAATTGTTGAGTAGCCTGTTCGAAATCCTGCTTGTTCCTTTGGTTGATTGAATTCTAATGTTTTCTTTACTCTGTTAGCAATTACCTTTGTAAATAGCTTGTATACTACAGAGAGCAAGCTGATCGGCCTGTAATTCTTCAAGTCCTTGTCATCTCCTTTCTTATGTATTAAGATGATGTTAGCGTTTTTCCAAGATTCTGGTACTCTTCCCGTCAGGAGACACCTCGTAAACAGGGGTGGCTAGTTTTTCTAACACAATCTGTCCTCCATCTTTCAGCAGATCTGATGTTGCCTGATCCTCACCAGCAGCTTTGCCCCTTTGCATGCTCTCCAAAGCTTTTCTGACTTCTTCTATCATTATTGGTGGGGTGTAATCTGGGTTACTGCTAGTTCTTATAGTATTAAGGTCGTGGTTGTCTCGGCTACCATACAGATCTCTGTAAAACTCCTCCGCTATTTTAACTATCCTATCCATATTGGTAGTTATTTTGCCTTCTTTGTTCCTTAGTGCATACATCCGACTTTTGCCTATACCAAGTTTCCTCTTCAATGCTTTGACACTTCCTCCGTTTTTCAGAGCGTTTTCAATTCTCTCCATGTTATACCTTCTTACATCGCATACCTTACGTCTATTAATCAACTTCGAAAGCTCTGCCAGTTCTATTTTGTCTGTTGTACTTGACACTTTCATGATTTGACGCTTCTTAATTAGGTTCTTCGTTTCCTGGGAAAGCTTGCCAGTGTCCTGTCTAACTACCCTGCCTCCAACTTCCACTGCACACTCCGTAACGATACTCGTCAGATTATCATTCATTGTATCTACGCTAAGGTTGGTTTCCTCACTAAGAGCCGAGTACCTGTTCTACAGCGACACTCTGAATTCCTGTACTTTCCCTCTCAGTGCTAGCTGATTGATTGGCTTCTTGCGTATCAGTTTCTGTCGTTCCTTCTTCAAGTCTAGGCGAATTCGAGACCGTACCATTCTATGGTCACTGCATCGTACCTTGCCAATCACTTCCACATCCTGCACGATTCCAGGGTGTGCACTCATTATAAAGTCTATTTCGTTCTTATTTTCGCCATTAGGGCTCCTCCATGTCCACTTGCGGTTTTCTCGTTTTCGGTAGAAGGTATTCAAAATCCTTAAATTATTGCGTTCTGCGAATTCATCTAGTAGCTCTCCTCTGGCGTTTCTAGTACCGATGCCATAATCTCCTACTGCCTGGTCTCCAGCCTGCTTCTTCCCTACCTTTGCATTAAAGTCGCCCATCACTATAGTATACTGTGTTTTTACCTTACTCATTGCCGATTCCACGTCTTCATAGAAGCTTTCAACTGAAGCGTCATCATGGCTGGATGTAGGCGCGTAAGCCTGTACTACCTTCATCTTGTATCTTTTATTCAGTTTAATTACGATACCTACCACCCTTTCATTAATGCTATAGAATTCCTCTATGTTGCCAACTATGTTTCTGTGAATTAGGAGCCCCACTTCCAGTTCTCTTCTGTCTGCCAGGCCCCTGTAGCAAAGAACGTGCCCATTCTGTAGCACCGTATAGGCCTCATCTGTCCTCCTAACCTCACTGAGCCCTATTATATCCCATTTAACACCTTCTAGCTCCTCGAATAGTACAGCTAGACTTCCCTCACTAGATAAGGTTCTAGCGTTAAATGTTGCCAAGTTCAGGTTCCAATGGCGGCCTGTCCGGATCCAGAGATTCTTAGCACGCTCTGCTGCGTTGCAGATCTGACCGCCGCCGTGGTCAGTTGCTTCGCAGCTGCTGGGGACTGAGGGCCGTGAGTTATTTGACGTAAGCATGTGGGAGGTAGTGGCCAGATACTGCACCAGGGTGGCCAATCCTTCTCTGGTGAGGGAGTGCGTTCTCGGCGGTGTTTGCCGGTGAGGCCGCACCCCAGGCCTCTTAATGCAATTCCATCAACACGCGGATTTTTTTTAATCCGGTTGGGAACTGCGCGGTACCGGGATTTAAACCACGGACCTCTTGCATGCGAGGCGGATGCTTTAACCACTACGCCATCGCCGCAGACCCATATAAGAGCACTCATAGATTCTTAGGTGTCATCGTAGATCGTAACCTAACCTGGAGCCCGCATGTCACATACCTGAAGAAAAAGCTTATTGGCATTGAGAATGTATTCAAGTTCGTCGCCGGAAAATCATGGGGCCCATCCGTGCACTCCATGTTGCAGCATTACACAGCCCTCTTTCTCAGAACTCTCCGGTACAGCCTTCCTGTCCTGTCCAACACGTGCAAGACTAACATCCGTGCACTGCAAAGCGTACAAGCCCAGGCACTTCAGACATGCCTTGGCCTTCCAAGATGCTCATTGACAGTGTCAACTATTGTTATTGCACAAGAACAACCGATCACAACGCATATCATTGTCGAGACGCTGAGAGCGCACATTCGGAATTTATCACGGCTACCGTCACATCATTTAGCATGTTTGACAGCTCGGAGGCCCCATTCTTCGTACTGCGGTATTGTGACAAAACATCAAGACATACTACCGCCTGGCTTCAAACTTGCTATCCATCCAGCAGCTGCGCTATGGAGTCTTCGTCAACCTGATGTGTGCTTATCAGTTCCTGGAATCTTTAAGAAGTCAATTTAATGTCAACGCTAGCCCTGAAGCAATTGACTTTGCGTCTGTTGGACGAAAGGTACTTCGACCGCATACATGTTTACACCGATGGCTCCACTAATTCCAACAGCTATACAGGAGCAGTGGTTGTTCCATCTGAAAAGACGAAAGGACGACGAAGTGTCTATTTTATAGAACGCTTGTACCCTTGTCTCAAATTTTCTATTTGTCTTACCGCAAATTCTGGGAGCTGCTGCTCCATCCTTGCGAGAATGAATGAAGAAGCTTTTCAGGATTTTCGAGGTGGACAACCGCTACGTCTGGCAGCGGCTAGGAAACGTGGGACCACCTCAAGTGGCACAGACAGCGAGGCAACGGAGCTCTATTCCGAGGGTTTCGAGTCATCGGATGACGACTACACAGTCGTCATGAGCCGCAATGCAAAAAGAAGACTGCTACGAACATCGTCGACGACGAGTATATCCACCGTGCAGGCTACCTCGCAGCGTTGGCCACACACTATACTCTTCATGGCTGTGGACCCTTCAGCCAACCTACGGCGGCTTAACAGGCAAGTCCTCTCTGCATACCTCGAAGGATCCGCTCCAAATGAAATTAAAGACGTCAGGATCAACTCACGGAAGAATATTCTGGCAGTTGATGTTCTACACCGTAGTGCGCTGCAAAGCCTACAGAACATCTCGGAAATCGACAGAGTCACAGTTAAATCAGTGATCCCCACTGACTGTAAGGGCAGTGTTGGCGTCATTTATGACGTGGACATTTCCATTCCCGCTGACGATTTCCCAATCTTGATAAAGCCAACTACAGACGACATCCTCATCAAGCACATCACAAGGCTTGGTCAGTCACGATGCATGAAGATTGTTTTTGAGGGAGACAGTCTTCCCCAACACGTCAAAGTTGGCCACGTTCGCCATCAGGTCCGTCCATACATACCGAAGCCCCTACAATGCTTCAGATGCTTCAATATGGGACATGTCAAAGGAGTATGTACCAGCAATGTCGTGTGCCCGCGGTGTGCCGAACCTCATTCAGAAGACACCTGCCACGCAACTGCGTTCAAATGCTCCAATTGCCACGGCGCTCATAAAGCGTCGTCTAAAGGTTGCCCACGAGTGAGAAATGAACGCGCGGTGCTGAAACGCATGGTGCGCGACAATTCAACGCACAGGGAAGCCGCTGCTACTGTCAGGCGACGTCGGCGTCACCACAGAAGATCATCACGCAACGTGGCACCTGCCGATAGAGACCCGTCATCTCAAGCAAGAACTGGCCCCCCATCGTCAAGCTCTGCGAAGACGAATACACCGAAAACAGAATCAGGGTCAAGACTCCCACCTCGTGAAGAGTGACCATCACTTCCACGAACACAGCCTGTTTTAGAGGTGCATCGATCCCCGCCAACCTCGATGCCATCACGAACCACTGATGAAAAGACAACTGAGGATTGCCAGGTCATCAACATGTTGCAGACCCTAATGAGCGCAATGCGCATGCTCCTAAGCAACATGAACACCCCATCAGCGCAGAGCGCACTCCAAGTGCTGGACACTTTGAGTCCGGTGCTTGCAGCTCTAAGGTAAAACGATGGCCCGCAACATGTTATCCTTTCGCGAGGAGGTCAAGAAAGCATCTGTCCTTCAGTGGAATGCCAGAGGACTTAGGGCGCGTATGTCCGAGTTCCGGCAATATGTATTCACAAACCAGTTCTCCATAATTGTGATTTGTGAACCGAACCTCTCAGCCCAGATGAGACTGTCTGGATATGAGTGCTTTATGTCTTCTACCCACGGAGAGCGCAGCAAGGTCGTTGTGTTCATACGGCGCGACTTAACTTATGTTCATCACCCTGTACCCCCTGACGAAGAAAACCAGTACGTTTGCCTAACAGTAAAAAACAAGAAGACCACATTCACCATCATCGGAGCCTACTTACATCCATCAAGTCGTCTAGACCGAGAGCGCTTGCGCGGAATTTTGAATTCGACTCTCCAGCCATGGGTGATAACTGGTGACTTCAATGCCCACCACTACTTATGGGGAAGCTCCAGGGTAAACACTAGAGGTAGACAGTTAGTGTCTTTCGCTTCTGAATGTGAACTTATCCTCGTGAATGACGGCAGCCCTACTTATCTGCGCGGATCGGCCTATAGCAGTTGCCTGGACCTCACTTTCGTCTCACGCTCGTTCACACGCAGAGTGCACTGGTTTTCGGATTTGGAAACAAGGGGTAGGGACCACATCCCAACATACTTGAAGATTGACGGCTTTCCAAGTCTCAAGTCCTTCAGAGCCGTCCAGTGCACCAATTGGCAAAAATACAAGTTAATCATGGAAGACTATGTTGGCGCCTCACCTTTCAACCTAGAGGACGCAATAAAGAGTGCCCTACAGTCAACGACGCGTTCGCTTCCGGTGAGCTCATCTCGCACTGATATGGACATTGATCTCGAGAAACTCCGAGCGATTCGTCGTCGTGCAGAACGACGTTATAGACGCACGAGGTCACTTGATGATCTGAGAGTGGCCAGACGCACACAAAAGAAAATACAGCGTCACATCGACAAGTTGGACAAGCAACGATGGGTATCTTTTTGCGAGTCTTTGGATCCCAGAAAGCCTCTGTCACTAATCTGGAGAACTGTCCGGGGTTTTCGTACAACCATTACTCAGCGCTACCCATTAAAATCTCTAGCACTTCACTTACGCTGCGAAGAGATTGATGTCGCAGATTCCTTCTGTCGAAGGATTGCCCGCGGCTCAAATTCAACTGGGACAAAGACGCCCGATTTTTCTGTATCTTCACGTGATCCCCGAATGGAGATTTCGTTTTCAATGGACGAACTAAATGCTGCGCTTGCTTTGTGTAGACGTTCTTCAGCGCCAGGACCTGACGGCATCACTTACCGCGCTCTGTGTCACCTAGGAGATCAAGCTCGGTGGGCACTCTTGCAGCTGTACAACGACTCCTGGCAAACTGGCATTGTTCCACAGAAATGGAAGTCAAGTCGCCTGATTTCACTTCTCAAATGCGGCAAGTCACCCTTGGACATTTCCTCTTACCGCCCGATTGCCCTCGCGAGCTGTGTGGGAAAAGTTATGGAAAGCATGATTTTAACGCGTCTGGAATAATACTTAGAGTTCTACGAAATATATCCAGATGCCATGTCCGGGTTTAGACGAGGTCGCTCGTCAATTGACAATGTAGTTGACTTGGTGACATATGTAGAACACCAGAAGGCCTGCAAACGGTTATCTGCTCCTCTGTTTCTTGACGTTAAAGGGGCCTACGACAATGTCACCCACGAAGCCATTCTCGGCGCACTAGAAGGAGTGGGACTCGGTAACAGGATATATACGTGGGTTCAGAGCTACCTACAGAATAGATCATTTCACGTGCAGACAGAGAATGGCCCGACACCCGAATATTACTGCAGCCGAGGAGTCCCGCAAGGCGGAGTGCTAAGCCCGACGCTGTTCAACCTAACACTCATTGAACTAGTTGGCAGGCAACCAAGCACTGTACGACTTTACATTTATGCTGATGACATCTGTGTGTGGACATCAGTTGTGACACGACTTCAACTTCGCGCTCGACTTCAGAAGGCAGCATCACTGACATCGTACCACTTACGCAAACAAGGGCTCGAAATCGCAAGTGAGAAGTGTGCAGTCGCAGAAAACCAATGTCCGCTTACGGCATATCAATTAACGGGCAGTTGGTATCATACAGCCGGAGTCACAGGTTCTTGGGAGTCGTAATCGACCGAAACCTGTCTTGGACACCCCACGTAAACTACGTGAAAAAGCGGCTGACTGCCATTTGTCACTTATTCAGGTTTCTTGCTGGGAAAAGTTGGGGAATGCCTGTCGAGTCTATGTTACAGCTGTACAAGGTATTATTTACTGGATTCCTGCGATATAGCCTACCTGTTATGTCTAACACGTGCAAAACGAACCTGCGCACAATCCAAAATATTCAAGCCCAAGCGCTTAGGATATGCCTTGGTTTACCCCGCTGCGCATCGACAGCTGAAACAATTGCCATTGCATAGGACTACTCGATCATGACGCACATCACCATTGAAACGATGCGTACGTACCTCAGACAACATGCAAAGAATCCTTCCCACCACTTGGCAACCCTTGCTACTGAGAGGCCCCGCACGAAATTTAGTGCAATTGTCTGTGCTCATCGTGCGTCGTTTGCGTCAGGTTTTACGCCTGCAGAGAAACTGGTGTATCCTCCGTGGTGCCTGACACTTCCACAAGTACGTGTTTCAATTCCAGGAATACAGAAAAAATCAAATTTGCCTTCATCAGCCCTAAAACAATTGAGCTTGAGCCATCTGCACGATATGTACAACAACCACGTGCACATATACACCGATGGTTCAACCGCAGCGTCTGGTTCTGGTGGTGCGGTGGTTATTCCAGCTAGAGGAATCACTCTGCGAATCAAGCTGTCACACGTCACTACGTCCACAGCGGCAGAACTAGCGGCTTTGCGTGGCGCCATAGAGTACATCAAATCCCAAAGACCGAGTAAATGGGCTGTGTTTTCCGACTCAAAACCAGCCCTACAGAGCATGCAGTCAGTCCTTCGACGAGGTTGCCATGAACAATTAACTTACGAAGTTGTCAAGCTCGTTCACCACGTCACAGAAACAGGCCACGAGGTCAAGTTTCAGTGGCTTCCTGGCCATTGTGGGATCAGTGGCAATGATTCCGCAGACAACGCGGCTCGCACATCGCACCAAGAAGAACACACCCTTCCGATTCCTTTGTCAAGGACTGACGCTGCAAAGCAACTTCGTCACCTGGCACGTAGTCTGAGTCTGCAGGAGTGGAACACCCCAAGCATAAGACATACGAGACTATACCAAATAAACCCTCGACTGGAACTTCGACGTCCATCCGGACTTCGTCGACGTGAAGCTTCACTTCTTTGTCGCCTTTGGTTGGGGGTTGCCTTCACAAACGCATATAGAAACCTCATCGGATTGACCGACAATGCGGAATGCGACATCTGCTGCACCAAAGAAGACATCGACCATCTGATATGCCATTGCCCTCGATTTGCCTCTGAAAGACAGAAGCTTTCAGACGCATTGCGAGAATTGGACGATCGGCCACTCTCTGTGCAGATGCTACTGGAACACCGTCCTCGCCTTTCGTCGGCTCAAAAAGCAGTCAAAGCTGTCTTGTGCTTTTTGAGGACTACAGGCCTATGTGACCAACTTTAACTTTTGTGTAGTGCCACCGCTGCATACGCGCCAGCCGATTGACTGACAATCCTCCATTTTCTTCTTTTTTTCTCTCTCTCTTTCTCTTCTCTTTCCTCTTTCTCTCTCATCTTTATGCCCCCTTCCTATTCCCCCAGCGTAGGGTAGCAAACCGGGCATGTGCCTGGTTAACCTCCCTGTCTTCCCTCTTGTAGTTTACCCCCCCCCCCCCCCATCTGAAAGTGTGTTGCTTCAGTACAAGTTTTCTCACACCACGACGTCGACAGCAGCAGAGCTCGCAGCACTTCAAGGTGCAGTAAAGTACATTCTTCGGCAGCAACCTAACCAATGGGCCATCTTTTGCGAATCCAGGTCAGCCTTACAGTCACTACGGTTTGTTATGCGGCATGGGTTACACGAACAATCAGTATATCAGATAAGGCACGACTACCACGAAGCGCTCAAGGAAGGTCACGATATTGTATTTCAGTGTTTGCCGAGTCATTGCGGAATCGTCGGCAATGACTGCGCGGATGAAGCTGCTCGATCGGCTCATGACAAAGACCAGCGCATGCCCATACCGCTCTTGAGAACGGACGCTGCAAGGCTACTACAATCACTTGCTCGCCGTATATCTCTCCTACAATGGAATACACCGGGTTTCTCCAACACGCACCTGTATTCGATCGACCCAAACTTGCAACTTCGTTTGCCATCATCCGGTCTCCCACGATGCGCTGAAACTTTACTGTGTCGCATGAGGTTGGGCGTGGCATTTACGAATTCGTACTCTCGTTTCCTTGGAATGGCGAGCACTTCGCCATGCAACATCTGCGCCTGCGAGGAAACGCTTGAGCACATTCTATGTCATTCTCCAGCATACCAGACCGAACGACGTATTATGGAAGCCAAGCTCTGTCAGCTGGATTCACGGCCACTTACAGAAGAGAAGATCCTGGGACCTTGCCCAACGGTTTCCCATACGCGCAAAGCCACGAAAGCCCTCTTGTACTTTTTAAGGACCACCAGACTTCACGACCGCTTGTGAAATAACTGTGCGAGACCATGCTGTATAGTCTCGAGCTTACTATTCATGCTTCTCTTTCTTACTCCTCTTCTTTTCTATCTCTTTCCGTTCTATTATTCTCCTTTTCCCCTACCCCAAGTGTAGGGTAGCCAACCGAGCCAAGCTTGGTTAACCTCCCTGCCTTTTTTCTCTACCTCTCTCTCTTCTTAATGCTGAAAACTTTCTACAAGAAATGAAAAAGTGCTCCACAGTTTCCTTTTCTCCTAAAAAAGTACAAAGTGGGAAGGAAGTCAAGCTTGCTCTAAACGAATAAAAATTAGATGGAGGAATACGACAGCGTAATCGAGTGATTAAATCTTCCAGGCATCAGCTGTGGCATTAGGAAGTTTTCCAGGGTGTCATTAGATGGTTATAGTCCATAGAATTTTTCGAAAATGGTGAAGAGAATTCTCGCATCATCATTTGCGTCCTAAACTTAGAGGCTAATATAAAGGCTGTTGTAGGGGTAATATTGATAGCTGGTCCATCTAATGCCACTTTCGCTAGTGCATCAGCGGTTTCATTTAGAGTTATGCCTCTATGCCCCGGCACCCATACTAATCGCACCTGGGTTAAGTGATTCAGTACTGGGGAGTTGAATTCGCCTATTGCTTTCGACTCACCGGATGCCATGAGCGCACTGCAGACCGACAAGGAGTCTGTTATTATTACGGCGGAATTCATTGATGTTAGAAGTTTTCGAAGGGTCAATACCACAGCTAAAAACTCTGCAATAAAGACGGGTGTGTAATCTGGAATTTGGACGGAAAAGGACCAGTCTAGAACAGGGCAGAATATAACGATGCTAATATTGTGAACTTGTGTATGCGCCCCTCTTTCTCCTGGCGAGTGTGTGCCACAAAATTTAGGTAAGTTCTACTACTCACCACTAGTCCACTTAAAATGAAGCACGTAGCAGTTAGCCCCAAAAATTGGCTGCGAAGTGATGGCGGTGACCTGAAGACCACGAGCACGTACAACGACAGTGTTAGCAAACGGGAAAGGGAGCGGCTACAGCGAAAAGATTCCGGAGCGATGGAAGCCCTACGCCGTGACGACGTGTCCGTAGGTCTAAGGAGAGTGCGAACGCTCGGTTTTAGCACGAGTTACAGTCTCTGGAATTTCGACAACGGCGCCATGTCTATTCTATGCCTACCTGTAGCATAACTCGTACGTCTCTGCACTGACATTCAATCCAGAAACACGATGTATACCGGTACACTAAATATGATGATTGATTAATTGCCTGAGAATATTTATTTGAAAACAAAACACAGGCGCAGCCCTTAAGAGGTTTCGCAGTGGGTGGAGTCACTATTCATGGACACCGTTGGTATCAGCCGCTAGCTTAGCCTTCCGGAACGAGGCACTTTGAGCCTGAATGTCCGAGCAACTGAGCAGGGCCGCCTCCGACTCCTCCGGCGTTGAGGTAGGTTTGGGGAGAAGAGCCGAGTTGAGCTGGTAAGCCAAGACTATAGGGTAGGTGTAAGCAGCCTTCCTACGGCATAGGCACAATTTACGGCTTGCCTGAAAAACTTCACTGCAAAATTATACAGTTTGTGAAGCCGGCTTCTTCGCAACAAGAGCTAGCTTGAGGAGAAGCCATTTTGTCTTACGGGTGACACTCGGAGCGATTTAACCTCAATGTCTATAGTTATTTCATACAAATTTAACAAAATAAACGAAATAAACGAAGCCCAAACCATGTGGTAGGTGTAATCAGCCTCCGCCCGGTATAAGCACAAATTACGGCTTGCTTGAACAACATCGCTAAAGAAGAATACGGTTTGTGAGGTCGGCTTCATTGCAGTAATGACTAGCATGAGGAGAAGCCACTTTGTCTTGTGGGTGACACTCGGAGCGAATCGACCTCAATGTCTGGAGTCCTTTCGTACACATTTAACAAAATAAACGAAGACGAGCTAGTCTAAGGAAACATGCGCATTCTTGTTTCTGGTACAGCCATGCAATTAAACGGTGCACGAAACATCTGGCGTTTTGTTGGTTCTCTAACTAGAGTGACCTCCACTGAGAACACCAGCTTTCTGTATTCTTTTTTTTTAAGAAAAAAAAAGTAGCGCACACTTTTTGAGCTCGAGTATTGATGCTCAGGAACATGTCGAATAAAACTAGGAACACGGGAACTTGGCGAATAAAAAATGGTTTGTGTAAGTAATATTTGTATTATTCAACGTGAGAAGGTGAACTATGTTTATTGGTTTGGCACGTTAAGCATTACCCCCCCCCCCCCAAAAAAAAAGCGGGCATATTCCACGCATTATGCGAATTGATGTGATACAAAGCAGTTATGAAGGAGCAAGCTGTACATGACATGAAACTCATAATTTTCCGATTACCACACGCCATTTATGTTCGTCATACGGTGACATCACGAAATGCCAAATTCGGTTTATATCAAGCGTGAGATCCGGTAGCGAGCGCAGCATGAGTGGCATGGAAGTCATGCTCTTAATGACATGAATATCATGAGTTTCATATTCCCAACTATCATTTAGGTTCGCCATAGAGTTACCATGCGGAATACCAGATTTGGTGTACATCAAGCTATGAAAACGGTCGCGAGCGCACCATGACTATGACATGTAAATCATAGTGCACATGACATGAATATCATGATTTTCATTCTGCCGCCTGCCATTATGTTCGTCATACAGTCACGTCGTGCCGTAGCAGTGTTACTGTATATCAAGCTAGAGAACCGGACGCGAGCGCGCCATGACAATGACATGTAAGTCATGATGTCTACGAAATGCATGACATTATTGTCATGTAGCCACCTGTAATTAATGTCCATTATGCAGTCACGTTCCGCAATTCCAAATATGGTACGTGTCAAGCTAGCGAAACAGCCACGAACACACCATGAGCATAGCGTAAATGTCATCTTATCGATGAGCGATGCTGAGCTCATCAATAAGCTGAGCTGTCAACTGTTTAAGGAAACCTGGTTCGAAAATGGTGCGCAAAACTCTCTGTTGTATAACATTGATCCCGGTATAGAATTGAATATTCCGTTAAAGGTTAGCCGATCGGTAGAAACAGTCATCCATAGGCTTCGACTTGGTACAGCCTACACGAAGGCTTTCCTGTACAGAGTAAGGAAAGCTGGCAGTCCTACCTCCTCATGTGGAGAAGCTCAAGAAGACGTGGAGCGCATTATTTTGCATTGTAAAAATCATGACGTACCTCGAAAGAACCTTTTTCAAAAACTCAATTCTTTGGATAAGCGACCTCCATCAATTGCAAAAATATTGGGTCCATGGCCAAAAGAAAAGCTACAAGCCACTGCAGCGCGTGCAGTCGTTAACTTTCTGAAGGAATCAGAAATAGCTCAAAAGTACTAAACAAGAAACAAATGTACTTCCCTGTTAACCGCGGTGTGTTTCAAAACAGTATTTTCAAAACATTTTTCAAACAGTATTTTCAAAACATTTCAGTATTTAAGCGACAAGGTCACCTTAGACATTTTATTGAACTTTCATGTTTTGTGTGAACACTTAAATTGGCGTGATTACTTGTCGGTTTTCTTTTTTCAAGAACTCAGTGTGGTGTGGACACATTTCTATGCAGTGTGGACCCATTTCTGTGTGGTGTGGACACTTAGTGTTGAAAAACGTGAACTCATTGTGTAAGTGTTGTGCTATGTACATATGTATAGCCTTGTGTTTGCTACAAATTGGCCGATGTTGACGTTTGTGCAAGAGAAGAGGAGTAGCCTGCGCCACGCATTGGCACCAACCTCTTCTTGCATACATTTAAACAAAAAAAACACATGACACACGTCACAATTTTCATATGACTACCTGCCATGTGTATTAATCACAGAGAAATATCTCGTCATACCAATTTTGGTATACATCAAGTTAACTAAACGGCTGCTACTGCTACAGCACCACGGCCATGGCATGTAAACCTAGCCCTTTAGGACAAATAAGTCATGATTTTCATCATATGACCAGCTATTTATATTCATCGCACAGTCATGACATGTCATACCATTTTTGGTATAAATCTTACAGACAAAAAGAGAGAGGAACAGACAGACAGACAGACAAACAGAGAGAGGAACAGACAGACAGACAGACAAACAGAGAGAGGAACAGACAGACAGACAAACAGAGAGAGGAACAGACAGACAGACAGACAGACAGACAGACAGACAGACAGACAGACAGACAGACAGACAGACAGACAGACAGACAGACAGATAGATAGATAGATAGATAGATAGATAGATAGATAGATAGATAGATAGATAGATAGATAGATAGATAGATAGATAGATAGATAGATAGATAGATAGATAGATAGATAGATAGATAGATAGATAGATAGATAGATAGATAGATAGATAGCCCCGCCGTGGTGGTATAGTGGCTAAGGTACTCGGCTGCTGACCCGCAGGTCGCGGGTTCGATTCCCCGGCTGCGGCGGCTGCATTTCCGATGGAGGCGGAAATGTTGTAGGCCCGTGTGCTCAGATTTGGGCGCACGTTAAAGAACCCCAGGCGGTCAAAATTTCCGGAGCCCTCCACTACGGCGTCTCTCATAATCATATAGTGGTTTTGGGACGTTAATCCCCACAAATCAGTCAATCAATCAATCATAGATAGATAGATAGATAGATAGATAGATAGATAGATAGATAGATAGATAGATAGATAGATAGATAGATAGATAGATAGATAGATAGATAGATAGATAGATAGATAGATAGATAGATAGATAGATAGATAGATAGATGTACTGCTGCTACTACTATACGCTACAATATTAAAAAAGTACAAGGCTACCTGCACTAATAACAACCGCAATGACGACCACGACCACGGCCGCTGGGTAAATTTTGTTATCCAGCTGTTGTGCCACACCTACGAATGAAACAAAAACGAGATCCGAGAATCGTCACCGCTATCGTTCTCTTTGTTATTTGGTAAGTCTCAGTCAATTAGGGTGCAATGAAAATATATTATTAAAAAACAAAAAAGGAACAGGTAGAGAAGAAAGCAAAACAAAAGCAATGCAGGAAGATTAACCAGGTTGTACCCCGTTTGCTGCTCTACACAGAGTAAGGTTGAAAGTGGAGGAAAAGAAATGAGAAGAGAGAAAGAGAGGGCAAGTAATTTGCTGGCACAGTGACGAGGTAACCATGGAGCCCCTAAAGCACTTGGGCCCGTGTTCACAGTGACTTCTCGTGTTAAATGTTGTCGTAAGCCCCGCCGCGGTGGTCTAGTGGCTAAGGTACTCGCCTGCTGACGGGTCACGGGATCAAATCCCGGCTGCGGCGGCTGCATTTGCGATGGAGACGGAAATGTTGTAGGCCCGTGTGCTCAGATTTCGTTTCACATCAAAGAACCCCAGGTGGTCGAAATTTCCGGAGCCCTCCACTACGGCGTCTCTCATAATCATATGGTGGTTTTTGGAAGTTAAACACCACATATTGTGACGACGCGAAATTGACGAGCACACAAAGCGCCTCAAAGAAATACGATTTATCGATCGCAGGAAACAGACTGCAACGACTTCTTCGTCTTTTGCCCTCGGCCAAGGCACTCGCGCTGCTTCGTTGTCCTCACCACTGGCACATACGCGCGTCATTATTCCCCCTTTAAAAAAAAACATCGTCCCGATGTTAAACGTTTGAGAAGCAAGGCGAAACCAAAACTGCACAGTTAGTCACTGAAAGTAAGGCTTCATCCGAAGCACGTGGACAATTTCTGGTGAATGTCTGCGCCGCTTTGAACACTGCACGCCGTCCGGAACAACCTCGTAGTTGACGTCACTAATGCGTCGCAGAACCTTGTAGGGTCCGAAGTATCTTCGCAACAGCTTTTCGGAAAGCCCACGCTGACGAACAGGTGTCCAGACCCATACTTTATCGTTCGCGTTGTACATGACGGGTCTGTGCCGGAGGTTGTAATACTTGGCAGTGTCGTCTTGCTGTTTGGTGATTCGCAACCTGGCAAGTTGTCTGGCTTCTTCTGCTAGCTGGGTAAACTCTTCGGCGTCTGTCTCATTGCCATCATTTTCATGAGGAAGCATTGCGTCTAACGTTGTTGTAACCTCGCGTCCGTAAAGGAGACTAAACGGTGTCTTCCGAGTGGTCTCTTGACGAGCCGTGTTGTACGCGAAGGTGACGTAGGGCAAAATGATGTCCCAGTTCTTGTGCTCTACATCTACGTACATGCTCATCATGTCAGCCAGGGTCTTGTTGAGGCGTTCGGTGAGCCCGTTGGTCTGGGGATGATACGCCGTTGTTTTCCTGTGAGCTGTACCACTTAGTCGAAAATGGTGTCCAAAAGCTCGGCCATGAACGCAGTACCTCTGTCGGTGATGACTATTGCGGGAGCACCGTGTCTTAAGACGATGGCTTCAATAAAAAATTGCGCCGCTTCGGCTGCCGTTGCCCGTGGCAGAGCGCCTGTCTCCGCGTATCGGGTCAGGTAATCCGTGGCGACGATTATCCACCTGTTTCCAGTGGCAGACTTTGGGAAGGGGCCCAGAAAATCTATGCCAATTTGTGCAAACGGTGTCGCCGGCACTCGAACAGGCTGCAGCAAGCCAGCTGGTTTGATGGATGGTGGCTTGCGGCGCTGGCAATCTAGACATGCCTGCACGTAAGTTTTGACAACTTCGGCAAGTCTTGGCCAGTAATAGTTCTGCCTTATCCTCGCCAATGTTCTTGCGTAACCCAAGTGACCAGCGGTAGGTTCGTCGTGACAGGCTTGCAGTACCTCACGGCGAAGCGAAGAAGGAACGACGAGCAAGTAGCTGCTGCCGGTGGGTGAAAAGTTCCTCTTATAAAGAACGTCATTTCGCAAGCAGTACGATGGCAGCCCTCTCGCAAATAACTTCGGAACGCTATTCACTCGCCCTTGTAGGTAATCTATAAGTGGTAGCAGCTCAGCATCGCCACGCTGCTGTTGAGAAAAGGTGGCAGTGTCCACAATTCCGAGAAAGGCCGTGTCGTCATCGTCGTTGTCCGGGGATGCCGTCTCAACAGGAGACCGAGAAAGACAGTCGGCATCAGTGTGTCGTTTTCCCGACTTGTAGGCGACAGTGAAGTCAAATTCTTGGAGCCGAAGACTCCATCGTGCAAGGCGGCCAGACGGATCTTTCAAGTTGACTAATCAACAGAGAGAGTGGTGATCGCTGATAACGGTGAATGGGCGGCCGTACAAATAAGGACGAAACTTCAGGACTGCCCATACCATTGCAAGACATTCTTTTTCCGTCGTAGTGTAATTAGCTTCAGCTCGGGACAGCGTCCTGCTGGCGTAGGCGATCACGTTTTCGTTGTTGTCCTTCGACTGTACGAGCACTGCTCGAAGACCCACATTACTAGCGTCTGTATGAAGTATTGTCGGCGCGTCTTCATCGAAGTGGGCCAGCACGGGGGGTGTTTGCATTCGCTGACGAAGCTCGTGAAATGCCTGCTGTTGGTCTTCGCCCCATCTGAAGGGGGTATCTTCCCGAGTAAGCTGTGTCAATGGCCATGCGATGCGCGAAAAATTAGCAATAAACCACCGGTAATAGGCACAGAGTCCTAAAAAACGTCGCACTGATTTTTTGTCTGATGGCGTCGGGAAGTTTGCCACGGCGGCAATTTTATCCGGGTCGGGTCGGATCCCTTGGCTGCTCACGACGTGACCGAGGAATCGAAGTTCGTGGAAGCCGAAGTGGCACTTTTCTGGTTTGAGAGTAAGACCGGCCAAGCGTATTGCTTCAAAAACTGCTTCGAGCCTTCGTAAGTGTTCCTCGAAAGTCGCTGAAAAGACAATCACGTCATCGAGGTACACCAAGCAGGTTTGCCACTTAAGTCCCGACAGAACTGTGTCCATGAGACGCTGGAATGTTGCTGGCGCCGAACACAAACCGAAAGGAAGAACCTGAAATTCATAAAGTCCGTCGGGCGTAACAAAGGCGGTCTTCTCACGATCTCTCTCATCCACTTCAATTTGCCAGTAGCCGCTTTTTAAGTCCATAGACGAAAAGTAGCGTGCGTTTCGTAGTCTATCCAATGAATCATCAATACGCGGCAGAGGGTAGACGTCCTTCTTTGTGATCTGATTAAGCTTACGATAGTCGACGCAGAAACGCAAGCTACCGTCCTCCTTTTGAAGAGTACTTCAGGTGATGCCCAAGGACTGTTAGACGGCCGAATAACACCATCTTCTAGCATCGTTTTCACCTGTTTCTGAATTGCCTCACGCTCCTTTGGGGCGACTCGATAAGGAGTTTGCCGGATGGGTCTGGCATCGGTATCCGTGATGATGCGGTGTTTCGTCAGTGCCGTTTGACCAACTCTTGATGTGGATGAGAAGCAGCCGTGGAACTTGTTAATCAGCGTGAGAAGGCGGTCTCGCTCAATGGGAGATAACATTGGACCAACGTCTACAGGTGTCCGTGTAGTGATAGTAGACGCTGCTGCTTCCTCCACTAAATGACAATCTTCTGTTTGCAAGAGTTCGTCAAAATAGGCAATAGCCGTGCCTTTAACTATGTGTCAGCGTTCTCTGCTGAAATTTGTCACTAGCAGTTCAGCGCATCCGTCAGTAACAGTGATGACAGCCCTGGCAACAGAAATGCCGCTAGTGAATGCGAGCTCCTTGATGTGTTCAGCGATGCCAGTAGCATTTTGTAATTTGTCACAGTGCACGGATACGAGAGAACAGCTTCGTGGCGGCAGTATGACGTCGTCATCGGCAATACGGAAGCGAGGTGGCTGGTGTTCCTTATCTGTAGCAGTCTCCGAGCTTACAGTGAACGTTACGCTTCTGTCACGGATGTCAATCACAGCCCCGTATTCGCGCAAGAAATACATTCCCAATATGAGCTGTTTACAGCACTCGTGGAGAATGACGAGGGTGGCGACAAAGGTGGAACCAGCAATGAAGAGTCAGGCCGTGCACTTTCCAACCGGTGTCATCAACTGAACTCCTGCAGTTCTTATATTGGGTCCCTGCCATGGCATTTTCACCTTCCTTAGCCTTTCGGCTAGCTGTAGGCTTATTATAGAAAAGTGGGAGCCAGTGTCCACAAGTGCCGTCACTTGGTGGCCGTCAATGTGAACGACGAGGTCAGCGCTGATAACGTCGGTTACGTCGGCAGTTGTCTCATTTGTCGAATTAGTCGTTGCTGTCGTCTTCTTCGGTTTTGATGGCTTCGAGCTGTCACTTGTCTGCAATGGATGCTGTTCGGAATTTCGAATATTGGCAACCCCACCCCCCGAGGTCGCTGCGTCTAGTTTCCCCGTCGCGGGCTAGGGGACCTGCCCTGGTGACGTCGGCAAAACTGCGATGATTAGGTGAACTGGGCCGCGCAGGAGATGGAGAACGTGATCTGGGCATTACTGGATTCTGTGGCGGTGTGTTCACAGGGGCGTAGTTGTACATGCGTTGATCATCGTACGCAATGTAGTCAGGGTAGCGAGGAAATCTCTTGTACTGAGCGTCGCGATAACGGCAAACTCTGTAGACGTGCCCAGCTTCGCCACAATGAAAGCATACCGGTCGACGGTCAGCGGTACGCCACAAATCGGTTTTCCGACGCTGGTAGGTAAGTGGAGACTCACTATTGGGCCACGTTGTGGGGCTACGTTGTGGGGCATGTTGGTTATACGGCATTCGTCTTGTCGGAGGAATCGGTGAGGTTGCGAAAGTGGTCGGTGCAGACAGTGGCTGTGTTTGCAGGGTTGGTGGTGGTCCAGTCATTGGGGTCTGCTGCGCTGAAGGAGCGACGACGGGGCGTCGGACGGCATCAGCATAAGTAAAATGTCGTCGCACACCATTATAGCCGGGTGAAGAGAGAGCCTGACGGACCTCATCCCGGACAACATCAGCGACAAAAGACAATGCCGGCGTCGGTTCAGTTGCTGGAATTAAACCAAGCTGCCGAAGCTCCTCCCTCAAAATCTCCCGGATGACTTCCCGCAGAGGCCTGTCGTTGTCGCAGAGGCTCGCCGCAGTCGTAACAGGGCTACTCGCTCGAACTTTGACCGGGTTCTGCTGGCGGTACCGTTGCTGTAGGGCCCGTTCAATAGCTGTGGCTTCTTTCGTGAACTCCGCTACTGTTGTTGGCGGATTTCTCACAAGCCCAGCAAACAGTTGCTCCTTCACGCCTCGCATTAGATACCGCAGCTTCCTGTCTTCCGGCATCTCGGGATCTGCCCTGCCGAAAAGACGGGTCATGTCCTCGGCGAACATAGCGACGCTCTCGTTAGGTTTTTGGATTCGAGCTTCCAAGAGACGTTGCGCATTCTCCTTTCTGTCAAGACTATTAAAGGTGCCAATCAGCTGGTTGCGGAAGTCATCCCACGTAGCCATGCTTCTTTCTCTGTTGATGTACCACGTCTGGGCGTTGTCTTTCAGGTAGAAGTACACATTCGCGAGCTTGTCTTCTGGGGTGGCCCACTGGTTGTACTTCGCGCAGCGTTCGAACTGGTCCAGCCAGTCTTGTGCATCTTCATAGGTCTCACCATGAAAGCAGTCAGGAATCATGGGATTCTGAAGCGTCATGTGCGTTGTAGTTGCAGTGGCCATGGTGGTTGAAAGAGGCAAGCGATTGCTGGCAGTTTCTGGAAAGGGATTGAGCTCGGGAGCTAGGCCTCGCAGATGGCGGCTGGAACGGTGGACTGGTGTGTCGACGAGTGGTAGTGATTCCGGGCTTGAATGTCGGGTCCGCGAAGGGGTGCCAAGCATGAAGACGTACCCAGCACCTCCACCAGTGTGACGACGCGAGATTGACGAGCACACAAAGCGCCTCAAAGAAATACGATTTATCGATCGCAGGAAACAGTTTGTTTGTTTGTTTGTTTGTTTGTTTGTTTGTTTGTTTGTTTGTTTGTTTGTTTGTATCCTTTAATCCGTGGCTCGTACCCACTCTGGGGGATTGGCCAAGAGAACAAATAGTCTCATATGAACGATAACTGCATTATTGCTTACAAAGAAAAAAAAGGGGGGGGGAGTTGTATAGTTAAGACAGTATGTTGGAAAAAAAGAAATAAACCAAAGATTTAGATAGTGAGAAAAAAATCAATAACAAAGTAGATACTAATAGCTACAACTTGATTTTGGGAGCCGACCAGACAGCTGGTTTTGCCAAACCCGATTAATTTGGTATGTCACGGATTTATACACAACAGAAAATTACTTTTCGACCCGTTTTTTTAGTATTTGTTAACGAGGGCTTTATGTTGAAAAACGTTTAGAGTCTTGAATAAAATTACACACCGCATCGAATGCATCTCTGTGGCAATTTCCCAAAACAGAGGCACCAAAACTCAGAACATTTTCTGCGGTTAAATTTAAACCTAGCTTCGCAAATGGAATATTTAAAAGTCGTTTCCTAATTAATGCATAGTTACGACATGAGCCAAAATAATGTTCAATAGTTTCTGATTCTTCGCAGAACGGACAAAGGGGGGAAAGTGTCAGACCAGCTCTGTGTAAATAAAAATTTAATGGGGGGACACGGCACCGGAATCTAGAAATTATAATTTCAAGTTTTTTTGACGGACTCCACTGGGATTTCCATGCAAATTTTAGGTGCTGATAATCTGTCCATTGTGTGATATTTTCTAAACTATCTGTAAAAATAGCGAATTTCCTATATCTAACCCCTGATAAGTATTCTAACTCGGGAAGTACTGAAATTACTGGTCCATCGAGTGATGCTCGTGCCAAAGCATCTGCCAATTCATTTAATTGTAATCCGCAGTGACCTGGGACCCACACTAATTTGAGGAGTTTTAAAAGCGGCGGTGCTAATGTGTGGAACGCTGCTAGGGCACGAGATTGTTCAGAGTTTGTCAGAGCTGCACACACCGAAAGTGAGTCTGTTAGGATGATTGCACTGGTCTCTGTCGTAGGAATTTTACGAGGGGCTAAAATAATGGCTACTAGCTCAGCTTCAAATATAGGAGTAAAATCCGGAAGCCTTACTGAAAAAGACCAGCCGAGGGAATCAGACGCAATTCCTACACCTGCCTTTTCATTGTTGACAGAAGCATCTGTAGCTATTACATTTTTTGTTTCTGCATGTACCAAGTAATCGTTTAATGTAGTGGTCAAAAATCTCAGAGATTGTATTGCAACTTGGCTTGTGGGGGGAAGATTTCATCGTACTCTATTCTAATGTTGATGGTAGAAAAATTAGTTTCAATTACTGTGCTAATGTCTACATTTATGCAATCCAGTTTCTTTTTAGCGAAAATTATCTGAGGGGTATGAAATCGAGGCCAATGTGCAAGAAAGAAAGAGTCAGGGTCGCTGATAAATGCGTATTCTGATCTTCGCGCCGGTAAACTGTAGAACTTTAAGAAGGTTTGAACCGTTAAAATGCGGACTGCAACGACTTCTTCGTCTTTTGCCCTCGGCCAAGGACACTCGCGCTGCTTCGTTGTCCTCACCACTGGCACATACGCGCGTCAATATCTATCAAAATTTGCCGTAAAATAATATTTCAGCCAATAACGACGGGAAACAAATCCAAGAGTAGCCGACCGACCAATCGGAAAGCGGATTTACGGCAGTGAAGGTGCGTGAATTTGGTCCCTTGGGGTGGTATTCATGATGGTTCGAGCTTCTCGGGCACACGAGTTTGTTCCGAGCTCGCCCTACAGCGGTCACGGCACGAAGGCAGTCTGCAGGAAACAATAGCAGCGTTGATTAAATAAACAGAAAGAAAATAAAAAAGCAACCGTGGTATCACAAACGCATTTGCGGCATTTGAGGTGGTCTCGAAAGAAACGGCACTCGCGAACGCGTCAGCGCTGCCGCTGAGTCTACATTTTAATAATGCAGCAACGTCAGCGTGATTGTCGCGAAATCTTTATGCCGACTCAACGTCGCGCCATCGCAGGTGTGTTCCTGGCTATTTGTTTTCTTTCGGGCAAGTTCTTTCGTTACACCAGAAGCATGGAACGTTTCACTTTCGAAGGCAGCGAAGGCGCATGCGCAGCACTCTCGTGCAGCTCGTTTCGCGTCTATCGAATATTACCAGTAAATAAATGAACATGCACGTCTGCGGATTTTTTCCGCGGTAACAAATTTATAGAAACAATTTATTCACAAGCAATTAAACACCAACATTTCACGCCGCGAGTTCCACCAGTGGTGCTTGCTTCGTGGCCGTGACAAGACCTCAGGCTGCCATTGGTACGTCGTGAGCGCGGTGAATGAATGCAAGGCATTCTTCGTGCGTGTGTGCGCAGTCCGTGCGATTAAGCTGATAGATTAATGGCGCCACTCGCTGGCGTTGTGACGTGAGCGCTGCTCCTCGGCAAGAGCAACCGCGGTTGATTGATTTCTAGGGTTTAACGTCCCAAAACCACCATTTGATTATGAGAGACGCCGTAGTGGAGGGCTGCGGAATTTTCACCACCTGGGGTTCTTTAACGTGCACCCAAATCTGAGTACACGGGCCTACAACATTTCCGCCTCCATCGGAAATGCAGCCGCCGCAGCCGGGAATCGAACCCGCGACCTGCGGGTCAGCAGCCGAGTACCTTAGCCACCAGAGCACCGCGGCGGGGCAAGAGCAACCGCGGTGGCCGGACTCAATCTTCACACCGAGGGTCTATGTCAATCAAACTGATTGACGTTCGAACTGCGGTACAAACTCGTTGATTCTGAGAAGGTCCTAATTCAACTCGTGACTGTCATGGTGATGGTGTGACTGTCAAGCGTTGTTGCGGCGGGCGCTAAGTAGCAGCTTGTTTGCATATCGAATAATTCGGTCAACCTGCACTACTTGTGCCAGGCTTGAGCCATCAGGGGAGCTCGTTATCACCTATAGCTTCCTGCTTCTTACGTGGCTTGCCTACACAGCCTACTTGGTTTGCTTCTGTGTGAATAACCCGTCAGTTAGGTCGAAATTTTGATGTGGTCTATTTAGCTAGGGCTTAGTTCAAACAAGATATATACTGAACAGTTCTGTATTAATCGGTAAGCATTTATTTAATGCGTCAATAAATGTCCAGGTGTGTAATTGGCAAGATATTAATTATAATGGAGCAAATTTCACACAACTCTAATTAGTAATATTCTATTTAACAGAAAGTCGTGAGTAAGACCATAGTTAGCCTATTTATTTACCACAGCTCTGGTTAGTGTCGCGCTAATTAGCATGGTCTTGCTCAGACGTCACTTTATTTGCTCTGCCTTAATTAGCCTGTCTTCGCTTTGTCATAGTATGTTCTGACTTCATCAGCTAGGCATACCGCCCAGCCAGTCAGCTAATCAGCCGGGCGCATGAGTTCGGGTAGCTGACAGATCACGAAGAGGTCACGCACCGGCCAAGCAACGCGCTACAATGTACAGGCGATCATAATGATTATACACGTGGCCTCAGTGATCAGCTGCGGCCACGACGTCGTAAGGCGCTCGGGCGAAACTAATCTCACAGGCCGCAGGTCAGTTTTTGTTTTCGTCTGACGTAAAAACTTTCGCGCGATTATTCTAAAGTATATGTAGTGCAGACAGTAAAAGCATGAATACAAATTGAAAACCACCCTGTGTCCGTAAAAAAATACCGTTATTAAATGTTTCTGACACTTTTCTTACATGTGTGCACTCCGGCACTTAGTGGAACGACAAACAAATGGAAGGATGTGCCTCCGGTTTGAAGACGCTACCCAACTTTGTCGGACACTTCCGACGTGACGCCACATTCGATCTTAACCAATGGAACGCAGTGCGCACTGAGGAATAGATTTGACCTTTTCGTATATTATTAGCGCGTACAAAAAAAGAGAACCGCCAGAGCTCGGAAAGATTCCGAGTTTGACCAAACTCGGGTCATCCAGCATATAGCACCCCTGATTTCTCATTGCAAATGAACAGACTCGCGCACACACCACATTCTATACGCTACGAGCAAGCGTAAAGGCGAGGATAAAAATAACACATACATGACTCAATAACCGCAACCTACTGGGCACGAGCTCACTGGTTTCGAGTCCGGACATCAGTCTCCAGTAAAGATGCCGGGGTAGATTGTAAAAACATTCACAAGTTTTGCCATTGTGGCATACTTTTCTCCTTCTGGCACGACACACTTGGGACATAAGCTTTGGGTAGTCTGCTGAAGAGAGGAAGAAGTAGTTGGAACAATGGCGGAGATGCATTAATAAACCGCGCTGTATTTTCGGAACCGCGTTTCAGAGTGCTATATTTATTGGTGACCCGGACGTGCTATACCATGACGCGCGTTCGTTCAAACTAAGCCGTCAGCAGTCGAAGTTGATCGCTATTAAAAATCACTTCTGGCGGTTCTCGGAATCTCGCTTCAGGCAGATGTCCGAGCGTCTGTTTTCGTATGATGTAACAACGTTCGCGTGGTTATTCTGGCCTTGTTTCAACTGCGAACGTTTTGAGAACCGTTGCGTACACAAAGAAAGCTTGAATGGCTTAGGCATTGACTGCGTGCGAGAGGAACTCGCGTGTTTTCTCATCGCGCGGGATGACGCACAGTGGCGGCCAGACCAAAAGAAATAATTTAACCAAAATTAAAAAAAAGAAGCGAAATAAAAGTAGACGGGGCAACGATAGCAGCGTCTGAACTTAGCTCTCGGCCGATCGTCGGTAAATAAACAGTGCGCCCGCTACACTCTAAACGCGCTGCGCGACTCTTTGCTTATATGCGCCACTGACGCGCAGCCCCCTTATTCCGCGTCTGCATACGACTGCATACGCCCGAAGCAGAGATGACGTGCGGCCTTGGGGAAGGGTACTTTGGTTTAGTTGACAGTCTGCCCTAATTAAGCCTCGACATATATACATCAAGGTCAGGGACGAAGCAAACCACGAAGCGTAAGCGGCAGTTCCTTGAAGGCTCAGGGATGTGAAAGCGACGATAAATTACGCTTTTTTTCATATGTTTTAACGGCACAAACTCGGCACATTGTAGTCGTTATTCCCATATGACTGGCTGAGAGCAACAAAGATGCAGTGGAGATACGTCTATCCGCTTATCGTCTTATTAGATCGAGCTTCTAATATACTGCCAAAGCGACTAACCAAAACATCATTCCTCTTTTGGAGTCCTCAAAAACAAGTCAGCATATTAAATGCACGAGCAGACCCAAACGGGTTGGTTGGCAGATCAACAATTTCTATGAATGAAGGAGAGTATCTGATATTCATCCAATCGTCATTCTATTTTCTGCTATCCGAGGTTAATTAGCGTCATATACGTAACGACGCAAGAGCAAATGCAACGAAACAAATTATAGCATTTCAAGGTTTACCTGTTCACTGCAACTATTCAGAAAACACTGCAGCAGATGGTGTTGCAAATCAGTCTCACCATAACGCAGAGACAACCATTCTCCAATGACAACCATTACTCAATGAAATCCGTCTCGTCTGGTCTCCTCCTGAAACAAGATATCCTGTATATTCGCCAAAGACAAGTAGTTCAATCAAGAACCTTAAACATCGTGCTTATAATTAATAGACTATCCAGGTTGAACGGATTGCACAAAACTATTCATTCCCCCTGACCTGAGCGAAAATGGGCGCGAAACATTAGAACTTCACAATGCTGTTTGCACTCGCTACAGCAGTTGCGGTTTGCTACAGCACGTGACACTTCCTATACAGCAAGTGTCTCATACTCGCCTAATATAATGGACCACAATCAATTAACTGGGTCCAGCAAGGGTCAGAGCAATAAAGCATGAACGAAAGGGGGTGGGGGAATGAACAAAATCTCATTGAACGCTACCATTTGAAAGAACGCAACTTACGATATTTGATATATAGATAATTTCCAGAGAAGTTTAGCGTCAGGATTCAATAACCATATATACTGATCTCCAGAATGATTCAAACTTGAATGATTCCCGAAGTGGTCCCCCTGAACCCCATCTCGGGCCTCCGATTTCCGGGCGAGCGCGAGCAAGACCCGAATTCCGCCAAAATTAGGCCAATGAGACACCGCGTTAAACCTTTGGTGTGGACGCGAAGTGACAGAGATTTATGACTACCTGCCGTCCGTCCGGTCGGGCGGAAATGGACGCGAGAACTCGCCAAGGGAAAATGGCGACGGGCGTGAACGCCTGAATTCCCCCAAGTGTCGCGACGATCGGACGATTGGCAGCTTTTCAAGCAGACGCCACTCAAGCATCGTCCTCATCGCTCGTCGGCCCTAAAGAACTTTCGGGCTTTTCGAGCCCGATGGGCCCGTGTGAACGTCTCTGCGCATGTATAGCGCAACTGACGCATAACACGTATTGCCGATTTCACTCTTTCCTTTCCTCCGTCAACTGTGAATGGGACGCAGAAGTGGGACTTGCTAGCCCAAACTGCCGAGGCAATCGCGCTCCGTAAATGAACACCTAAGCTGCAAAGAACCTAGCTTTGAATGAAGTTAATTATGACCCCAAAGCGAACGGGACGACGGCAAATGGGTCAACGATTGTCCCGCGTTCTTCGCCGCTCCCTGTCGCTGTTCCATTAGCGCGGCCGTTGTAATCGAACGCGCGAATTGAACTACGGGACCTGGCATTTGCGGATGCAATGTTGTGGCGTCGTGCTGCGAAGCGCCAACGCAGAATGAGTCTATCAAGGAATATTGATCCATCCGCACTCAGCAACCGACCACCAGCACGCGCAATGTCACAAGGGGCCGAATTCACAAAGTTCCTCATTCGTAAGTTTGCCGTAGTCCAGCCGTATTGACCAACGATATGTCCACCACCCAGGGATTGACCCCTGGATTTTTTTGCCATGGCATACATATGATCAAATGACAGTTCGACTAAAGAGCCCCCTCCCCCCCCCCCCCACCTTTTTATGTCCAGTTTGACTTGGGTGGAGTCCGCTCCTGCTGTACAACGTTCCCCCTCAAAATTTCTCTTTGCTCTGCACTGTTTTTTTTCTAATTCGCATTGCCTGCTATATGTTTATGGTGCGGGCCGAGGATTTGTTTTTCTTTACCTCACTATAAAGAATGACTACCCGGCCCCCAATAAGAAAGGTGCCCCCCCCCCAAAAAAAAAGAACATTCTGCCTCATGCATACCCCAGCGACACATGCCCATCATGTGGACACACAACGACACTCGCACACATGCTCTGGGAGTGTACAACAACTCCTCCCGACTCTACCTCAAGCAAGTGGGAGAGGTCCCTCAGGAGCTCACTTCTCGCCGACCAGCAATGGGCCGTCCAGCAGGCCCACGAAGCGGTCGCCAGGTACTCCCTGTCGGTCCCTACGTGGGAGACGCCCGCTACGCGCTAAGCGCGTCCTGCAAGACTGAAATAAAGTTTTTTTCATTCCATTCCATTCCTAAGCCCTTGGTTTGTGATAACCAGCTGCCTGTAACTGTCGTTAGCCGCAGTGTTCGTGTGACAACAGTATTTATGGGCTTTAGTTAAAACAGAGGGTAACGAGAAACCGAGCCAACCAAGGTAGCGACAAAAAAATTAAAAACTGCTTTTTTTTCTTCGTAAGAAAAAAAATTGACGTTTTACGCATCCTTCGATCGCATTCTTGTTGAAGATTTTCTTCCTTCCGTGGGGTCACTCTCATTGTTCATGATGTGCGGAATTCCGTTTAGGCAGGCTCTATCTGTAGTGCACATGTAGTCTGGTTAAGTTACCGGCGGTCTCCTGGATGTGCCAGGATTCCACGAAAAGCTGCTTATTGATTGAGCTCTGAGTCTACGATGGCCAACTTGTCCAACATATTTGCACAGCGCAAGACTACAAGTAGTTAAGATGCAACTACAGAAGAAGAGACAATGACAGAAAGAGCGCTGTTTCTGTTCTTGTCTCTTCTTCGGTAGTTACATCGTAACTAGTCCTGCACTGTGCAAATATGTTGATTCCCAATCACCAACTAGCCCAAGCATCTGTCTTATCAACTTGTCCAATTTGATCTGGTGTTCATTCACCATGCTGTGCTCAGCGAGTGTACTCCTTTGCCCCTCGAACTTGCAGACATCTGTTTTATGTTGCCGCAGGATCTCGACGAAGTTATTTGCTTCCCCCATGTTCAAAGCGTGCAAATCAGAACCTGTTTTGGAGTAAACCAGCCCGTGCGATTTCATTTCGGGCTGCCTAGCTTATGGGCGCGGAAAGGTTCATGGGCCAGCAATCCACTTGCAACAATCCACTTTCATAAAAAGCATGTTTCAACAGTTTGTCATGGCGGATTCCACGGCTTTCTTCAAGCTTTGTGAGGTGATGGCCCCAAACTCACCACATGGAGTCAGCGCTTTTCAGAAATATCTACCTACAAGTTCTACAAAAAAAGAAAGAAAACCGCTATTCCCCGTCGATTTCTTTGTCAAAGCCCGCAGGAGGACAGCTATGCGACAAAAGAACTTGTTGGGATGTGCTCTGGGAAAATGGCACATATACAAGATGAAAAAGTAACGAGTAACGTGACATCCCACGTTACCGGAAAACTGTAACGGAAGTACGTTACCCGTTAAAGTTACGAAATTGTAATAAGTACGTTACTAAGTTACCAAAAAAAGTAACGCGTTACCGGTACCGGCATTACTTGTAACGCATGACTGACAACACTGCTTTAGCAAGGCTTAAACAAACAGAAGAAAGAGGAAAAAAAGTGCACAATGCAGTGTATATGGTGCTATGTCATGTTTCCACTTTCACAAATACTTTGTTTGTATCCGTGACTTCGCTAATCAGAACAAAATTATTGGCAGATCCCACGTACAGTGGTAATCGATGAAATTCGAAGCATGAATGGGGAAGGTTTATAAGTCACTTGAAAATCAGACAAAGTTACGAGGCGGAGATAAATTATGCCGTACATGACTTCCATATCATGATTATCACGTTTGGACGTGTCATTTACTTTCGTCATCTATTCACGTCACATAATACCAAATTTGGTATATGGGGAACTAGTGAAACGGCCGCGAGCACGCTATGAGCGTAGAATGTAGTCATGTTTTACATGACATGCATGTCATGATTGTCATGTTCGGGAATGTCATTATCTTCACCATCTTTTTGCGTCATGCAATACGAAATTAGGTATATGTGGAGCTAGCGAAACAGCCGTGAGCGCATCATGAGCATGGCATGTGGTCATGTTGTTACATGACACGCATGTCATCATTATCATGTTTGGACGTGTCATTTACATATGACATCCGTTCGCGTCACGTAATACCGAATTGGGTACGTGTGAAGCTAGCGAAACGTCCGCGAGCGCATCATGACCGTAGCATGTAGTCATGGAGTTACATGACACGCATATCAAGATTATCATGTTTGCGCCATTCACATACCTTCGTCATCCAATCACGTCCCGTAGTATCAAATTTGGTGTATGTGAAGCTAATGGAATTGCCACGAGTGCATCATGAGTGTGACATGTAGTCACATTGTTACATGGCACGCGTCTCATGATTACCATGTTTCACCAGTCACACACCTTCGTCATCCATTCACGTCGCGTAATACCAAATTTGGTGTATGTGAGGCTAGCGAGACGGCCGCGAGTGCATCATGAGCGTTGTATGTAGTCATGCTCTAACATGACACGCATCTCATGACTACCATGTTTCCATCTGTCATATACATTCGTCATGCATTCACGTTCCGTAACACTAAATTTGGTATATGTGAAGCTAGTGAAACGACTGCGAGCGTACACCATGAGCTTGGCGTGTAGTCATGACTCATAAGTCATCACTTACGTGACATGCAAGTCATGATTTCTGCGTTAGGGTCTGTTACTTGTGTTCACCATGCAGTCATGTCATACCATGTCAATTTTGCAACATGTCATGTCAACGAAACCACCGCAAGAGCAGCAAGACCATGAAATGTAAATCATGACATTCATGACAATGGTAGTCATGTTATGACTAGTTCGTTATGCTCGTCATGCAGTCATGTTGTGCCATACGAAATTTGGTATTGATATCTTTAACGAAACGGCCAGAACTAAAAGTCATAGATAGATAGATAGATAGATAGATAGATAGATAGATAGATAGATAGATAGATAGATAGATAGATAGATAGATAGATAGATAGATAGATAGATAGATAGATAGATAGATAGATAGATAGATAGATAGATAGATAGATAGATAGATAGATAGATAGATAGATAGATAGATAGATACGCTCAAGGTCGCCGAAGTTCGCTAAGAAATGCTACGCATTTAACAACTGATGAATGAAGTAAACAGCAATTTCGATATTACCACGGCTGCGACGCTCTGTATATTTTGTTATGATCGGCCTGCCCGGCTTGGTGCCACTTGTGCACGCGAGACATTTGCAGCTGAGCGTACACTGATTTCTTCCGGGTCAGCGCTCCCAGGGATGGGCCAAGAGAGGCGACAACACGAAAGTCGTTCTTCCAATTCTCCGGGGCCGTCGGCGGCTCTCGTAAAACCCTTCGGACACGCCTGACTGACTGACGGCTTAGGAAGAGCTGTTGGCCGTCGATGCTGCTTGCTTTGTACGTCAACGTGCACCGGACAATGAGGCAAGCATCTGAGATCCGTCTGCGGGGACGTTTCCCACGTAGTCCGCGGTGCCTTCATGTCGACGTTTTCCGCAAGCCATGGCCTGCCCGGGGCCGCACACCGTATCGATGAGTCATCGACGGACAAGAGTTGATCTGCACGTAGGACTGTTCATCTTCGCGCTGTGCTGTGTCGCACGCATTGTGCAGTGTTTTATCCATCGCCATGGGACGAACTGGGCATGCCTCTTCCATTTTTCCTGGCTTGGAAACGAGGCGGTGTTCCATCTTCCCCCTTTTCGGGGGTGGAGATGAAGATGGCAATTTCATTGCACCGTCCTGACCTCAACTGTTCTTTCTGCAGAAAATCCAGGAAAGACTAGGGCATAAAACGCGAGCACCGAGACGCTCCCGACAAGCTCCAAGAAGCTCCCGTCAAGCTTCCATCGAGATCATCCACGATGCTACCAACGCTATGTACCGACACTTCCATCAAAATGTAAATCTTGTAAGTCCGTGTTAACAGTTCTGGCTACTCTCCTTGATATCCCCCGATACTTTGGCTGGCTCCGTTTCTATGGGCTAGCCTTTAAGCCCCGACTACATCAATCCTCAACTCAAGTAAAATGATTTGCCGTAATATCAACTGTCCCAGCAACAGCCTCGCCAAATGCGCGTTTCGTTCGCATTAATTAGAGTCGAACACGTGTGCGCTTTGCATCATTGGGAAAGGTGGCGGTGGTGGTTAGAAGAGGATAAAGGCACCTAAATTCTGCAGCCCCGGTTGGGAGCACGGCGCAGTGCCTGCATTGTCCGCAGAAGGCCCCTCTTAAGTGATAAACTCTGCTCCAGACTGAGTCAGGGCCGACACGCGCGCCTCATGTCCCGATTCGTCGCCGAGGAGCGGCCTCGGTATGGAAAACGACTCGTAAACAACTCACGAAAGTAGCCCAATAAAATAACGCACGACGCGGCACGCGTGCTTGGCTCAGCCCCCTCGACCGCAAACAAGGGCCTTGCTCGCACCATGCCAAGCTAGCAAACTGCATAAGCAAGTGACGAGGCCCAGACGGGTGAAGAAGCAAGAGAATAGCAAATTCGAGGAGGGAGGAGCGAGCAAAAAAATAAGAGCAAGAGGAAAGGTTGCCATAAACTTCATACGATCCCCACGGCTGCGCCAGAGGATCTCCTTTCAAGCGGTCCCCTTTGCAGGGGCATTGTGGCAGGCATCCAAAGAAGCTCACAGAATGAAACCCGTGCAAGTATACACACACAGAGATGGCGATGGGAGTTTCTGGCGGCTGGCTGTTAAGGGGGGAGGAGTGTTTCTATTGAGCTCGGGCGGTGGATTTCGCCGCCAGCGGCCTGTCTTGAATGCCTCCGAATGAATGCAATTTCCTGTGCCTGCAGTGGCGCAACAAGTCAAGCGCGAAGAGCACGGTGTGCTTTCTTTCTCCTCAGGAGCGTGCGGACAGGGAAAAAAATCAACGTAGTAGCCACCCACCGGTGGCGCGTTAACATTTCGAGCATCGGTTCGGTTGGCCGGTCGGCCGGCTCCGCGTCCGGCTTGGCTGATTCCGTAGCACGCCGGACGCGCCGCCACTTTTGCACGTGCGAACGCACGCGTCGACGAGAGCGCAAGTTGAGAGTGAACTCTACCTGGGCGCAGTTGGCATAGCGTAGCCTACGGTTTATAGTATACCTCGCTGCCCGCCACCTTAGGCGGGCCTGTGCGGAAGCACGCTGTCCGAGCAGGAACAACAGCATCGCCGAACTGCGACGAAGAAGCCGAGTCGTCGTCAGCCAAGGGGAAGGCAGTTCCGGTGAATGCGGTTTTGCTGGGCTGTCGTCCGTTCGTGACTGACGACCGCTTCCGTCCCTTCTTTGCCCTGGCTGTCGTGGGCTTCTGTTTCTAAGAAGCACGAAGGTGGCCACATAAGGACCTTTCTGCTTTCTTGGTGCATTCGTATCTCACCAAAGGAAGCGAGGTGCATGGGACACGTAATATGTTGGTTCCGTCATAACCACCACCAGATTATACGTATAACGCTCGCGGGCTGTGTTCATTGGAAATCTAGTATAGCTAACAGTTCTCTCCTAAAAAGCGAACATTTCCATCTTGACACCTGTGTCAGTTTCACATCAGGAATTTCTCACTCAAAGTACTTTCTTGTACATTGGCAGCTTCATTAAGTGCGGGCACGTGTGATACTGAGCCTGCAAGCGACGAGTATTGTCGGGCATATAGAGTTTTACAACAGCATGCAAGGAATATTCGTTCCTGCACGGGATTCGATCGTTATTAGGGTTCGTTCCTTTCTGGTACACCTCTCGTGGACCCGCGCTTGCGGCATATATCAGAGAGAGAGAAAGAGAGAAAGAAAGAAGAAAAGAAGGAAAAAGAAAGCAAGAAAGAAAGAAGAAGAAAGAAAGAAGAAGAAAGAAAGAAAGAAAGACAGAAAGAGAAATACAGGAAGGAAGAAAGAAAGAAAGAGAAATACAGGAAGGAAGGAAGGAAGGGTAGAAAAAGCTCTATGTGTTTCGTGTTTGTGTAGCAGGCGAAGCAGTTAGGCGAAGTGTCGTCGCTTTATGAAGGTGTGTATCACAATGTATTATAGTTACTGGGTGTGTGCATCTATAAAACCTGCCTGTATACAATTATCAATATTTGTAGTCTGGCAAGCGTGTCGCCGGCGTAATGGACAAATACACAGTTATAGTCGACTTGTTACAAGCCAACATTTTGAAATATATATTTGAACAAATAATTTGATCTAGACATTATCAGCGAAATATTTCTTCCTCTTCTGCAACAACAACAACAACAACAACAAACACTACTACTACTACTACTACTACTACTACTACTACTACTACTACTACTACTACTACTACTACTACTACTACTACTACTACTACTACTACTACTACTACTACTACTACTAGAATGACGACGATGGCTACAACGATGACGGTGGCAGCGGCACAGGGTAAGCTAACATTGCTGTAATAACTGCAGGTCTACTAACCACACAACACTTACTTCTTTAACTGATTGATTGATATGTGGGGTTTAACGTCCCAAAACCACCATATGGTTATGAGAGACGCCGTAGTGGAGGGCTCCGGAAATTTCGATTACCTGGGGATCTTTAACGTGCACCCAATTCTGAGCACACGAGCCAACAACATTTCCGCTTTCATCGGAAATGTAGCCGCCGCAGCCGAGATTCGAGCCCGCGACCTGCGGGTCAGCAGCCGAGTACCTTATAGCCACTAGACCACCGCGGCGGGGCTACTTTAACTGACTGCGCTTCTTGGTATGATCTCTGTATTACTTGCACAATACTGGTTACGTTATTTTCGCTTTGCGTGGCTTATACTAAATGACAATGCTTCATTTTTGATATTATATCAATTGGCAACCTCTCTACGGGTTTACAGTCCGCGTAGATGGCACTTTATTTCTCGCTGCTAGTTTCTCATTTTATTCTAGCAACTCTTGGCTAATATCTATTTTTGTTCCCCACATTACAAACGGCGCACGTGATTTTTCTAAATGCGAAGCATTTCTTAGTGAACTTCGGCGACTTCAAGCGTATCTATCTATCTATCTATCTATCTATCTATCTATCTATCTATCTATCTATCTATCTATCTATCTATCTATCTATCTATCTATCTATCTATCTATCTATCTATCTATCTATCTATCTATCCGCTTACGTTTTGGTGTTCTCGTTGTCACCCCCTTAAGTTGGCGTGAACCAAAATTAGCATTGGAGGGTAAGATGGTTTGACGAATATGACGCGCTGGTCAAGACATGAATATTGTCACAATCCCGTCGCGTACGTTGTTCAACTATTCCCGCCAGATAGTGGCATATACACACGGGCGGGTATGTGCCACTGGTATGCGGGCACGCGCCACAGGTGGTGGACACTTAGTATCTACCCAGGAACGAGGAGAACACTCATGGGCAATTTTAACGCGCGAGCATTAAGAAATACCAGACAGCGGTAGCGTCGACCCGACCAAACCAAAGAATAAATGTCAGGGTCTCAGCAGAAATCGAACCCAAGCATTCTGCGTGGCAATGAAGCATTCCACCACAGAGCTACGCCAGGTCTCCGAACTACTTTTCAAGTGAACGCTAATTTTCCTGAAACGTCAATAGTGATTGCAGTGCTGCCTCCCCAATTTTATAAACATTACATATGTACTCCTTTGATACAGCCGTCACGTCGGCTTATGGTCAGGTTGTGATTAGTTCACATGCGCTGAGGTTGATTTATGTAGCAGTGTCCAGGGCCAGCATCCTCGTCAGCATCAGCGCTTCATATCAGCTTTCGGTGTTGCTAATACGCACGTTCCAGTTGGCATCGTTGCGCAAGTGCAAACAACAGGTTATATGAACATCTTGCACTCTTCAACATGTCTGTGCCTGCAACATTTATACATATATTAAGTGCCATTTCATGACGCGTCGCTCAATAAAATAAATTGCAACACGGTCACCTTCCAGCCGCATGCTTCGCATAACGTCGATTCCCAGGTACGTGGGATCTGCCTAATTTTTTTGTTTCCTGGCTATAGCCAGTACTTTATCCGTGAAATGGTCAAGAGTGTACAACCCGCTAAAATAATTAGGATCGGCACACTGCCCACTTTCGTTTGCGTAAAGATAAGGGAATGAATTCTATCGATAAAAGACGACAGGAATTCGGCATATCGGGTGACCAAAAAAAGAGAGAGGGTAGGGGATGATTAAAGGACCACTTACTAGCCTACGTGCACCACCTCTCTCTCTCTCTCTCCTTCTCTCTCAAGCTCGCGCAAAGACCCTATCTGCGAAGACGTCGCTTTCGCTCCACGTATCAGCCTACCGTCGCTTTCTCTCCCTTCCCTGTTTTCTTGGTGCCCCCCCCCCCCCCCCCCGGCGTCGCTGGTTCCGTTTCCGTTTCCCGCCGCGCTCGGCGCCACCGGGGCGTGCCGCACGCACTCGCACGCGGATAAGCTCCAGGGCCGCCGAACGCGCGGGAAGCATCCTGCGCCGGGGCGCGCTGTTGCAAGTCGCCCGTGCGGTGTGTTTACCTAGCGCGCCGGCTGCTCCCGCCACCACGTTATATACCGCGGAGCTCTCGCCTCACTCAGCCGGGCTGCTGCTGGAATTCGAGGGTCAGCTGCGTGCTCCTATCAAGATGTTTGCGCCGTGCCGTTGTCAGATGGGAGGAGACGCGGCGCCCGGAGGCACTTTGTCCTCCGAGTACCATTCCCCGGTGATGTACTGCGTTTGTCAGAGCGCGAGCCGATGTGAATGTTGGCGAAGGAACGGGCACCCTGTTTTTTCCTAAATGACCCAGGCGAAGCCAGCACTAATCCACTCATCAAACCATCATCATCCATACGTCTGTCCCGGCACAGCCTCCCTCTCATGGTAGTGTAAGAGGGAAGATTTGTTTCATCGTACTTGAAGTGTGTCCACCGCGTGTTGTGTGTGAGACCGGGGCAGCAGAGACTGGACCGATAGCGCCTGCAGTGAATTGGACAAAAGTGCCGCAAGAGGATATTCATCGTGCTGCTACTTCGCAGAAAATTTCGATTGCTGTCGTTTTCCAGACCATCGAAGCGAGCGTTTCAGTTAGACCGATTTGGATATGTACTCGCGGCAGCGTCTCCATTCAGTACTGTCCACGTGGAAGACCATGTATTTTGACTTTCAAATCGGTGCCTGGTCCATTTGGATAAACGGGGACATTAAGTAGACTGACAGGATCGACTCGATATATTTGGGATGCTGGAGTGACAAGCGGCAGCTACCCCCCATCACCAGCGAAATACATCTGAATGTTCATATGCGCTACAAGCGACTTCAACGCCAAACTTTCCGTAAGAAGCGGGGTCTCCAAACTGATTCCGGATGGTTTCGGTAAAGGACAGAGTACTGAGTGTTGCACGACCACGTTCACGCACCTGGAGTATATCAAGGGTAGATCCGTCATGTGTGTTTGCTTATTCATCAGCTGAAGACTTGTTTGTGTCCATCCTCACCAAAAGCTTACCAAGAGTTTATTGCACACACAGCGGCGAACACCTGAACACGTACTACCGAGAACGAACGCCGGCTCACAGAACGTGCTAAACGATATACAAATCTTTTGCACAGTCTCGATGAAACTTGGGATGCGACTCCCGTTGTTAACATATTCTCGTCTTTACATTTTCGCGTTGGGCACCTGTTGCTGTGGGCGTTATGTACGCCACACGTAATTCGACGCAATCACTGTGTTGAACTCTACGAGTACACCGAAGAGGAGCATCCCAGTGATACGAGTGATCTGCGATATACAGGATTACGCCTGGATATCTCGCTTATCTGCAGGCACTGACCGGAAGGCCTCCTCCAGTGGCGGACATCGGAATGTGAAATACGCAAGCGGATCTGGAGCACTGGCTTTGTGCACTACACCGGCGGAAATGGCTGAGAAACCACGTTAAACGAGGTAAGATTGTTTTAGTGATGATAGCGCTCGCGTGTGGGAGTTATCGTGTGGCTAGCTTTCCCGCCTGTCTTCACCTTAACCACACCACTGTACTTTTCCCCTTCTGTTCTGTTGTTTTTCACGCCATCTTCCCTGTACACTGCCGTTGAGCTGACCTCTGCGCGATACAATTAGGTGGCGGTGAACATTTTTTTTTCTCTATAAAGTTTCACACTAGAAGCAAGAGAAATGTTATATGAGTAGAGCAGAAAGGGACATAGTTACCTACCTAACCACGGAAATGCAAACAAGACTGACTGCCTGCTTTTCAGCATCAGCGGCCTAATTCACAGAACTTTATCTTCCTAAGCGCTATTGTTGCCGGGCCGGCCTCGCTAATAATATGTCCAGCACCTGGATAGGCAGAAACTTTTTTCTGCTTGGCTCTCACAACGAGTGCGCCAATACTCCCGGCGTCGCACGCAATAACTCGGATGGAAAAACGAACGATACCGAAAAGAGAGAAACAAACAGATAGAAATAATGGAAATCACAATATAAAAATATAGAGAGACATGGAAAGAAAGACAGACGGGGAAAAAACCGTCAAAAAGATATAAAAATACAGAGAGCAAAACATGTATCGAGAAATATAGAGAAACAAAGCACAATAGTGAAAAAACTGATAGAGAGAAAGACAAAAGAAAAAAGACAGAAAGAGAGAGAAAGAAAATTATGGCGAGGAAAAAGAAAGAAATGGACAGAAAAAATGATAAAGAACATAGAATGAGCATATAGAAATGGAACAAATAAGAGGAAAGAAAGAGAAAGATGAATAAAAACATTAAAGGCATCCCTGCTCTGCTATTCCTTCAGAATTGGCAGCAGCCGCTCCACCAGTGTGAAGCTGCATTATTTTTTTTAATGCGTAGCATTTCTTATTGAACTTGAGCGACGTTGAGCGTATCCATCCTCCATCCATCCATCCATCATCCATCCATCCATCCATCCATCCATCCTCATCCATCCATCCAT